>LPNX011110614.1:0-10052 GCA_001517045.1 Pseudotsuga menziesii | reverse complement strand
GGAAATACATTGTTGAATTACCTTTAATCTTAACCAAAATAATTTATAAACATTTTTTCATAAAGAGATTGAACGAAAATCTCCAAAAGAATTGACTTTATCAAATATTGGAAATAGAACTAGAAAGGTTGAGTTCAAAGAACATGGGATTTTTCTTGTCGATTGAATTTCCTTTACGACTCATTACTATATATAGTAATGCTTTGTTTAATACAAATAAACAAAGCATTACTATATATAGTAATGCTTTGTTTATTTCCTTTACGACTCATTACTATATATAGTAATATATAGTAATTTATAGTAATGCTTTATTCTTGGAAAATCCATTATTCAAAATATTTAACTAAAAAATATTTTTTCAATTTAAAATAATTAAATTTATTTTAAATTTAAATTATAAATTTATAATAAAATATAAATAAACAATGAGATTAATTTATAGTCTTATAAGCTATTATTTCTCATTTCCTATTTATGCTAGTCTATAAAAAAAACTTGCATATTTGTATAACATTATAAATTTATAATAAAATATAAATAAACTATTCTCACAACAATGATATTAATTTATAGTCTTATAAGCTATTATTTCTCATTTCCTATTTATGCTAGTCTATAAAAAAACTTGCATATTTTTATAACATAAGTCAAGAATATTACCAGAAGTATGTAAGGAAGCTTGAATATGCTTGTTTTATGCTACATTCCAATAACCTATATTGTATTTAAATGGACTTTTTTAATTCATTTTTGTTTTAATTTCTTTCAAATTGTAATTATATTTGTTTTATCATATATTTTTATAGCAAAATTATCCTATTGCTACATATTTTCAATCTCTTCTAAGGATGGAGGTACTAAGCAACTTTGTTGCTTATTCCACTTGTTTTGTTAAGTGATAGTGTTAATAAGTGTGAAGTGTGGTAAATAAGTTATTTTGTTGTAATAATTTTGATGTTTATATATATTAAGTTATTTTTTAATATGTAGTTGTAATAATTTAGATGTCTATACATTAGTATTTTATTTTATTTTTATTTTTTAATAATTGTTTATTTTAAATTTAAAATTATTGTCATAAAATTAATTTAGACAAAATGTTTGTCCTATTTTGATGAAAAAATAAAAATGCTACTCTACCCAAATTCTAAAATAAAATCCTATAAATATAAATATCTCAAATTTAAGATAAAAACCTATAAATATAATTAATTTTTATTATTATATTTGTATTTAATTTTTTATGGTAATAATTTTATTGTCAACTATCATAATAATATTAAATAATTTTATAATTAATTTATATGTAATTTTTATATATTAATAATTTTATTGGACTTCATCAACTATCATAATCATATTAATTAATAATTTCATAATTATATTTATATTTAATTTTTTATATTAATAATTTTATTGTTCTTCATCAAGTATCATAATCATATTAATTAATAATATAGTTCATATTAGATATTATTAATTAATATAGTTATGAATAGTTTTCCTAACCTTACTGATTAATAATATGATTGATACACCAACTATTATACTAGTTTTTTAAATTCAAATATGGATGTACATTGATAATTGCTTTGTGTATTTTCTATATTATTAATTAATATAGTTATGAATAGTTTTTAATTTTATTGTTTTTCATCAACTATCATAATCATATTAATTAATAATATAGTTTATATTACATATTATTAATTAATATAGTTATGAATAGTTTTCCTAACTTTACTGATTAATAATATGATTGATACACCAGTTTTTTATTCAAATATAGATGTACATTGATAATTGCTTTGTATATTTTCTATATTATTAATTAATATGGTTATGAATAGTTTTTAATTTTATTGTTCTTCATCAACTATCATAATCATATTAATAAATAATATAGTTTATATTAGATATTATTAATTAATATAGATATGAATAGTTTTCGTAACCTTAGTCATCAATAACATGATTGATACACCAACTATCATCCTAGTTTTTTTATTCAAATATGGATGTACATTGATAATTGCTTTGTATAAGAAAATACCGTTTAAATAATGTGTGGATTTCATGAGCGTCGTTCACATTATGAGTTGCTCGAGTAGGGACCTCGTGATGTGGAATCTTAGTGGAAAAGGTTGGAATTTCACATCCAATCCATTAAGCTTAATAAAAATGAAGTTTTCAACATTTTATTCAAGATAGCTATATGCTGTCAAATTTAATTTCATTTGAAATTAACGTTTTCAAACATTTTAAAACGAAATTTTGTGATAGGCAAATTTAATTTCGTACCGTATTTGACGGCTGATTTACTGCCCTGTCAAATTTGCAGGGGATTTAGATCTATATATTAGAATAGCAAAATGTCTTTTAAATAAGATAGAGTTTGAATATTTTAAGTTGTTTATTTTATATATGTATTTGATTTGATTTGTTAATTTATAGGAGCTTTAGATTTATGTATTATAATGATGATGAATGTTAACATTTACTGAGATTAACTTTAGTTTATTTGACTTTAAGAAGGATAATATTTGGTTTATTTTAAAATCTTATTCCTCTTTTCAAAATGCTTGTCAAAAAGCTTTTCAAGCTCACTATAGTTTTGGCAAGTTAGGAGGTTATACTATGTTTATATTGTAACAAATACTATGAAACTCAGATCTAATGTGAGTGTAAGCAAGGCACTCTAAGAGAAAGTGATTTTCATCCTCAATGCTCATAGACTCACACAAATGGCAAACCCTTTCCACCCATGGAGTTTTAGGAATAAACCAATGCCATGTTTCGCTATGGAGTTCATGAGAGTTCGTTATAATCTTGGTTATATTAATTTTCTTCTATGAGCTAGTTATTACTGAGAGATACTTCTGATCTTCCAAGTTATGATTAATAACCTCCTTATAGTACCTTAATTTTCTCTTAACTGCTAAATTTTCCTCACACCATAATTTCTCCTTAAACTTAGAAGTAATTTAATATATTTGGCATTATCAATGTTCTGCAAAATGTAGTTTTCATCAATGCCCGAATGATTTAACCAAGCCATGGTATCTTTACACATTGGTTTTGAGTTGAGTTTAAAGCAATTTTAGGAAGTCTCTCGTTTCCCATGTTTTTTATCTTATGCTTGTGCATCAGGTACCTAGTCATAGCCATACTCTCAATGGGGAAAAGACCCACTTCTATGAGGAGAATATGATAAAGTGTACTGCTTTTAATTTTGAGGTTGTAAGTTATAAACCACTTCTGGATTTACTCAATCTTCCTCCAAGATTTTCTAGAAATGTTGCACCCCCATACTTCATAACCATACAAGATAACAAAGATGAACTTCTTTTTATCCCACATGACCAGATCGGCTGGCTGATCTAATTATTTTCTAGACCAAAATAAGCTTTCCACCCTCCATTAATACTTTTTTCAATGCTATATTTCCAATTAAGCTTATGATAAATATCAATTCAAAGATACTTATAACAAGTCACTTCCTCTAGATTTCTATTATCATAAATTAAATCTACATAAATATTTTTTTTAATACTTTAAATAAGTATTAAAAAAAACTATTAAAATTTATTTAAAAACAATTATAAAATACAAAATTTGTATTTATTCATTCATTAACTTCAATTTCAATTATTATACATATAATCCTTGGTTAAAAAGAAATCATTTTTTTTTTATCTTAATTAATTTGTAATTACAATAAAAATGAGGATAAGGCACTAACTACAACAAATTTTATGCACTTTCTTATGGGCAGATTCTTATGGTGGAGGATTATTGTTTTCATTTTTTTAATGTCTTCACCATACTCTTACCCGATACCCGATATTGATCAAAGTCTAAGGAAATTAAATGTTAAAAAATGTCTTTAAATATGTTTTTTATTGGGTCAATGTCTTTATATTTGGATGAAAAATATTTAAAATAAAATTTACATTTTGATTGAAGTGTCTCACAAGGTTGGAAAGTCTTGCTATCAAATGTGATGCTTTTTTATATGCCAAAGACACCCGTACTCTCAATTGCATGAAATATGCAAGGTTCATAATCATATATCCTTGTTGATCTCCACTTCAAATCCTTCCATTGATCCACGTCCTTGTTTATACACTTTGCTACCTCTTTTGCTAAAGAATTTTGCACAAAGACTGAGAAGGATCCCTCATTGTAGTGAGTAAACTTGTGGTTTGAGATGGTAATAGCAATGTATCCTATGATGAAATCAATGCCATTTCCTACATGGTTGGACAAGGAGACAAGCCCCACCAAGTTGTGGCTTCCTCCAAAAATAGAGATCTCATCTCCATGATGATAGTTCTCCACCCTTAATGTGTGGGAGAGTCCCTCGCCATAGCATTTCATGCATGCTTACAATTGTGAACATGAATGCCATGAACGATGATACAAGGCCCAAATGCAATGTGTACATTCACAACCCTTCCATTGATGGTCTTATAATTGTTCATGTTCTAGTTCCATAAGAGATAGCTCGAATCTCAATTCCTATTGTTGTTGTTAATGTGACTCTCAACTCCTAATGTTGTTCTTAATGCTTCTTGAATAGTAGAAACAATTCAAATTTCACCCTCAAGCTTTAGACATTATAACATCATTAACCAAATGCACCTAGTAAATGATAAAAACTCATTATAGTTGATGAGACTCTCAACTCCTAATGTTGTTGTTAATGCTTCTTAAATAGTAGAAACAATTCAAAAATCACTTTCAAGCTTAAAACATTAAAACATCATTAACCAAATGCACATAGTAAATGATAAACTTATTCATTAACCAAATGCATATAGTAGTTGCTTCTTACATAGAATAAATAATTCAAGATTCACCCTCAAGCTTAAAACATTAAAACACAACTAAGTAAGTGCACCTAGTAAATGATAAAAACTCATTATAGTTGAGCATTTCTTTATTTTTTGAACCATTTGCACTATGTTATCTGCATCGATAGGCTCTCCTTCTATCAAATTATGTGCAACTTGTTTGATCTAAGAAATGTACTCTTTTAATAAGATCATTTTATTAGTAATTGGTTGTAACAACATAATGAATGAATGGCTTCACGCTATCATAATTATTGTCAGTCACCACTTGAGAATTAGGAGATTCTCAATACCATTTCGATATTTCATTTCTTGAGATTATCATTAACATATGTATAAAAGGATAATCTTTCTTAAAATAAGATGTTAGGCAAAAGGCAATTTTGAACAGAAATGTTGTAATTTCATTGTAAACATCAATGAAGCTTGTTAACAGAAGGAGTATGTTGATTTCTGAATATTGTAAACACATAAATATTTAGTTGTTTAAGTAGTTATGGTCAAAGGAGGAAGGCCCCCTTTCCCAGGCATTGTTGTTGTTTTACTTATTTGAATAGATAGTTTATGAGTAGTTAGTTAATTTATTAATTAAAATTATTAGTTGTTATTTGATGCTACTAAATTGTTTTCATAATTAATTAGTGTTGTCACTTTTCTCCTCATTAACACTCCACTACGATTTATTGAGTATAAGCATTTCTTTCATTATAGTATGTGTGCCTTTAATTTTGAAGTGTGCATTTCTTTTTTGTAAGTGTTTCTTTATTTCTACAAGAGTGTTTTTACAATTGTGTGTTTCCAATTCATAAGTGTTATTTTATTTACAAGCAAGAGTGTCGTTGGCCTTAGGTAAATTTTGGGATATTTTGAGTGCCATTTTTGAGAAAGCAGTCGAAGTGTGAAAGGGGTTGCCATGAATTGTTTAGCAAAAGTTGTTAGCTCCAAAGAATTGACCAAGAATTAAGGAAAGCTAGTTGTTTTGACAAAGTCCAACCGAAAGATTGGTTAGGTGGTTAGGAATTTTGTCCACTTATATCTATGGGATCAAGTAGTGGGCGTGGGGGTAAAGGATAAACATATCCTATAAATATGTAATGGGATGGGAATTTTGGGGTTAGACAATTTTCGGGAAAATATGATATTGTTCTATTCTATCATAGAGAAGTAAATGTACTCGTTCGTTGAGGTATAAGATGAATTAGAGTCACAAAAAGAGGAAGGTCGATCTGTAGGTTGTGTACGTAGATCTAATGTAAAGAAATGTTGAGGATATTTCTGCAAGTTGTGTACACAGACTGAAGTGCTCAAACCGTGACTCTTTCATAATAACGAGTGCTTTTCTGGTTTTTCCTATCTTGGGTTTCCACATTAAATATTTGGTGTCCATTATTTGTGATGTGTGCGTTGATTCTTTATTTTGTTTTTAATGCATTAATGGATAAATATGAATGGGTGAATGGGTGAAATAGTAATTGAATGAATATCTATGCTTTCGTATTTTGGTTAAATGTCAAGAGCTAGATCTAAACATACATGTTGTAGTTGGTGAGTTGTCGAAGTTATTTTTGTCGAATTTCTATTTGTATTCTATGGTGACATTCCCCTTCCTTACTACAAAAATAGGTTTCCTATAGTCCCCATTGGTACTTCGGGTGATACTTCATCTACTCTACAGGTGTTTTCGAAAGGGATAAAACCCTTTCAGGCTAGTATATTCTAGGGTTTTTGTTGGTATGGCGTTGTTTCAAGTTGGGTTATGTTAAGATTGTGCTAACAAATGGTTTCGTTTCCAGGACCAAGACCAGTGTGAATGTGATATTTTTATGTGGAATCCGTTGAAGCCTAATATCAAGGCTTGGATAGATTAGAAGATAAAGGAATTTAATCAATAAGAAAATCGAGATCCGCGACTCACTCCAGGACAGTGGCTAGGTAAGTATGTATATTCTAATATCCATGAAATTTCTTTTGGTGAGTTTACTATTCTATTGAATGAGTGGCTATCAAGGTTGACATTGCAAAAGATGAACCTCCAAGGGGGTGAACCTGAGAGCTAGACAACTTAGTTGATCCAGTGACTGAAGTACGTGAATAATGAGATATCACGAGTTGCCAACTATTGGGTTGATAATACCCTAGAGTGATATATTAACGAATTTCTTATCGACACTATCAAATCATACAATGAACTAGAGAGGGATATCTTTAGAGGTCCATGAGGTACTAGGTATTTGAAGTCCTTGAAGTTGTAGATTAAGATGTAGTTGTGTGAAAAAGGGTCCTTGAGAATGAAATTTGATGAGTAAAGAGATTGTATGCAAAGGGCATGGGGAGAATTTGTGGTATAAGTTGAGATGATCCAGGGAGAAGTAAGTGAGACTGAAAAAGAGTGTGGGTTTCTGAGGAGTGGGAGGAGATTTCAGTTTATGAAGAGGAGAAGGACTACAACAAAGAGAGAGAGTTGTAGTATGACTATAACGGGAGACTACGAGTTAGTACCATAGCTCGATGACGAATCTTGCGACAAAGAAGAAGAATACCAACTTATTTTAGAAGAGGAAGAAGAAGAGTTAGATCTACACCAGACCCGAGGTTATGGCATACCCACAACCCCCTGTACATATCCATAAATAGAGATAAGACCTAATAGTTTGTTGCAGTGTTTTCAAGCGAACCAGAATAGTAGTAATATTTAGAATAGAGGTACATCAAATAGTAACTAGTAATGGTCCTACAATTTCAAGTATGTCAGCACCCCAGAGGCATAGAATGGATGGGGACAATACAAAGTTTCATATGTTTAATGGTGATGATGATGATGATGATGGTGATGATGAAGATAATGATGATGATGAAGATGTTGACGAGGAAGAGGGTCATGATGACGATGATGATGATGAAGATGTTGACAAGGAAGAGGGTCATGATGACGATGATGATGATGATGAATATGGTGATGATGATGAAGATGACGATGATGATGACGATGATGATGACGACGATGCTAATGATAACGATGATGATGATGATGATGATGATGATGATGATGATGATGATGAAGGTGATGATGATGATGATGATGATGAAGGTGATGATGATGATGATGATGATGAAGGTGATGATGATGATCATTAGAGGAAATTTCAACTCAAAATGGGCCTCCTAAAAAGAATTAATAAAATAATAGTTAAAATAGTAAAATAATATTTATTAATTTTGGAGGAAAAAGAAAAAACTAGTTTTTTGTTTGTATTTTTGACATATATCCCCATGTTTTTACTCAAATTTTGATTGGGAGAGCTCGTTGGATGCGGAATTAAATTCCACATCCAACGAGTACCCACTCGGCATACTTTTGATGGACCCTGCTACCCCAAAAACAAGAAATAGTTGAAAAAATGTGATGATGACATCATCATCACATTTTTTCAACTATTTCTTGTTTTTGGGGTAGCGGGGTCCATCAAAAGTATGCCGAGTGGGTACTCGTTGGATGTGGAATTTAATTCCGCATCCAACGAGCTCTCCCGATCGAAATTTTAGTAAAAACACAGGGAGATATGTTGAAAATACAAACAAAAAAATAGTTTTTTTATGATACCTATCCCCAAATTTATATTAAAAAAGTGTTTAATACCTATACGGTATTTAAAATTTAAAGCAACTCCATTGGCTAACACATTATGACATGGAATTTGAATCAAAGTTAAAAGGCCCATTTTGAGTTGAAATTTCCTCTAATGGATGAAGACGGTGATGGCGATGATGATGATGATGATGACGACAACGACGACGATGATGATGATGAAGATGATGACGATGATGATGATGATGATGATGTTGGTGCTGCTGCTACTGCTGATGATGAAGAAGATGATGATGGTTATGATGAAGATGACGATGATGATGAAGATGGTGATGATGATGACGATGATGATGATGAAGATGAAGATGATGATGATGATGAAGATGTTGATGAGGAATAGGGCGATGACAATGACAATGACGATGATGAAGATGATGATGAATATGGTGATGATGATGAAGATGATGATGATGATGATGATGATGATGATGACGACGATGATGATGATGGTGATGAATATGGTGATGATGATGAAGATGATGATGATGATGATGATGATGATGATGATGATGATGACGACGATGATGATGATGGTGATGATGATGATAATGATGATGATGATGATGATTATGATGATGATGATGAATATGATGATGACGATGAAGATGATGACGATGATGATGAAGAAGATGGTGATGATTACATGCTTCTTGAGACACTATTTACGTACCAATAAAATTCAATATTTCTATCGCAATGTTAAATAAAAATATATAGAGTAGATATATTACTACATACCTCGTACACTTCAATGGACTTCATAATCTTCTTCATACAAGTAATCATCTATATCATTTGATCCAGAGTCAACATTGTAAGGATTTGCCATATCATCATCGTCATCTATGTTAGTTACATACCAATAAAATTCAATATTTATATCACAATGTTAATTCAAAATATATTGAGTAGATATATCACTGCATACCCTGTACACTTCAATGGACTTCATTATCTTCTTCATCCAAGTCATCATCTGTATCATCCGATATAGATTCAACATTGTAAGGATTGGCCATATCATCATCGTCATATATGTCAGTTACGATCATTATGTCATCGTCGATATCATATTCATGGAAGTTTTCTGCTACATCATCTGATTCAACTAATTCTTCGGCATCTTCTTCTGGAGCATGATCATTTAACTCATGTTGATCATCTTCAACATCGTCTTCTTCTTCAAGACCCTATTCATTACCTTCTTCTAGGTTATACTTTATCATCCTTCCCCTTGGATCGTGTCTCACAACAAATGAGCAACTGTCTCTACCTGGAACCTCAAAGTAAAATACTTATTAATGTTGGCTTGGAAGAACATAGGGATCCGTTCCTAGCTCAAACCACCTTGTATTTACCACGGTAAATCCATTATCATGTTCAATAATAGTTTTATTGGGATCATATTGATTCAATCGTAACCTATACCATTTGACAACGAACAATGTTAACACCCAAAAATGGTTAACTACCTCATCTACCCCATTTCATGGCTCATTCGTCCATTTACCTACCATATTTCCCTAAAAATCCCACTAAAAGCCTCC
>LPNX011110607.1:0-11217 GCA_001517045.1 Pseudotsuga menziesii | reverse complement strand
CCGAAGAACAAGTGACGACAGTTTCAAGACAAAGAATAATATGATGAATGCAGTGACATCATTGATGCACAACCTTCCAGTTCAAGAAGAATGATGTCAGGGTGTATTATCGAGACCTGAAGAGAAGTTCATAGTTCCATCATGTAGTAGATGGAAACATCGTGGGATACAAAGCAAGATTCGTAGCATGAGGCTTCTCACGAAGAGAAGGCATAGTTTACGAAGGAACATTTACAGCTAATAGAAGTGAAGTCACATGATATGCATAATCATGTGTGCAAATGAAAGAAGGCCTTGTACGAGTTCAGAAGACACCCATGGGATAACACATACATGATGAGCTTGATATATATATTAACCTTTGCTACAAGGTTGATAGAGGATGACAAGCTCATAGATGGGTACAAGATGAACTTTTGAAGAAGTTCAAGATAGAGGATCTTAGTATCTAGTAATCCTATATGGATACTACTTGTCACTCCAGTACAGAATGTTTCAGTGCATAGAGTACGGAAGACAGAGGGAGTATGATGCTCCGCTTCAGAGGGAGTGATTGCAGAAGATCCTAAGGTTCGACATGGTACGACAGGATGGGCATATTACTGATGACTCTAGGCTTTACTGAGAGTAAAGCGGATTCCAACCTTTGCTTCAAGGTTGAAGACATAAGACCAGTGATGCTCCTATTATGTGTCGATGCACTATTGTTCTAGGTATGGAGGTGTGGCAGAGTACAGATGGAATCTTCCTTGGACAAGGGAAGTATGCAGTAGAGATCCTGAAGAGATTCAGGATGATGGACTGCAAGGCTTTGGCTACACCCATGGCATCGAACCTGAAGCTATTGAGTGATGCTTCTTCAGAGACGGTTGATGCTACGATGTATCATCAGATGATTGGGTCATTGATGTACCTGACGAACATGAGACCAGATATTTGCTTTGCTGTGAACACCTTGAGCCAGTACCTGAGAGATTCGAGAAGTGTTCACTTGATTGCTGCAAAGCATATTCTGAGGTACCTAAAGGGTACAATTGATTATGGGCTCAAGTTTGATGCGAATCAGAAGATTAACCTGGAGGGTTACGTTGATTCAGATTGGGCAGGCAGTGCCATCGACAGGAAGAGTACTTCGCGATGTTGCTTCAGTATGGGATCAGGTGTGATCTCTTGGTTTAGCAGGAAGCAATCCTGTGTGGCACTGAGTACAGCTGAAGTAGAGTATGTCGCAGCTTGTTCAGCTAGTTGTGAGGTAGTATGGCTGCAGAAGCTACTATCTGATATATTTGATCTCCAGTTAGATGCTACTTGTATACACTGTGACAACCAGAGTTGCGTAAAGTTGTCAGAGAATCCAGTGTTCCATGACAGGTCGAAGCATATCGAGATCAAATATCACTATATCAGGGATATGGTGCAGAGAGGAGCAATGAAGCTCCTATATGTTGCGACGGAGGAACAGATAGTTGATGTATTGACGAAGCCATTGACTAGGCTGAAGTTTGAGTACTTCAGAGAGAGACTTGGTGTTCTCCAGATTGAGGCTTCCTCCCAGAGACAATGATGAGATCCAGAGCCATTCTGACATGGTGAGAGGATTGGTTCCTTCCATGGTCAGATGTAAGGGCTGTGCCATTCTGTTCATGGCTAAAGGATTTAGTTCCTTCCATGTCAAATGTAAGTGCAGAAATATCTCTTCATTGTGGTTGAGAGTCTTCCATCATTGGATGGGATTGAGCCATTCTGATGAGTAGGTCAGATGTAAGGGCTATGCCATTCTGTTCATGGCTAAAGGATTTAGTTCCTTCCATGTTAGATGTAAGTACAGAAATCTCTCTTCATTGTGGTTGAGAGTCTTCCATCATTGGATGGGATTGAGCCATTCTGACGAGTAGGTCAGATGTAAGGGTTGAGCCATTTTGGTCATGGCTAAAGGATTAAGTTCCTCCCATGACAGATATGAGTGCTGGCCATTCTGTCGAGTAGGATAGATGTAAGGGCAATTTCCACCCTCCTGGAGAGTGGAGGCGCATGGTCAGTTACCATGTAGCTCAGTCAGGGACTAGGGGCCATTCTGACAAGGGTGTAGGATTCAGTTCCTACCAGGTCAGATGTGAGTGCACAAATCTTTCATCATTGTGAGCGGATGTGGATCCATCCTGGATGAGAGTCTCCCATCATTGTGAGCGGATGTGGTTCCAGCCTGGATGGGATTGTGCCTTTCTGACGAGTAGGTCAGATATAAGTGCAAGAAATCTTTCATCATTGTGAGCGGATGTGGATCCAGCCTGGATGAGAGTCTCCCATCATTGTGAGCGGATGTGGTTCCAGCCTGGATGGGATTGTGCCTTTCTGACGAGTAGGTCAGATATAAGTGCAGAGCCATTTCATAGATGTTAGTGATGTGATGTCCTATCATGCTGGTGAATGTGAGTGCTGGGCCTTTCTGATGTCATTGTAGTTTACTAAATGATTAGATGTGAGTGCTGGGCATGCCTTTCTGACGAGTAGGTTAGATGTAAGTGCTGGGCGAAGACCTACATGAGAGTAGGCCTACAACCAGCATGAAATAGGGCTGGCTCTGTAGAACTTCCTATGACGAGATAGTACACACTTGATGATGACCAGTGGAGATCCAGATCGAGTGATGATCTAGATCCAGCAGTAGAGATCCAGATCGAGTGATGATCTAGATCTTGTCCAGAGAGATGATCCAGATCGAGTGATGATCCAGATCCAGTCCAGTGATGTTGATCCAGATCGAGTGATGATCTAGATCCAGTGATGCCATTTTATGATGATCCAGATCGAGAGATGATCCAGATCCAGATGACTTGAAGACGAGGATGACTTGAAGATGAAGATGACTCAGATGATCCAGTTGATGCAGAGAAGAAGACCAGTGCTGAAAAATTGTGTCGAAAGAATACCTTCCTAGTTAAGAGGGAGTGTTGATGTATATGTAACTTCGGAATGTATTCTTCTATGGATTCTATGTATTGTAACCCGATGTTTATTCCAGGATGTTTCTATTATGTATTTGAGTCATGTGGTCATGCCCCGATGTTCCGATCGGGAGGATTAATAATGTAAACAAGTCATGTCAAGTCATTAGGTAAGTCCCCACAGTTTTGGGGCACTTGAGTTATTATACACTAATTAAGGTGTAGGCTCGAGTAGTAATTATTAGGTTGAGTGCACTTCAAGTCAACGGAAGAATATAAATAGAGAGTGAGAGTCTCTCTATTTATCACTTGTGACTTAGCTCTCTTGCTCTCTCAAGTGTGGCGCACTTTTGGAGAAGGAAATTCTTGGGCTTGACAGAAGACAGAAGGCTGCTGTTGTGAAGGGAGGTCATCTTACTGTTTTGGGTTCACATCTTGTGGTGATACTATCTTATAGGAAGTTGAGGAGTTTTCTCCATTTATGGTTTCCCCTCCTAAAATATTTGTGTCTCTTGTCTCTTGTGATGTGCTTATGTGATTGCTGTGCTTGTTATTCTCTCAGTGAAAAGATCTTATCATAATGCTAGCTTAAATGTTGAAAAACTAATAGGTGTCTGGGGACTAAGGCCAGTATGTCAACATGGATAGCCATTGAAATCTACAAATGTACTGCCCAACCGGATACTGTTTTAAGGCACCTACCGGTTACCGGTGACTATGCCCAACCAGATACTGTTTTAAGGCACCTACCGGTTACCGGTGACTATGCCGTTAAAATAATAGACAAATTTTGCTATATTTAAAAAACGAGCAGATACCAACTGCCCAGTAGCTAACAGAGGGAGGGAGGCTCAAGGTAGGAATTTCAAATGAGGGACATCCATCAAAATTGCCTATAATAATCAAAATCTGAAACATTTTCTGTAGTCTAAGCCAGAATTTGACGGTCTCCCTAAAATATAAGTTGTATTTAATGGGTAAATTGGCCCATGGCTACCATTTACCCGTCAAATTCTATCCGTGGGGAGGCTCTGTGTAAGTGAATAAAACAAAACCCATATGCTGTGGTGTATTGTTCACAGGAAAAGAACATGATCTAGAGTATTTTTCACAAGAAAAGAACATGATCTAGAATCTAGATATATATTTACAAAGACAAAAAACAAATACATATTATTGTTCAAGTCTAGGAGGTGGCCGAGTCGTGCGTAAATGAGCAGAAGCCAGGGTCAGCCAAGGGGAAGGCCCATGGCCGTGCAAGCCCTTGGTGTTGTTTTCAAGTGGTAGTGAGGCTGAGGCGATCCTATCGCAGGAAGGGCACATATTAAGAGAGTGGTTGCAGGCAAGTGCATGTAAAAGCTTGGATGCGCCACTTTCAAAGCCCTCAGCTATTGAATATCTTTCTGCAGTCACCGGTTCTCTTCTGTAAGGGTTTCGTGGCATCTCTTCAGATATTAACAGTCCACTTCTGTCTACTTCATCTTTGTCGTATCATATATACATAAAAATCAATCAATATTCAAACTTCAAATCCATCCATCAGACTTGATTAGTAAAAGAGGCTAACCTGGCTCTTCTGTTATGGAACCATAGACTTCTACTTGACATGAGCGAAGGTTAAGCTGCTCGGCTAATGCCAGCTTTTGCTTCTGCAATTGAAAACGCTATGAGTAACAGATTGTCTTTATCTTGTGGGAATGCAAAAGATGAGGTATTAGGTGCACGGAGGCTTACCGAATTAAGGGTATTGTGCTCATTAAAGCTTTCTTCTAAATAAGCAGACTATTCTTTGGAAATATGGAGCTTTTTTCTACTAGTTCTCCCGTCTTCTTCTTCATCACTTGCTCTGGAGCAAGCTCTATCCAGTTCGTGGTCGTTAGCGTTGTTATCAGGATGATCGTCATCTCTCTCCCTCTTCACAGCACATGTCCCATTACAAATGGTGAAATCCATCTGAAAAGACGATAGACGCCAACGCGGTGGCTCCTACACCTTGACCACAGGATAAGTTTCCTGCCAATTTTATCAATAGACAAAAGAAGCATTAGATTAGATAAGAAATGGACAACCATTAAACCTGAAAGAGATCGGACCATGAGTGAATGAACCAACATACATACCATCGTTTTCAGAGATCGGTGGTTGGTACATTTTAGTGTCGAGGTGCCATGAAAAACAGCGCGGAACGGGAGCTGAAGGAATCAGATCCGGCTGAATGGGAGGGTTGCGATTGGCTGCGGTTTGCCTTTGTGAGCCCAGTTCTAGTCCCAGTCGCAAAACCAGTTCCGTATTCTGTAAATAGTCGGAGTGCCCACCGATAATTTCAAATTCGTGCTGCGCATGCATTTCAAATTCGTGTTGGGCGTCGAGCGGGCATTTCAAATTCAAAATCCCTTATCGGGAATGGTGGCACAAGGTACAATTAAGTTGATGTGCAATGTCCATGCCACAGGTTCATGGGAATGATGGGATATGGTATCCATGAGGGATCAAATTTGAAGGGTAGGGTCCCATTTCACTTTGAAGGTTGTGAGAAATTGAACCCTTCAATGTTGACATGTAAAAGTAAATCATTCTTTTATGGGAGTGTATAACAAAATTTTATTATTTATTAGAAACAGTATATAGGAAACAATGACAATAAGACAAAATTCTGAGTGACTCAACATTTACATGGCATTAGTGAGGTAAACCATGTACTATCTCGGTCCTTGGAGCATATAGTTTATTGAACTTAGATAAGGGACAATTCTGTCAAGCCGGTGAAATACTCAATTGTTGGGTCGTTGATAAAATAAGGCATTGGAATTTGGAAGGACCTTTGAATGGGGGATTGTTTCAGCTTGATGGTGGCTCTATTGGTCAAGTGTGATTGGACCTACCTAAAAGAAAAACCATAGAATATAATACCTAATGCTTTTACAGAGAAACTTTTTTATTAACCCTAAATTCAGCAGTTATTTTTAGAATTGAATCATGTCCTCCCCACATGCTCAAATCAAAGTGATCAAACAAAGGCCCCAATTTTAGGTGGATTATGGATGGTTCCTCCAATGTATATCAAGTTTATACCCCAATTCGAAGTGATCAAACAAAATCTCCAATTTTAGGTATATTATGGATAGTCCCTCCAATCTATATCGAGTTTATCAGCCCTATCAAAAAGGTTAAATATTTATTAGTCCACTATAAGGAAGAACTTTTAATTCTCCAACAAATATCACTACAATTTGGGTGTCCAGTTTCTACCAAAGTCAACAAGGAAGACGAATCATAAACACACGTTCGGGAGGTTTACGACAACGAGGATGTCGAAATCATGTTCTTCACTAGAGCATTGCACTCCGAGTCCCTCATTCATGAACATTGGTCGAGGGATTCCCTTGTTCAGATATATTGGTAGACAATTTGTACTTCTTGTTTCCATTATTCGAAGGCTGACAGGAAAACGAAGGGGTCAGAGTCTATAACATTTACAGTGTCGGTTGTTAAATATTTTATCCTTTCAACTATTAGATTTCATTAAGGAAATTGGAACAATTCAAACACTTATATTCAAATATTGTTCTTTCTTTCAACCTAATGTTTACAATTCACGACAGATAAATAGCATTGATAGATTTAGAACTCAAATACAAGGCTCTTTCTTCTTGCTCCTCCGCCCAAACGAAGTTGTGGTCCTAGACTATGAAAAGTATACATTATTTTGGTTCTGATTTCATTAAAATACTAGGTTTTTTTAAGGTTACATCTATTGAGTATTCAAGACTTAGTCTGGCGGAAACGCAATCGCATAATACATTACAAATTTCAAACAACATTTTGGATGGCGAAATTTTAAACCCTTATTTTTATAGAACCAGAAGGAACTCCAACAAGAAACACATTTAACTTTTATCCGCATATAAAATGTTACACAAGTGTAAAATGCTATACATACGTGTAAATTCAGGACAACCAAGTTGACAGCTTAGCTCTGCATAATCTTCTAGAGGAAATAGAAATTTGGGAGACACTGAAGCATAGAATTGGAGAGTTGAGAGTCTAAGTCCCGACCTCCAACTGTGCTATACTCGTAAACCCAAAATAATGTTTTTTTTCACAGACTTCACCAATCTCTTTAAGTTTAGGGAAGCTCAATCCAGCCTACCCAACGTTCTAACTTTGCTTCTCTTGCTCCTACCTGTGAAAAAGGTCAAACCTTTGAGTTGCCCACCGCAGAAGACAGCGAGGAATTAGAGTGTGCAACCGTTTCCTTCTACAGAAAGACGATTGGAAGCAACACCATCTCAATTCAACATCTCGTTGCTCCTGAGTTGGTTTGCCTTGCCTGAGGTAGGCGAATGCATGCAAAAACATTATTTTGGGTTTACGAGTATAGGAGACAGTACTAAGAGCATGATACCTAGGACACTAATCTAATAAAATAAATAAGAGACAGTACTAAGAGCATGATAAATATCAGTCAAGATCCAACGAGGGAACTGCCAGAGGCTGAACCTATTTTCGAAGAGGAACTGTAACCTAATATCAACATGCTGGACCCCAAAATATTAACCCTAGATAATGAAGCTGATGGTGCGGGCTTGGGTTTAGAAACACACTATTTCATTGATGCAAGTGACACTAAAGACAACAGTGACTTTCCTAGTTATCTTCATAAGGATGGACAACTCAGATTGTGCTCCAACAAAACATTGGAAGGGCTGGAATATTATGGTCAGAAGAGCAATAAAAAAGAAACATTTGGTGAAGATGATAGGGAACCGAAGTTGCTTACAGATAGGATGGCTGAGGAAAGGCACCACAACATAGATTGAGATTGTGTAAACATTTATGGTGAAGAACTTAACTCTGAACGAGATGGCAAGGGGCCACAGGCTGTATAGCTAGAAGATGAGATTGAACCTCTCACAAAAGAATATGCAGATCTGCGTGAAGAGGAAGATACCGTTTGATGAACTTGAAAGAACATGGGGATGAAGACGTAAGTGAAAGTCAAGCAGTAAAGAACCAAAAGGTTCTATGGGACAAAACCTTAGAGACTGGGATATGTTTGCAAAAAAAGTTCTCTCATCCTGTAATCAATTACCATAGGTTTCTGTGAAGTCGAATTTCTGCAACTCCGGCGACAATATTGACAGAGCATATTCTGAACCAATATCCTCTGCTCATAAAACTCTAGATTTCCTTCTAGATTTGTAGGATGGTTTAATTGAGAAGAATAGTGCTATTAGTGAAGCCTTGGACACTGAATTGACATGCGTTGAACTTTTCCAGCCACCATGCATAAGGAGGTGCATTGGCTTATTAATTGTAATATTAAAACAGGGAATGGAAAGAGTAAGAACAACGTTCTATCATCAATAGATGCAGACTGGACGAGTATAAATACACTTCATACTCGAATAGTTCTAGTCCATAATTACTCTGTAGACAAATGGGTACATCGTGTTGGGTTCTGACCAGAGAGAATTATGCCATCCCTATTCAAGTGAAAGCGTCAATTGTCAGCCCACTAGAACAGACTTATCAGCTGCGTTCCTTGATTTTATCCGGATGATCTAATAAATTGATTATCCAACAAAATGAAATCATCATTTTCTCCAAATTCAAAGAATTACACTAAATAATAAAATTTGAATGAATTCATGTGCTAGCTAGAGTTAATATATAAGGGAAAGCAGGATGGCAAAGTGCGTAGGTATTTCCCATGAGATGTTGCAGTTTTTTCTATGAACATTTCACACACTAAACCCGACTAGTCCAGAAATTGGATAGTATTTGGTTTAGGGATTGAAATTTTGTTAAGAAAATGCCAGAGAATTTGATGAGACAAGAATGCCTTGTAGCACTAGGAGATAGGATGACATGGCAGAGAGATGTACCTGGAACTAATGTGGTGCTGTCAGGATGATTCATGGAGATGGATGAAACACCGAATGAAATGCTGCTGGACACCCATGCTCGTGAAGGTTATTTCAGCCTGCCAACTCCTGTAAAAAATTCATTACACATATCTTGAGAGCTGGAGATACCAACAGAAGCAATTTATGGAAATAACAACAAATAATGCATACACTGAGGCTATTTAGTTTATATACCAGTTGGTGCAAGGAGGAAATGTGCCCTAAGTAGGCATAGACTGGATCTCGTAGTTGATCATGTGCCTTGTAGGATGCGTGACAACTGTTTGGCAGCGCTAGATGATGAGAATATATAGAAAATATTTCCAGACAATTCTCTCCCCAAAAATCTTATGAACTGTTGCAAAATGCTCACTGCCTTCATCATAGCCTTAGTATGGAGAGAACAGCATCCTTTCACCCATTTCCTTCTAAGAAACTTGCAAGCCCTGAAGGCACTCCTCTAATGCACAGGATTTGAACTACCGAGTCCCGACGGTGAGTTTTCTGAGGTATCCTTGATGGATCTTCTGCCATGGCGAAGAATGGAGGAAATTGGTGAGGAACCGTCCTTTGGTAACTTTCATGGAGCGCGGGCATTTGAGATTTGAAATTCAAATTCGCTTTTTTGAACACCGTGTCTGAACATTGAAGGGACAAGATATATATATATATTATGCATTATATGCATGGACTTGGTATATGACATACATTAGATTCTTAATAAATTTGTGGTCAAAATAGGCTATTTTGATATAAGATTATTTTATTTTTTATACATTTATTTCTTCTTCAAATATAGGATCAAAATAAGATTGAGTTACAAATTTTTTAATTGAACTAGCTCAGACTTTAGAGTGCTAACAATATATTAAATGAACTAAATCTGTGAAGTTGGTTATTATTACAGCAAACTAAAGAGTTGATGGGCATAATTCTATGAAATCATATTTATGCAGACTAAGTACAATGCTTCGAAAGATATAAGTTGAAAATAGAAAAGCACTACAAACATAAAAGTTGAAACAATTTTAGAGGGCATACAAAACCAAATTATAATAAGGAATTTCTCTACTGATTTTCATTACTCAAACATAACAATATATATACACATTTACAACATTTGCCTTACCACTATGTTTGAGGTCCATGGTAGACTCTCTCAATTTCCATGTCTCAAGACCATCTAGCTAACCCCTCTCAAATGACAACCATTTTTTTATTATTCATGTTTACTCATGGTGCAGCTTCCCCTACGCTTCATCCATCTTCAACTACTCTTTAACTTCCATATGACTACTTGAGCACATGTTTGTCGCTTCAACTTCCACATTGATATTTCATCTTCCCTTAGTGCACTTCATATGTCATGCACAGTTACCCCATGCTCATCATGTGCACTCATTGTCATGCACATTTTTGCTCACATGCACTTGACTCATAGTTGGAATAACTAACTTGCATCCTCCTTGGATGCACATTCCACTTGAGCACACCACTCAAAGTATCGCATGTTTTTTTTTGTTAATCCATGCATGATCGACATTATGTTATTTTCTCTTGCCGTACCACATTATATCTTCTATGTTTTCTTTTGTATCAAAATTGCTTGTGTAACACTAGCATGTACCAAGTACTGGTACATGCTAAGTACTGTACTTCCTTGAAGCCTGTACCAAGTCGCTTAAGTAGTCCTAGTCCCATTGTTGTTACAACTATGTTTGAAATTCATGCAGGCAAGCATTCTTTGACATTGGTGTTCGTGGAAACAAAAAAGGGATCTGATTCATTGGAATACTGGTTGTGTTCCAATAGGTTTCCACTGTTCCAGCAACCAGTATTCATGGAGACAGAAGCCAAAGGAGCGTGAGAAAATGACTTCAAGCATCGAGCTATTGACTCATCAACCGTGCGAGCTCCATCGACCATTCAACCAATGTTACATAACGATGTGCGGGCTCCATCGACCATTCAACCAATGTTACATAACGATGTGTGGGCTCCATCAACCATTCAACCAAAAGCTTTTTGATAGTGCACAGAGTCACATTGTATCGTTTTGTGCGGGCTCACGGTTATGATTGGAGACTATTCCTTGGAGGGTGCACACAATGGTACATTGTGCAGCCCCTCCGCAATGCCAAGAGTCAAGACCATGATCTGTGCACAAAACTAAACTCGTTGTCCCATGTGAAAGCTCAACTCTACATGCGACGATACACATTTGATGGTTGCACCATGGTATTGCGGGCTCATCATATACATATTGGCCAGTGCAAAGGCGATTTGTGCGAGCTCACCATCATAATATGTGACTGGTCTTAAGAGGGTGCACAAACTTTGCTTCGTACTTTGTGCAAGCTCTC
>LPNX011110582.1:232404-243048 GCA_001517045.1 Pseudotsuga menziesii | reverse complement strand
TAGCCCTGCAGAAGTGAAAAATCCTCAGATTTTTCCAAGGTATAATTATGTACACTTCATGTACATGGAGTTGCCACCTAGTCGAAATAGGTGGGCAACACCGGCGTCGTAGGAAATTTCATAAGTTCTTCTTAATAAAGGCACCGGAACTCCCCGCTGTCTAAGCTTCTCAGCTAGCTGGTCAATCTTCGCGATACCAGCCTGGGATACTGGGCGGGCCGTCATGTCTCCAACAGATTAACTTGGAACATTTCCCCGACTATTGAAAACCCTTCGTTGACACTATAAGCAAGACCACCTAAAATACTTAAAACATACCAAGAGCACTTGCACAACAGTACATCCACTAGCTTTATTTCAAGACTTAGATTTATTTCTTAAAGCATTGCGGAGCTCTGACTCCATAAAGGCACTGATCTTTTAATCTTTGCATAATTATTATATCTGGATCAATTGTCTTTGGAACATTTTAATTTCTATCTATGAATGCATCTTTATAAAGTCTCTAATTATTGTTCATCTTTTAATTCTCTTGATAGCAACGTGGATTGCTTTATCTTATGCGTCAAGTTCATAATAAACAAACACATTTAATCACCATAACTCCTAAACAACACCCATCCGCATCTGTAACGAATTAAAAACACTTTAACAACATTGAGCCATAGAAAACTCTTTGTTAG
Source organism: Pseudotsuga menziesii (assembly GCA_001517045.1). Classification (NCBI taxonomy): domain Eukaryota; kingdom Viridiplantae; phylum Streptophyta; class Pinopsida; order Pinales; family Pinaceae; genus Pseudotsuga; species Pseudotsuga menziesii. Next base: position 242,365 of record LPNX011110582.1, on the reverse strand, counting down.
GGACTACCCCCCTTGGCTTCGTTAGGAGTTAGCCTAAACGGAGGAGCTAGGAGTAGGTGACAGTACCTAGCTCTGTGCTTGCCCCCAAGGTCACACCTCTCCCACTTTCATAAGTGAGGAGATAACATTCGGAATGTTTCTGCTGCCAGTGTGCAATCGGCGGAGAACACGCCCTCCTTTCTCTCTCCTCCACACTTGTGGATCAATCTGGGAGTTGTTTGATGGGTGGTTCTGTTCACTCGGTGAGGTGTCACTCCGATTTGCAATTCCAGTCCAGTTAAACTCAGTTCTTCATCAGATCAGACTCAGTTCATCATCAGATCAGGCTCGGCTTGACTCTCTGTCAGCTTCAGTCTCTCTTTCAATCAGGCATGCGCCCCTCTTGGTTAGTCTGGCTATAAATAAAGCAGCTTTTTCCTCTTCCAAGCTAGTAGAGTTGGATGAAGCGCCGATGCCATTGTAATACTGCTATATTTTCATTGTGAATAAAGAAGCTTTGGAGGCTATACCGTGTAGTGCATGTGTTTGTGTGGATTCCCAGTGTCATGTTGCTAATGTTGTAACTGCAATTTTTTTCCAATTTTTGTGCTGCTTTGTATTCTGGCTTCAAGGATTCGGTTGAATCAAGTAAGGGTGTAAACTAGGCAAGCAAGATTACTTACTCTTGTTTATTCATATTATGTATGCTCAAGAAGCTAAGTTATATGCTTAAATAAAATTATTTTTGCATGATCTTTCATTTTTTGATTCATACATATATATCCAGATCTCACGAGGTGTTGTGCAGGCTTGTGTGATCTAGTTGCAAGTTCCCGATCGGATGAGGTGTGGATCAAGATTGACGCCATTCCTTATCCAATAAGCTCAAAACTATGTCCCTCAGCGCTCCACAAAAGGGCCTCCTTTCAGCTTGTTTCATTCAAGCAACGAACCAACCTTCTCTCCTCTTACTCTCCTTTTAAAAAATTAAATCTTCTTAGTTACTTGGCTTTTATATTTTAGATCTACTGTTTCAAAGCTGATATATTTCTAGATCTGAACATATAGGAGTTGCATGCATAGATTTAGTTTCATTTAAGAAAAATATTCAAGTCCTTTCTCTTTAAAATTTGGATCTAGCAGTAAAAGTCTTTCATTTTTTATAAGCAATTTTAAGCCAAATCAAAAGCTTGTTTAAAATGAATAGTCTTTCTTTATTAAAAGTTAAATCTAACATCTAAAGTGAACATTGCATTGGCTTCCCCAAAGCTAGCCAAGCTCCTCAAGAGGACTTGTCCTCTTGAGTTATTTTTGTCTTTTCTTAAAAGTACTTTAACTTAGTATTTTTCAGTAGTTTTTTGGGGGTTGTCCAAAGACACTTTTAAAGTGTTTTTGGGCACTTTACACTAATTAAAGCTTGCTGGTTTTTAGCAAGTCCATCCGAAAAGAGGAGGAGGTGTTGTCCAAAAAGCGATTTTTGGGCCATTCGAAACCCCCCAAAGATCTCCCCATCTTCCGTAGTCATTATTGTTGTACTTTGTAAACCCTTGGGTTTGTTCGGTATAAGAACCAAGCGGCATTTTTCAATTAAGTTTTGTAACCAAGTAATAAAAAAACAAGTTTGAGTAGGCTCAAAGCCAACTCCCCATCCCCCCAGCAGGGATTCTGCGTTTTTTGTGATTTTGTGATTTTTTCAGTTTTCTTTTTTAGTTTAATTGTTCTTAGTAGCATTGTATACTATGATTCATAAGCATTTCAATATCTTTTACAAATTCAAAGTAATCATACTACTTACCCCATGACTTCCCAATTGACCCGAAAGGGGAAAGAGATGAGTGGTAGGACTAATTAGATAACCTATGAGTTGTGTTTTGATGTTTGTTTTATTTTTTTTATTTTTTATCATTTAAAATTAACCCCTCCTCGCTTTCCCGATTAAGGTCTACTTGGCCCGAAAGAGATTCCTGGAGGTTCTCATTTTTTAACAAAGAACACAGCTTAAAATCCTTGAGAAACTTATCAAGGCTCGATTACGTATGCTCTGCACTGGCTGAGGTTCGTATGATCAGTCAAGCTGCATCAAAAGCAACGCGAGTGACTAGAATAATTAGAATTCACTTTCCCAATTAACCACCTCAGGCAAAAATCCAACGCCTCGATTGAACTGTAAACGGTGGCAAAATGCCCAAAGGAAGTGAGAACTACTGGATAGTGACCTCGAGGCGCCGATCTCTGTTACATCCTAGCGGGTGTATTATGAACAAAATCTCAGAGACTCCATTCAGTCCACACATTCCTTGTGGGTGGCTGTAGCGGTTGTCACTTTTGGACATACTCCAAGTACCCCCTGGGTATATCTAGCGTCCCCTCGCCTCATTTAATTAACTCATCATACATTAACTTAAAATTTGACCAAGAGCACATGCAACACCCATTTGTATTTCAACAGCAATCTCATTTGTGGACTCCATTATTGGCACTGATCTATTTGATATTATCATATGTTTCTGCAATACTGCTTATCAAGTTTTGATTTCTATGCTGTTGTGGTATAACAAATCTTGCAAATATCTTGTGTCAAATTCATCTATCAAAACTCCTAAAAAACTTACTCATTTAATGCCATCATCATCTAAGTAACCAACCTTAGTAACTCGTAGGGACTACCCCCCTTGGCTTCGTTAGGAGTTTGCCTAAACGGAGGAGTCAAGAACAAGGTGACAGCCTTGACTCAAGACTTGCCCCCAAGGACACTGTTATAACCCGCCTTGTAGTTGCCTGTGTGAGGTGGATCTATGATGGATGGTAGAGGGGCAAGCAACTAAGGGGTGGAACCACGACTGCCTAGACTCCCAAATGGATGGTTGTCACGCCAATCAAGGAGGCCTTCACTTTATGTTATCCTAGTCCAAGACAACAATGGGGGAGACCCAGATCTGCTCCCGACAGGAGAGATCGGACCTAGACACCAGAGGAAGATCAGATGGGGCTTCAGGGTACTTAAGGCGCAAGGTAAATGGAAACCCTAGCTCTAGGGTTAAGGTACTAGCAACTGATGGAGATGACCACTGTCTTGGGAAACGTAACTGTGACAGGATGAGCAAGAACAGAGTTGGGACTGCCCAGTACCAAGGGCACAATCTCAGTGAAAGATAAGTGACTTGAGTTATCAGTAGGTGTTGGCAAAAGGAGTAAAAAGGAGGACAAGATGGGGCTAGCTAGGAGATCAGTGCCTTGTGTGCATTGGGCAATGGAGTCAGCAGTAAACCAATTTTTCAGAGAACCCACCTAGGAGACACCTTGATCTACGAACCCAGAAAGTAATTGGTCTGGAAAAGCTAAGGTACAGGAAACCCAGCTCAATGGATGGCTAGCGCTAGGGCTTAGGAGGACAGATCTGTAGTTCTAGGGTCACCGGGAGGCTAATGGCTCAACGTTGAGGAAGAAAAGAGGTCAAGGTGACCTGATCTACAAGCCCAAATCAGGAAATCAGCAAAAAAAATCAGATCTAGAAAAGTCAAAATCTGATGATGCGGCTAGGAGGCTGAAAACTGATTTTTCAGATCTAGGGCAAACCGGGAGGAATTAGCATAGCGTTGGGGGTATTCTGGAGTGCTTGGGCCCTGATCTATCTTGTCAGATTTCAGAAAAAAAAAATTACTTTCGAAAAAGTCCAGTTTTCATTGAGGGCGCTAAGGCAAATTCAGTCAATTTTTTAGATCTAGGCCAAATGTTCAAGCAGTTGCACAGCGTTGGGGTTGATTTAAGCTGTGTGGGACCCGATCTATCCGTCTATGAAGTCAGAAATCAGAAAAACTCAAAACCCTAGCAAGTCAATTTTTCAGTGGGGGAGTTACGCAGTTTTCTGCTTAAAAATCAGATCTAGGTCAAACTGTGAGAAATTTGACCAGCGTTTCAGTTGATTTGATGAAGGGGAGGCTCGATCTATGAAACCCAGAAATGGTTTAGCAAAAGATCGGACTATTCCCAAGTTTATTGATTTTTAGTGTTTTTAGTGTTTTAGGAGTTTGAAGAAAAAGTTGAATTGAAGCAAGGTACAATGGAATAAGATCTGAAAAAAGAAGAGACTTACCTGTTGGATCTTACCTAAAAAAGCTTGTAGAAGTCTGTAACAGTGACGATCTTTACTATCCCGATCAATTATGGAAGATCCCCATGATTTCTATGGCATATGCAAGCTCCAAGCCATCAATGCACCCCCTACCCTGCATGAGCAAACGTCAACCATATCAGATTTGCACATACAAAATAAAGAAACTAAATGCTACAAGACAGTAAAATGAAGTAATCATAGATCACAATGAAACTAATGAAAACCTCCTGATCCGAAACGAAGAGAACCGAGCGAGTTGAGGTCCCCCTACAAAAACGCTCCAACCAAAATGCCCTCCTGTAGACTAAACAATGATAGCCACGAAAAATATAGATCTCACGAGAATTTCTACAATGCTTGGAATCTGAAGACTAGCTAATCACCATTTGAGCACATCAGATGCAAAGCAAATCTAGAAAAATTTCCACAAAAAAGTCTTTCTATTATTTAGATCCAAGAGCCAAAGACCCCCTACAAATGAGAATCTCTCTCCTTTAAATAGAAATGAGAGAACCACAATCATAACCGAATCCTAACCACTTTCAAAGCTAAGATTAAAAGATGAAATGTTCTAATCAATGGTTGAAATGAGCACAACATACAACACATGGATCAATATAACCATAATTTACCAAAGTGAACTAAACCACCCAAAATAAGGTAACCCACTCAATAAGAAATAAATGAAAGCACATGGTGGGTCCAAGGAGTGTTTGACTAACTCCCTTTGGGTGTCCCCATGGCACAATAAATAATATAACAATTTAATTCTTTGACTTTTGTGCTTCCTTGAGGAAATCGTGAGCCTCCCAAAAAGAGCTCCAGAAAATAATATAAAAATGCCCAAAAATAGGTGTGGGCCCAATCAGGAGCTGCAACTGCTGGAGAAACTGTGGAGGACATCACTCTCATCATCATGACTCATCCCATGTCATTTCCTTGCCTTAGTAGCCCAAATCGATTTCTTCAATAGCCATTTAATCATTTTTGAATCTGCTTCGAGAAACGTGATCCTGCCAAAACAGCCTCCTAAGGTTCCTGTGTTGTCAAACTGAGCCCACCAGGCTTTTTGGGATGGGGGTACAATGGTACAAACAAGTGGTTGCACCCCCCTATGCCATAGAACACCCTAGGAGATCCAACTGAAACATCTCCCTGCTCAAAAATATCAATCTGTGAAGAAAAACTACATCAGAAAGGCAGAATGAGCCTGATCACATCTATAAATGCCCAGAACTGGAAATAAACTGTCTCATTAGACTCAGAGAGTCCAAATCCATATAAGGTGTATATTCATACCCCTCATAGGTCTCTATCTGATCATCAATCATATCCAATAAACAATATAACCATCTGTGAATAATCAAACACCAATAATAACTCAGAATACATCCATCTGCTGCAAGTGTTAAAAGGTTAAGACATGCTCTACAACTCATTCAAGTAACAATCACAACAAGTAGCATTCATTTCACTGGCGGTACATCAACCAATACATATATAAGGCTTTATTTATTACCACTTAGACTTAGACTTTCAAGACTATACTCACTTCATAGCTGTAGCCAATTTGCTAGTGAAGGGTGAAAGGTGAAAATGACAAGGCTAAGGCAAAGGATGACTTCCTACTCAACATCATGACACTTTGGATAAGGAAAGGGAAAACTCACTATAACCAATGTCGGACAAACAACAACACAAGGAATGGCAGTGCCTCACAGATGGATGAGTTGTTTAGAGAGTGCTTATTCAACTTAGGCATCATGTCTACATCAAACTTGATCCAAGTTCATTAGGATTACATTTTATTCCATGGCCTTTTTGGCCTATATGACCCTTTTGGACTTCACCAGTGCTTAAAAGCACAACTAATCGCAGTTTTCATCCGGGACATATTTTATAAGGTCGGCGTATTTTTTATCATTGCTTTTTGGACCTTTTCTTATACTCTTCAAGGAATATTTTAGCATTTCATTGCTCTTGCCCTTTTTACCTATGTTAAGAAACACAGTTTTACAATTTTTATTTTCCATGAGCGCATATTCAATATTTTCAATATAGGTAGTACATGAGCTTTCAATTTTAGCCAACAACATCTCAAGTGACTAGGGGGAGTTCTGCACAATGCCAAACATTGGGACAACCGACCAGAATGATTTAGGCATACAATCCAACTCACCAAAGGCAAGTTCTGTCACCAACTCAGAGCCGAGAAACAATATAAACAGGGAGGCTTGTCCAACAAAAGTTCTAGTGGGGAAAAAGGTCCTCCATGCCATAAGTCAAGAAGACAGTCGGGTTGAAAACTAAAATGGAAGGTAATGGATGGGTGAAGACAGTGGATGATGGAGCCAACACTAGCAAGCCAAAACAATGGTGGGAATGACTACCTCTATTCTCTCTAAGGAGGGTAAAACCAATGAATATAGATCAAGAACTTCCAAGTCTAACTAAGGACATCAATACATAGTACAAGATACAACCAAGTCCATATAATTATGACCGCCAGATCATGATACCACAAGTTAATACATGTCACAAGAATCAGTATAAGAGCAATAATAACCATAACACAATATAAAATTCTGAGTCATAACCATGCAATAAAATCCATCTGAGACATCATTTGTCCAATGAGAAAGAACTAATATAACACTAGGCATCCATGACTGCTCTGAAATAAAATAAATGGCTACATCGGTCCTCAAATCTGAGTGTCTTGAGACTCAGTCCTGACATGGGAGAGTACAATAGTCCACTAAGATAGTAATGATCCATCAAAACTGTTCATCTCAGCATCTCATATGTAAAAGATCTGGCTGAAAAAAGTACTGTGTCTGAAAAATAGAATATGGTAGCCTGGCTACTATATATGTGATAACAGACACACTGAGTGGCTTGAAGATTTCTACCACGTTCCCCCCCAGTTGTGTGAAAGGCGACAACACATCTCATCTGTCTTAATCATCTCTATACATGTTGAAGGTTGTCGACATAGTTTCCATCCGTCGAGAGGTGTCATCATGTATATGATCCACTCAGTCCATTGGTAAATCTATCAGCTCTGCAACTCTACACAGTCCATTGGAGAGTACAACAATCAACATCTTATCTGCTACAAGTCCGTCTTGTTGACCACCTGACCAACTAAGTGGCCAACCATGTTCCATGCACATGCACCATGTCCCTTGAAGATGAGAACAAAGTACCTGATAAAGTTTTTTCAAGTGAGGCAACTCTTCTTTTCTCCATGAAATTTCCGCATCCCTACAAGGAATATTGTAATGACATGTCAGCATGAAGGTCTAGTTTTTGTATAACTTAGTTGCCTAGGACTTTTGATTAGGGAAGTTCTTTCATCGAGTGTTTTTTCCTTGGATAATTAAAATTCATTTTGAGTGATTTTAATTAGCCGAGTTTTTCACTCAAAAATACCTCCAAAGTGGTGAAAGGCATTCGAATCATCGATTCCATGGGGCGACTAAGGCCTAGGAATGTTCTATATAACCATGTTATACACTATCTAGATTCTTGTGGAATTTCATTAGTTTTTGCCTAGGATTTTTTAATTTTCGATAATAAAAAAATGTCCCTCATCATAAAAATGTTGTAATAAAAAGAGGGTTTAATGGCATCTAATTCCCACAAATTGGGGTATGAGTACTCAAAATCAAAGGCATGAGTCCCCTACACCCTTGAGCAAAGTTTGAAGTCATTATGACAAGTCTTGCTAAGGTTTTGGTCACATTTGTCAAAGTCAGTCAAGAAAATCAAGAAAATTGGCAATTAATTAGCAAGCCAAATTTTGGAAAAGTGTCTAAAGTCACTTAGAAGGGGAAAATTAAGTTTCTAAGTGTTATATTATGTTCCTAAGGTGACTTTAGAAGAAAAAATGGCTCCCCCATGCAAGTGTTTCACAAGAATGAAGATGTCGCCAAAAGGGGGGGTTCCCTCTCTACCATGGAAATTGAGATAATTGAAAATAAGCCAAATTAAGGGGCCCCACTTTGGTGGTCCCTCCCTTTGGGCCTAGAATGAAGATTAAAAATATTATAGGCGGGTTTCTCCCCCATTTCTATTTGATTTAGCACCCTAGGAGGTGCCCCCAAGAGAAGTGGTCCCCCTCTTTGAGCTCCCACTCTCTTATTTTGACAAGTGGTTTGCATGCACTTGGGCCCTCTCCTCACTCATTTCCTATTTAAGGAGGTTTTCCCTCCTCATTTGGGTTATACACACACACACTCTCTGATCCGGTGGATTATTCATCTTCAAAAATTACACTGATCCAATATGGTACAATGATTATTAATCAATGTTTGTAACTCATATGCTAAACATCATATGCGACCATGCCTTAACATTTGTAGCAAAGCCGCGTAGTTATAGCATGGTGCGCAGCTTATCGCATGGTGCGCAGTTATCATATGTTGCGCACCTATCGCATGGGGGTCGCGCAGCACAGTTGCGCGTGAGCCGCGTTGTTGCCGCCTAATTCACACTTTAAGACACAGGAAAGTCACAACCTGCTATGTGTGTCCTTGGGGGCAAGCAAGAGCTAGGGACCACTGTCACCACAGTCCACAACTCCTCCGTTTAGGCAAGATCCCAACAGAGCCAAAGGGGGTAGTCCCTACGGAAAATTAAGTTCCAGATTTATTTATTAATTACAAATTAATTAAAGAGATCTTTTATTAAGATTGAGGCTAAGGTTTTGAGAAATGACAGTCAAACCAATGCAAGATGCAAATAATTAAATGACAGTCAATCCTTTTATTTATAACCAGTGCCTAAAGAATGGAGTCAAAGAATGCAACTTTCAATGGATGCAATCTAAGTCAATTATCCCACAGGTTAAGTTGTCTAACAAATGAGATGAATAAATAAATAAATGATACAATAATGAACTTATCAATATAAACAAACCAAGTAAAATAGTTACAGTTTAAACAAATATGAACCAGATTTACAAGTTATAGACAAGAGATAGCAGAAAAAATGCCTTAAATGAAATTTATCAAACCAACAGTAAATGAAAAAGGAAAAGACTTTTAAGTTGAATTACTTGAAGCAGTTAAACAAATGTTAAGCATTCACCACATAAACAATTGCAGAACTGAAAGTAGATGAACTGAAAAGTAAATGAGACTGAAAGTAAAGTGTTGGAGTGCAATGCTGGAGTGCAAGTGTGCTAAAATGAAAAAAAATGTTATAGAACCGGTTTTGCAATGTCTCTTGGTTTATTTTAGGCAGATTTTATTAAGGTTTTTCCTCTTGAAATTTAGTTTTCGAACCGGTGGTGTGACTACCCCAATCCAGTATTTCTCAAGTCAAAGAGGGAATGCTGTTGCGCTCAACAAAGTGGGAGCAAAGCCCACCCATAGCTCACAGGTCAAATCCCAATGGCCTGGTGCTCAACAAGGGGGACGTAGAACGCCTAGAGACCCCCCACGGTCTTCTACCCCAAGTCGCCCCCGAGGTCACTGTTTTTAATCAACAGGAAAAACAGCTGGATGGATGCCTATTAAACTAAGACTCCTCTATCCCCTGTCGTATCTCGCGAGTACCCCGAAGGGTGATAACCGAGTAGAGGAACAGGGGCTAGTGAAGTTGTTGTTGGTTAATTTTAGAGGGTAAATTTTAGTCTTGATGATTAGCATGCAAGGTTAATTTTAAACTATCAACAAGATCAACCAAGCGGTATCCCTTATGGGAGGTGCTGGTACTTGATCTTGGACTGAAAAATAAAATGTGTTGATTGTAGCAGAAAAAAGAAAGTTGTTTTAACTAAGCTAAGCCCCCACTTCTTCTGCTTTTCATAACCAACTTGAAGTCCCTAAAGGGAGATGACAAGTGGATAGAGGATACACG
>LPNX011110582.1:210560-227682 GCA_001517045.1 Pseudotsuga menziesii | reverse complement strand
CACAAAGATTGATACATTGTTTGATAGTGGTTCACAAGTAAATCTGATATCAGAAGAAGTGGTTAAGAAATTACATTTAGTTACTATGCCTCATGAAAACCCTATCCTCTTGGTTGGGTTACTAATGATACACGATTGCAAGTTACAAAGAAATGTGTATTAAAATTTGCAATCACTGAAAAGTTTATAGATGAGGTAGAATTGGATGTAGTACCACTTGACATTTGTGGAATTGTACTTGGGAGTCCATATTTGTATGACCGGAAAGCAGTCTTTTATAGAGAGCAGAATAAGTATCATCTTTTTAAAGATGGTGTAGAGTATATTGTACGAGCACATAAGATAAGAACAAACCTAGCAATAGTTTCTGCAGGACAAATGAAGAGGCTGGTAAATGCTAATAAGAATTTTGTGTTAATGATGGTTAAGATGAAAAATGATGAGATCTCTAAATCTTTTGAAGGATGTGACCCTAAACATAAATCTGAACTGATTGAAATCATTTCTGAGTATGATGATTTGTTTCAAGATCCGAAGGGGTTACCACCAAAGAGAGAGATTCAACATGAGATACATTTGCAGCAGGATGTGCCACTCCCGAACATAGCCATGTACCGGATGTCTGTAATGCAGAACGAGGAAATCAAGAAGCAGGTTCAGGAGCTGATTGAGAAGGGGGTCATCCAGCCAAGTACTTCTCCTTGTGGCTCTCCTATAGTCTTGGTTCTGAAGAAGGACGGGTCTTGGAGGATGTGCATCGACTATAGGGCCCTTAACAAAATCACCATTAAAAACAGGTATCCTCTTCCTCGCATTGATGATTTGCTTGATCAGTTGAAACATGCAACTTACTTTACAAAATTGGATCTGCGTAGTGGGTATCATCAAATCCGGGTTGCTGAAAATGATGCCTAGAAAACAACGTTTAAAACAAAACAGGGTTTGTATGAATGGCTTGTGATGCCTTTCGGGCTCTGTAACGCACCTGCTACTTTCATGCGGGCCATGAATGATGTCTTTCGTCCATTCATTGATGATTTTGTAATTGTATATCTGGATGATATCCTAGTGTTTAGCAAAACCTGGGAAGAGCATATTGTACATGTGAAGGAAGTTTTAGATGTACCGAGGAAGGAGAAGCTTCATGTAAAAATGTCTAAATATGAATTTGCTAAAACTTCTTTAGTATATCTGGGCCATATTATTGGTGGAGGCCACCTACGAGTGGACCCAGCCAAGGTTGGTGCCATTGTAAACTGGCCACGGCCTAACACCGTTACTGAAATCAGAAGTTTTCTGGGTGCGGTTCAGTATTAGAGGAAATTCATTTCTGGGTTTTCCTCCATTGCTGCGCCATTACATGCGTTGACAAGCGTCAAAGAGATTTTCCAGTGGGGAGGCAAGCATCAGAGAGCCTTCGACACTTTGAAGGAAAGGATTAGCACAACCCCAGTTCTGACGTTACCAGATCTGCAGCAGCCATTTGAGATCGAAACCGATGCCAGCGGGTTTGCCATGGGAGCCGTTTTGATGCAAGGAAGGAAGCCAGTCTGTTATCATTCAGAAACGTTCTCTACTGCGGTAAGTAACTATCCGACTTATGACAAAGAATTGTATGCTTTAGTACAGAGCATGAAGAAGTGGAAACATTATATAATGGGAAAAGAAACAGTCATACATACTGATCATCAGCCACTTCAATATTTACAATCTCAAACTAAAGTACAGCAAAGTAGGCATTTAAGATGGATGGGATTCTTGCAACAGTTTCATCTTGTAATTAAGTACAAAAAGGGAATTCATAATAAGGTAGCAGACATGTTATCAAGGCCTCCTTCAATCGTTCTTCAAAACATTTCATCAACACATGAAAGTTATATTGAACAGTATGCAGATGATAAAGATTTTAAGAAAGTATATGCATCACTAATACATGGTAAACAGGAAGAAAACTATTATGTGCATAATCAACTCTTGTATCGTCTCGGTAAACTCTGTATTCCAGAAAAAGAGAGAGTGCATGTGATTCGGGAAGCACATAGTTCATTGATTGCAGGACATTTTGGAGTAAGTAAAACACTGTCATTATTGCGGAATCATTGTTATTGGCCTCAGATGCAAGAAACTGTAGCTAAATATATATGAGGATGTGTTATGTGTGCAACAAGTAAGCCTAGTAATAGGAAATTGGGTTTGTACACACCTCTTCCAGTTTCTTCTCGTCCCTGGGAAAGCATTTCTATGGACTTTGTAGGAGGACTACCTATGTCTAGAAAAGGTCATGATTATCTATATGTTGTTGTGGACAGATTCAGCAAAATGTGTATCTTAATGCCATGTAACAAACAGATCACTGTCGAACAAACAGCTCATCTATTCTTTCAGAATGTTTGGGTACATTTTGGGCTACCAATGTCTATTGTATCTGATCGGGATTCCCGGTTCTTGAGAGAATTCTAGTCCACTTTATGGGAGCTTATGGATACCAAACTTAAGAAAAGTACAGCTTTTCATCCACAGACCGATGGGCAAACAGAGGTAGTAAACAGAACAGTGGTTCAGCTGCTCAGGGGATATTGCAGTAAACATCCTAAACTTTGGGATGAGCAATTGCAGTATATACAACATGCTTACAATCATGCAGTTCATTCTTCCACGAAAAGATCTCCTTTTGAAACTTGTTTTGGTTATCTGCCAAAAACACCGATGGACTTCTCTTTTGGCAAAGATGCAGTGGATGGACATCATGATGCAGATAAAGCTCTAAGATTCATCCAGAGAATCCAAGCGGTGCAGCAGGCAGTTCAGGAACAGTTGGAGAAGAGCCAGGCAAAGTACAAAGCCAGGCATGACAAGCATCGAGTTGATCATCAATTTCAGGTTGGTGACAGAGTTTGGTTACATATCACCAAAGAAAGAATGAAAGGTGAAGGTAAAAAGCTTAAGCCTATCCGGTATGGTCCTTTTGAGATCTTGGAAAAGATCGGTACTAATTCTTTTCGCTTGAATTTATCTCCATACATGCAAATTTACTCAGTTGTCAATGTTGAGAATCTTAAACTGTATGAGCCTCCTATGATCAGGGATGAGGAAACTAACATACAAATTCCTTCGGTTGATGATATGGCACCTGAATACATGAATGAGTTGCAGGATGATGTTATTCTTGACAGAAATGTGAGGACTTCATGAAGGGGGAATGCTGAGTACCTTCGAGTGGGGCTTAAAGGCATGCATCCTAGCAAAGCAAGATGGATGGAGATTGGAAAAGTGAGGGAGCTGTACCCTCACTTAGTTGCAGAATGATTCAAGCTTTTGGTGGTCCAAAAGCTCTCTAGTGGGGAGGGATGATCCGGTGGATAATTCATCTTCAAAAATTACACTGATCCAATATGGTACAATGATTATTAATCAATGCTTGTAACTCATATGCTAAACATCATATGTGACCATCCCTTAACACTTGTAGCAAAGCCGTGCAGTTATAGAATGGTGCGCAGCTTATCGCATGGTGCGCAGTTATCGTATGTTGCGCACCTATCGCATGGGGACCGCGCAGCACAGTTGCGCGTGAGCTGCACAATTGCGCATGAGCCGCGTAGTTTGCGCACCATCAAGTTGAACATCGAATGGTTCGTGGAGGTTAGTCATATGCTGCGACAGCGGATCAGGAATATGGCGAAGTCCTCATATGCTGCGACAGCGGATCGGGAATATGACGAAGTCCTCATATGCTGCGACATTTGTGAAGTTAGTGTGGCATCAAAACGGTTACATTACATGTGGCATAACCCAGTTGCAAGCACATGTGCGTGGCTGTCATTGCAACGTGTTGTGAGTCAACATAGGTGCGTGAAGTTAGTTGCAACGTTTCGGGGATATGGAGCGTCGTGGTAACATAACGCTTGTGCAGCATCGCATATGATTGTAACGATAATAAAGAAGATAACAGCTGTGATGACAGGAGACGAGTCGAATCCGTTACTCATCCTCTCGCTAAACGCTTAAATAGAGGATGCTGGCCACAGTAGCGGGGGAAAAAAGACGACAAAGGAAGCGATTCAGATTGTGTTAGAGCACAGAGCTTCGTTTTTCTGTTATGAGAAGCTTGGGGAGTTGCTATGAAGCGTGCAGATGATGTTTCTTTTGAAGTCGACATTCTCTGTTATAATTTAGCTTTCTTTGCCTTCCGAAGGCTAATTGTAATTTCAAGAAGAGAGGTCTTAAAGACTTCGTACAACATCCTGTTTGCAGTTGCTGAAGTTGATTCCAGAACCATTTTGTACCATCTTAAAGAGATTAATTGGATCGGTACCCATTGGAGAGGGACCCGGAGACGTAGCCCAGTGAAGGAGGTGAACTCCGTTATCAATTTCTGTGTTTGTGGCTCTCTATTTCAGTGTTTCTCATTTCTGTTCAGTTTTGTTGTTTCCTTTCCTATTTAGTTTGCTGTTATATCAGATTTCAGCATTTAATTAACTGTTAAAGCTATTTGATGAATTCAGCAAACTGATTAACGCATTCTTTAATTAAACTTTTAATGCACTCAAGTTGAGGTCTGACGGATCACATTCTTTCATGCTCTTGCTCTCATTCTTTTTCCTTTGCTCTTGCTTGGGCCATTGTAATTTTCAGCCATTTGGATTTGTTAATCAAAATATTTGGAGGAATCTTGTGTCCATTGTTCCCATTGATGATTTGTTTCCATGCTTAAGGAGCTACACAAGTTGGGTTGGCCAAGGAAGCATACTTATTTGCTTTGGTAATATTTATGGTATTTGCATTCCATAAATTTTGTGGGTTTTCATTCTTGTAGCAAAAGAAGTTCATATATTTTCTAGTTTGAAGTTTATGATTTCTTTGATCATTATTTGATTCTCACCTTCTAGTAGTTGTGTAGTGAAAATCTTATAAGTTGCAGGTTATTTGGATTGAAAAGTGGGATTCCTCGATTGGATGCCTCATTGCTTCATTTCTTGAAGAACAAACGACCAATTTTATCTTTCTTTACATAGATATTTCTGCATTTTAATTTTCGTTTGTTGAATGTTTCAAATCTGATTTTAACTCTTATATACTCGAGTTCTTTCAAAATTATTCATTTGAAAACTTTGTGTAAATTTTGTATATATATTGCACTACCATACTAACTTCCCCAAGTGATTTTGGGCACATTTTATCATTCTGTTTGCTGGTTTTTAACAGGTTGGTGACAAAACAAGGCAAAACTCAGTCAAATTTCAGTCAAGAATGGTGCAAAGGCTACCCCTAAGTAGGAGCTTCAAGGCCATCACAAGAAAGGGGTGAAAAAAAGGTTTTCCCCACTTCTTTCATCTTTTTCTTTATGCTGAAATTTCGACCATTGTAACAAGTCCAAGAGAGTCTCTTGGACTTGATTTCTTATTTTGCATTTTAAGTCAAATTGAATTTTTTTTGTTTGCTATCTTTGCATGCAAAAGAAGTTGGGTTTGTCTACCTTTGCATAAACAGTTATTGATTGGATTGGGTTTAGCTTAGTTAAAGTTTTATTTTATTTTTATTTTCTTATTTAATTTTTCCCACACCTTGCAAGTGATTTGGTTATGCCATCCTTGCAAATCATGCTCGGAAGTTCTCGGCTCCTTCAAGCTTGTCCTCAAGCTTGGTACTGTTTGTCATCATGATAAAAATGAGAACCTCAAACGAAAATAGAAATGATAGAACTTACCAATGAGATTGCTTCAACTTGATGCTTGCTTGAAATCATTTTCGGAAGACTGTTTGTGGTGGACCTAGGGATTGACAAATAAACCATAGTTTTTCAACTTACGTATCTTTCAGATCTGATTTGATAGAAAGATGCAGTGTTACACGGGGACGCGTCCCGAAGGGTCGAGGACGCGTTTTGGCGTTTCGGGCGTCCCGGGGACTCCGAAACTCCACCCGAAACGTTTCGGGACGTCCCCGTTTTGGCGAGACTTGGCGAGACGCAGGCCAAAACGTTTCGGTGGGTGGCGAAACTTGGGGGGACTTCCTGGCGTCCCGCCTCGAAACTCCGAAACTTGTGGTCGTCCCCCCTGAAACTCCAAAACTTGTGGGCGTCCCGCCCCGAAACTCCGAAACTTCGCCGAGACTTCCTAAGGATATTTTCGATTTTTTTTAATTTTTTTTCTTAATTTAAAAAAAAAAGTTAAAAAAATTTAAATAATTCATTAAAATTATAAATTTTATAAACTTATTATACTTATATAATATAACTGATATTATTTAATATATATATATTATTTATAAAGTTAAATTATTTATAAAGTTTTTAAACATTAAAAATAAATAAAAAACTAAAAAATAAAAAGTTTAAAAAATTTAAATAATTCATTATAGCTTGGACTCTATTTATAGACTATAGTTATTATTCATACCGATGACTAAGTCTTTGACTCTTTCCTATTTTTGAGCAATCTTAATTTACTATTTTAGTATTTAGTATTTCAATGTCCTTGACCTTTAGTGTTATTGTTTATTGTTCAGTGTTTGCTAGTTTAGTCATTTTAAATTTATTGCAATTTGCAATGTCTATTTAAAATTAAAAATTAAAACTTTAATTATTTTGTTGATGTGCAGTATCATACTATCTAGATTCTAGTATCATTGATTCATTTTCAATCACTTAAAACTTTAAAACTTAAAAGTCAAATCTGAAGATTATCAAATATGATGTGCATGTTAATCATAGATTCATATTGATACATAATAGATTTATAAATTATTATTAATATAATGATAATCTTGATGAATCTGGTAATGTGTTTGAACTTTGAATTTTGCATTTACATTGCATGGTTGCAAATTCCATAATGATGAATGTTTGTTATTGTTGGGATTTATATTTTTCATATTTTTAATATTTTTAAAATTTGTATGACTATCGCGTCCCGCCGTCCTCGCTGAATTTCTCTAAAATTTGGGGGTGGTCTCCACACGTCCCGAATGTGCGTCTCCTCGAACCCGCGTCCCGCCGTCCCGGAACCTTGGGGGAACATTGGAAAGATGTGCCTCCTCAAGGCGAGCTGAGCAGCATACTTATTTTCCCAAAAATGTGGACATAACTGCAAAATCTCTTATGCCCTAGTTTTCCTCAGCAGCAGAGTTAGGTCAAAAATTGAGAATCCACAAAATGAGAAACTTCTTACATAGAGAGACGCGCCCTCCTAGGGCGAGTTTGATAGTCCTCCTTTTTCAACTGATCGATGGAGGGAAGTGCCCAGAACAGGAAGCCCTAGTTTTCTTCAATTTCTTCTGCAAAATTGTCTGATCTTTATTCTGTTCTATCTCTAAAATTACTGCTCCTTAAGGTCTACAACTTCGTCCTGAGATAGCCTGTTATGTCTTCTTTTTGACCCCACAGGTTAGAGCAGAATTGGATTCACCACGTGGAACTTATGCGAAATTTCCCAAGGTGACTTGTTTGAGGACTGTTCAACATAACGAACTTGTACGGACTGCCACGTGTCAATGTTTCACCTTCGGAGTCTGAAACTTGGACCACATAAACTACAGTATCTGCCCTATTTGCAACATCTTGCGAAATTTCATTTGAACCTTCCTAGCCCGAGATATAGCAAGTCTCCCTAGTCACCTGTTTATGATTGTATTCTAGAGGAGGCTAGAACCCTGATTTGGAGGAATCATATCTCCTGAAGTATAGCGAATCTGAGGCTGAAACGCACACATAAGGTACAGTAATATTTTATCTTCGGTCTGTCCAAGTTTCAGCTCCTGAGCCTTCGCAAATCTTGAGTTATAGCGAAAAAACCAAGATGACTAGATTTTGTCTTCCAGGGTTTTCAAGCATGAAACCCTAATCTCCAGTAGCTGCAGTTGTAGCAGTGTTTTGGTTGCACAAAGACTTCTTTCAGGGTGGCTCTGATACCATGTTCGTATTTTAATGGTTATACATTATCTAAAAACATTAATCATAACATCATAGCCATAAGCAAAGGATCAATGAAAGAAAGACAAGCATAGACACACAAAAGAACACAAAGAGTTATCCTAGGAAACCCTCATGGGGAAGAAAACCCAGCAAAACTTCCTCGATATAGAATTTGACCAAGTACAATGTAAAAAACCCCAATAACAAGAATAAAAGCTCCTCGTCTACAGTATACTCTCTCTCTCTCTCTCTCTCTCTCTCTCTCTCTCTCTTGCGCAATGCTTGAGTGAAGTGTATAAGAATGAGAGAGGCGCCTCATCTATTTATATTCATTAGGTCAGTGACTTAATTTGCTAAGTAGGTCGGCCAGATTGTCTTATTAGGGCCAACCTACATAGGAAGACTCAAAATACATTTATAAAATACTTTTGTGGGTACTATTGCCCTGACTTACAACAAAGGTTTTATTTCATGACCAATTACATCAAGGACATCTCCGAACGGAGGAATAACATATCCGAAGGAGGAATACAATAAAAGTACAATAGAATATCTTCCAAAGTTACAATACTTTAACACAAATAATGAAACAATAGCTTATGAAAGAAATTCACTGCATCTAGATTATGCCATAAATACCACATCATAAATCAACCATCATGAGCACCCTCGTATATCTATATTAAGCTGCCACATGTTCTAATGTGAGGCAACTGCCACCTGCTGCTGATTATCCTAAAATCTAACCATACATCCTCTATCCAAACTGAAACATAGCAATAAATCCAACACTGCAAACAAGCAACATGACATTGCCCCTCCACCTGCTAAAAATAGGCATGCCTAAAAAAGCAGTTCCACCTCTTAAAAAATAGGAAACTCAGAATGTCAAGAAAACAAATATGGCAACACTTAGGGATCTTTGATATCAGTAGCACAGGCAAAAAGAGTTATCAATGCAAGTTGTAAGTTCATATTGTTGATGATTAGACCATCCATTGAGGAGAAGTAACAACAAATTGTTTGAATCCTCAGAAAAAGGCAACAATTACTCAATTACAATATTGGCTTTCAAATTTAGAATGAGAGGTTATCATTGCCAAATGCATACAGATTGGGGAAACTCATTTCCAAATGCATACATATCAGGGAAACCTATTGCCAACTAATTGACCACTTGGTCAAATCTTGTAATAGTTTGCAAGTTGCAGCTAATCACCACCAATTGTAGTCATCTATGGCATTATGGTAAGGTGGCTTAGTTGGACTGGCAACCATCATTCTGCAGGAGATCGATCGATTAGGCATCTAGTGTTTCTATTCTTGGCAACTGATTAAATACTG
The DNA here is from genome assembly GCA_001517045.1 of Pseudotsuga menziesii. Lineage (NCBI taxonomy): Eukaryota > Viridiplantae > Streptophyta > Pinopsida > Pinales > Pinaceae > Pseudotsuga > Pseudotsuga menziesii. The sequence continues at coordinate 218,426 of LPNX011110582.1, read as the reverse complement.
CTCTGGAAACCTGCATTCTGCCACTAACCATTAACAATTATACATAACAATCATGGAAACCTCAAAGAAAGTGTTGACTACAGGCAATTCATATTTCCCCGTGAAATCTGAAGATTGAACTCAAGGCTCAAGAAACCCATCATTGCAGCCATTGGAACTGTTATACCACATACAGTATGGGGATTTTTGCACCCATTTTTGCTTCAGCTGTGATGATGAAGTCCAGATTCTTATTCCCCCAGAAGAAGTCAGTGTCGAAAATGCCAAGCAATGATGCGATTTTATGCCATGATATACTTCCATGCCAACCCTGAGGATTCATTATGGTTATGCTTTATGTTGATGTTGTACTTCCCCATGTCTCATGTTACACTACAATGATTTGTTTTGAATCTTGATGAATATAGCTGGTAGTAGTGATCATAGGCTAACAAGGATAAGAGATTTTTGTTTTGTTTACACACAAATAACCAAGACAACTCTTGGTATTTACAAAGATTACCCCTTTTCTTTGGCTCCATATTTGACCTCCCATCGCACTCATTACATTGTGTTTCATGTTAGCACTCTGAAATAAAAAGGAAAAGCAATGTCTAGACAGACAATTATCTATTCTGAATATGATCTTACCGCAGGAGCAGCTGCTAGTTCCCCATCTGCTGTCGAAAACATTACATGTTTTAGTCCGTTCTCCTTTGCAAACGTTTTACCCAGCTGCAAGGAAGAACTATTAGTCATAACAGAATGTCTGCCCACATATTTTAACCATTGAACAGATAATCTGACGTCATAAATGCGATAAATAAATTGCTCAAGAAAGTCATACAGTATAGATCATGACAAGTAAAAGGAGCAAGCTGGCATTTATTTCTATGGGCTAAAATAATGGTTCTGCTCAGGAAACTGTTAATCATACATGAGTATATCCTGTAGCAATTCGCAATGGCCTTTCTGTGGTCCATTGAGGCATTGTTGTGAACTCATCCAAAGTGCAGATATTCTTATAGACCCCATCATTTGGAATCTGTTAAAAAGGAAGAATTTTAACATGTTACTGTGTGTCGAGAAGTCAAGGCTATGAATAGGAAAAATGCACATTCATGGCAAAGATGGGAGAAAAAGAACCACCTACAGCAAGAGACAAGTGACACTCGCCAAAACCAAGAGCATCATGCACTAAGATTAAGTCTTCATTTCCCTGTCAATAACAAGTATCCAGATAAATATGTAATCTTTTGAAAAAATAGCTTCATGAATAAGCATTCCCAGTAGCATTATTTAGACACTGAATTTACTAAAGCAGACTAGCACAAACACATTCATCATGCATTCCTTCTATGGCCATAACTTCCATCATTGACCAACTTCCATAAAACATCGATATAAGAAAGGTTTTCTCCAGAAATACAATGGTAAGATTCATCTTAAACCCGGATCTATCAACCACCCAGAGGGATCAAATTTTTTGAAGTCTAGATATTTTCCTTGATGTGTAAAAGATTTAAGCTAAAAAAGATGTACACCTTATTACCTACTAAGTCATACTTAGTTGGTTATATCAAGTGAGCCGGCAAAGATGAACAAACACTATTGTTTATTCTTCAAAGTTCAGAAGCCAGCCAGGCTTCTTCTGGGAAATTTTTTATATTTTTTCTTGTACCACATGTTCATACCCCCTTGGGAGAGTTGTGCTAAAATGTCCTAGCATGGTGAAGTATGTAAAAGACTCGGTCTCCTAGACTTAGACATCAATCCGACTAGCCCAGAGTGCTTTTAACTTTTTTCCCTTGGTGATTATTTGTTGTTGAACAAACGATTAATAATTTCCGAGCTTTTCCTCCAAAGTTGGGGTAGTCGTCTTGGTGGTTGAGCCTAGGTAGGTTATTAGAGTCTATGTGTCAATGTTTATAAACATGCTAGGCATTAATATTGAGTCGCATGGACATGTGCTAGGTCCCCCTAGATTTTATTTTAATTTTTGATGAAAATGTTTTTTCCGTAAACTTAGGCTATTTTTTAATAGTCTAATTAGAAAATGTATAAATGTAATAAAAGTGTGGTTAGAGATCGGATTTTTCCATGGGGGTGTTCATTTTCTAACTCAAAGTACCCGTTTAACCCAAAAACCCACTTTTCTTAAGTTTTAAGTGATAAATTTATCACTTCAGTCAAAAACCTCCAAAAAATCAAAAATATTAATTAAAAAATAGAAAAAATTAATAAATGGAGAAAAATCTCAAATTCCTAAATCAGTGGAATCTTGTCCAATTGACTCCAAATCAGTTGCATCAGCTTCCAGGGAGATAGGCAAGTTCACTCCTTGATAGAGGCGTCAACTTTGGGTAGGTGAATGAGGTGGCAAGGAAACTCCAAGTTGAGGATGTGCCCCTCTGCTAGTGAGAGTTGCGCCCCCTCTGCCAGTGAGAGTTGCGCCCCCTCTCGGCCTCTCTGGCTATAAATACAGCATGCGTTCTCTCATTCAAGCTACTTAGAGTTGGATGAAGGTGCTTGCTAGTTTTAATTAATACAGTATTTTGTGATTTTGCTATAATAAATAAAGCTTTGGAGACTAATGGTGCGGTGCTATTGTGTGTGGGCCAATATTGTTTGATCTTCATGAGGTAATCTATGTGTTGTTTCAAATTCTTGCATCTTGGTTTATGAATCTGGCTGAACAAGGATTGCTCCCAATCATTAGAAATAGAAGGCTAGAAGTAAGTGTACTTCTTTTTTTATTTTGAATACATGTACTTAGAGATCTAGAACTAACATGTTTTATAAGATTATATGTGTTTCATTTTAATCTCAATTTATGTGTAATCACCAGATCTCGCGGGTTTGCAAGTTTGTTGAGTGATTTACAGGTTGCTTAGTTTGGAGGAATCACAGATCCAGTTTGACTCCACGTTACTTTCAACATCTCTAGACGGCATAGTCCCTCAGCATCCCACTACTGAGCCTTTGGGCCTACTCTTAGTGGAAACAAGCCTTTCCTCTCCATATCTCTTCCTCCTTCTAAACTTTAATTTCACTTGGTTACTTGGTTCTTTGTCTTCCGATCTAGTTGCTAGAGTAATATTTTATATAGATCTGAATTCTAATATAGATCTAAGCATTTTAAAGGTTATATCTAAATTAGATCTAGTCATTAAAAGTCTTTTCTTGCAAGTTTTGTTCAAAAGTAGTAGTTTTTAATCTTGCAAAGTCTAATGATTTGTTTTCGACTAAGTCACTTGGTTCGAATTTGTGTTCAAATTCGCCGACCTTGAAATTCGTAAAAAAATCAACAACAAAAATTTTTGTGATAAAATTCGGCATTAAATTCGAGAGCTTATCAAATTTGAAAAAAAGTATATGAAATTTTTTAAGAAAATCCATAAGCCAAAATATACTAACATTAATTATTAAACACTTTAAACAAATATTTTAAAAACACTATACTAATATATGAAATTTTAAACATACTAAACTATACTAACATTAAATATTAAACACTTTAAACATATATTTAAACAAATTTTGTAAATAAAAAATATGTGAATGTTTTAATAAAATTCAATATATCAAACTATACCAAATCATGAAACACATTAAACATATATTAAAAATCGAACTATATATTAAACACATTAAACATATATTTAAAAACGAATTATATATTAAACACATTAAACATATATTAAAAATCGAACTATATATTAAACATTGAACTATATATTAAACACATTAAACATATATTAAAAATCGAGCTATATATTAAACAATGGACACGAGGCGAGGGCGAGGGCGAGCAGGCCACGCAAGAATCGAACTTTCCCGAGACTCGTCACTACTCTCTACATGAGAGCAGCCAACCAGCGACTAACCTCCACAGATCACGTTCAACCAACCGGCAACTAACCTCCAGGTTCACGATTCACGACTAACCTCCACGGATTCATGACTAACCTCCACACTTCATGGCGGTCTTCAGCTTCACTCAACCTCCACAACCGCGGCTTCATTTTCACGATGACCTAACTTATTTTTTGGTAAGGCTACTAAAACCGCTTTAAAATCATCGATTTGCAATGATTAAAATCGTCAGCCATAGAAAAATGGCGAATTTCAAATTTCAAGGCAAAAAAACGCCGAATCCGATGACTTAGGTTTTCGATGCTTTAAATTTTAGATCTAACATAAAAGTGCACATCATATTGGTTGCCTAAAAAGCAATCCAAGATCCCAGGGAAAGCTTGCTTTCCTTGGTCATTTTAAGCATTTCTTTTCAATTTTTTTAACTTAGAAATTTTTAGGGTTTTTCCGAAATTGTTCAATGACAATCTTAAATTGTTTTTTGGGCATATTCTACTTTTAATAGCTTGCTGATTTTTGCAGGTTCGTCGAAAAAGAGAGGGAAACTATTGATTGAATTGTCATTGATGCCAACATGGGACTTGCAATGGCCCCACAGGCAGTCATTGATGCCACCAAGTCCCTCTTGCAGTGTAGAGGTATGGATGATCCCAGTACCCTCAGATCCAATGCCTCGGAGCTCATACAGAGATGAGTTGTGCTTTGAAGCACCTTGTGGAGCCTGACAAGGTATTTGAACCCACAAGGATGGATCTTGGAGCCACCACCATGTTGACGATGCTGAAGACCCTATTGATGATGTTGAAGACCCTAGAGATTGTGTTGAAGCCCTTGTGGACGAGGGAGAAGCCCTTGATAGGTTGAAAAAGCATTAATGACCCATTATGTGATCATTCATGCTTTGATAAGGTCACGGTACCCTAGGAGAAGGTTGGGCAACCCCACAAGAGGTAGCATGATGGATCTTGACCCCTCGAGGTCCTCATGTGTGGTTGGTGTTGTTGAAGAAGCCCATGAAGCCTCTTTCTTGATGAAGAAGTCCATGGACCCACACTTGGTGGTTTAATGGGTCGTGTACCCTTGTAGGAGTGGTGAAAATGATGTGGTCATTTATGGCACACTTGCCTTGATCTTGAGGTCATTGGTCTTTGTACCCATGAAGGAATGATGAAGGTGATGTTTGATCCCACACACATATAAGGTTAATATTGGTATCCATGATGGTGGAGGTCATAGTACACAACATGACATTATTGATTCCTTAATGGTGTGGAGCATACCATTAATTGTGGATGACCTTGATGACTTGCTATTGAAGAAGTGTGGGTTAACAACAAAGTAAAAATACATGCAACTTGTTGCAACGAACCTTAAGTGTGGAGGACATCCTTGCTTTTGGGAACTTGTTGAAGTACAATAAACCCTAAGGTTGACTTTGAAGGGTTTGGGTGAAAAAATAATAAAAACAAAAATAAACCTAAATCTAATTCAAGGGCGTGGACAACTCAAAGGAGTATAAACTCAAGTCATTTCAAACTCACACCTTGAAGTCGGCCCTAATCCAAGAAGTGGGAAATGCCAAAGTCTATATAAACATGAGCTTGATCACACTCAAATGTAATCTAACGAAGGTGAAGTGAGCTCGCTAGTGGACTAAGGAAAAAGCTCATTGATTGAGTGAACTGAGGAAATTCGGATGGTAGCCTTCACCCAAGTTTTTGACAGGAGAAAATAATTTTTGGTTTATTTTGCTAAGTGGCAGTCTAGTTTTTGACTTGCTTGGGGTTTTACCAGTACATTACCATACCCTAATTTTGATGAAGAAGACAAAGTTCTAAACTTTACCTAGCATAATAAACAGGCAACATTGAAGCCGAGTTTGATGTTCACAACAATCCAAGTTTTGAAAAATTTCTTTTTGGAGTTTTACTCTTTGTTGCTGCTCTAGCCAATTTCCACAATCCAAGTTCAAGTGAAGTTTTTACCAGCACAAGTACACCAATCCCGAAATTCTTGGAGTAAAACATCCCAAATTTGCATGTAAAACAGTCCAATTTAGATGGTTATTGTTGCCTCCTTTTTTATGATTAAACCAAGCATTCAACAGTGAATTCTTTGGAGGTTAAAAAGTCTCTCTTGAAGAAGTTGGCAGTCTCTTGTGAAGAGGTTTGGAACCCTAGGATGATGACTGATGAACAGTCTCAAGTTTGACTCCAAGTCTGTGCAGTGTAGCAGCAGCATAGTATGATTCGGTGACTCTTGTCCAAATAGCTATGACATGATACAATGATTGAATAACATGTTTTTTGAAGAGAGTAGTGATGCACGTTGATTGAGGTCACTCACACACATCCTTGAATGTAAGGTCTTCTACAGTGTACACAATCACTTACTCAGTTTCATCTACAGTGGTTAAGTATAAGATCTTTGACATGCATTGACTAAGGTATGTATATACTCGGGCATGATAATACAGTGTTCAGTCAAATGTGTAAACAGTAATGAGTGCATGTACAGTGATGTATACAGTGGTGTATGAACAGTGAAGTATACAGTGGTGTATACCTTATGATGATGTATACTTAATGATGATGATGCATATATGGTGTATACTTGATACTCCATGATGATGTTGATGATGCCTTGTACACCATGACAATGCCTTGTACATTACTGATGATGCATTGATAATGCCTTTTACATAATGATGATGCAAATCCTGTGATGCACACTTGATGCATTCTCCTTGATGATGTACTGATGATGATGATGGTGCATGCATACTCCATATATTTTATACACTACAGTATGATGATAATAGTGCATATATGATGCAGACCTATTAACACTCCATGATGATGATGATGCATTCACTATGCATACATTAATGATGATGCAAACACACTTGATGATGATGCATATCCGATTGATGATGATGATGCTTGAACAGACCTCTGATAAGTTGGCATTAGTAGCATAAGAGCAGACTAGATGATGGACAAATCTTTGTGATGTTATGCAGGTGAATTGGCATAATCCTTGAACAATTGATGAGAGCAACTGTTGATGAGCTTAGGACAAGTTCAGTATTGATGAGTAGATTGACCAGCAGTATTGAGCATAGATTGACCAGCAGTATTGAGCAGAGATTAACCAGCAATATTGATGAGCAGATTGACAAGTTGAGTGAGCAGATGGATGAGCTGAGATGAATGAGCTGAGGTTGGTGAGCAGAGATGATTATGCAGCAGATTGATGACAATCAGAAATTGGCATTGTTGCCGCCTAATTCACACTTTAAAACGCAGGAAAGTCACAACCTGCTATGTGTGTCCTTGGGGGCAAGCGAGAGCTGGGGACCACTGTCACCACAGTCTACAGCTCCTCCGTTTAGGCAAGATCCCAACAGAGCCAAGGGGGGTAGTCCCTATGGGAAAACTAAGTTCCAGATTTTTTAATCAATTACAAATTAATTAAAGGGATCTTTTATTAAGGCTCAGGCTAAGGTTCTAGGAGATAACAGTCAAACAAATGCAATATGCAGGATTTAAATGACAGTCAGTCTTTTTATTTGAAAACCAGTGCCTAAAGAATGGAGTCAGAAAATGCAACTTTAATTTTTATAAATGAATTTGAGACTTCAATTAAAATTAAACTACAGCTTTGTACAACAAAATGAATGAACAAATAAATAATGGATCAAGATGTTAAGCAATATACAATTGATCTAAATTCACCAACATCAACCAATATACAAGATTTACAAGTTATGAACCAAAGGAAGCAGGAGAAAACTCTAAATGGAAATTATTAACCCACAGTAAATAAAGGAAAGAAAAAAAAAAACTTTAAGCTTGATTTACTTGAAGCACTTAAAACAGATATTGAACCTTCACTGCATGAACAAATATAGAGCTGAAAGTAAATGAGACTGAAAGTAAATTTGTTGGAGTGCTTGCAGTAAAATGAAATGAAAGTGCTTGTAGTGAAACCTTGAACAGCAAGGCAAAC
>LPNX011110582.1:197846-209477 GCA_001517045.1 Pseudotsuga menziesii | reverse complement strand
ATTCACTATACAGTGAATAAAACCCAGTTTCAGAACACAAAAACAGATATGGCCGAATTGAAATTCTGAAAAAACAGAGATGTTTAGAGGGCTGAAAACTCACCTAAACAATGTTAGAACAGCAGAAAAATAAGTCTACACTAATATATATAAGATGGGGGCCCCAAAACAAGGTTTATGTCCACTAAACAGTGAAATAAACTCTGTTAAAAACAGCCTGAAAATGGATGGCCGAATTGAAAATTTGCAGAAATGAGGCCTTGGAGAGATGCCCTTGCTTGGAAAACCTGCAACAAATCTAACTCTGCAAAAATTTGTAAGCCTAGAAGAGAATGCTCAACGATCCCTGCAAAATACTTTGGAGAAAACGTCAAACAATTCACAAAAGAAAGCAGAAATACTTCTACTCTCTAATCTCTCCACAAAATACTTTGTGGAGAGCTAACTAGACAAATACAAGAAATGCAAAGCTAAATAAATACACAAGTTACCTCCCAAAACTTGATCATGAAAATAGAAAAGTGAAGCACAATGTCCCTCCAAAGCTTTGCTTGTATTATGTGGCCCAACTAGGGCAAGAAAATTACAACAAGAAGAGAGCTTGAGAAAAGAATGGGTAGACAATCCGGCAGCATAACAATAGCATGAGAGAGCATGACAAATGAGGGAGTGAGGCCCCCATTTTATAGTTGAGGAAGATCCCCAACCCCTTGAAGATCAATGGCTGAGATTAGACCTAGATCTAGGTTAAATCTCCACCACTAGATCTAGGTTTTTGGCTTTTATTCCTCTCAATCAATCTCCACCCTTGGATTAATTCTTGATCAATGGCTGAGATTTTGATCCATGTCTTAAGCATTTCTCACCCTTAGATCTAGGTCTTTGACCAAGATCTTCCTTAAAATCAATGGCTTGGATGAAAAACGTGGGCCCAAGGAGGCGCCCCTCTATCTTTAGCCTTGACTTTACCCTTTCTTCCAAAAATGGCGCCTTCCTCCATATTTAGCGCCCTTATCCAAAAGGGTAGCGCCCTCACTAAGTGGCTAGCGCCCTCTCTAAATGTGGGGCGCCCTCATTATGGCTAGCGCCCTCCATGTTTTTAGCTTGTGCCTTCTATTTTAGTAGCACCCACCTTCAAAATGGTGACGCCTCCATATTTGGGGCTCCTCTAATGCATTAGCGCCCTTTACATTTGCTTGACGTCCCACTATTAATAGTAGCGCCCTCTACATTTAGGTGGCACCTCCCTATATGGTGACGCCCTCCTTAAGATAGCGCCCTCCCTTTTCAATGCTAGCGCTCCTCCAACTTTGGTGTAGAGCCCTCATTTGGTAGACGCCCCTCTTATTTTAGCAAGGGTTTTAACTTGGACTTAGCCCCTTTAGCAAGGGTTTAAACCACTAACTTGGCTTCTTTTAAAATGATGCCCTACTAAACTTAGCTTTGACTTGGACGTCCCCCTTTAAACTTGGTGGAGATTCCTCTTAATTTGTCTTTGACCATAGCCTTTTGCTCCAAAAAAGATATTTAACCTTTAAACTTAGGCTAAATTTTAAATTCACCTTAGATCTAATTTTCCAATTTAATTTTTAAAATTTCCACATTTTTAACTTAGGAAAAATTAAAAATAACTTGAAAAAATTAAATCTAGGCCATGGGGGGGTGGAAAAATTATGAAATAAATTTTCCTAAGCTTAACAACCCCCAAACATATTTACCATGGCATTATTTGATTTTTTCCTTCAAAATCAAATAATATGAATTTTTGACTTAGGAAAATTAAAAATTTCCCTAGGGGAGATAGACCCTTCCTGACCAAAATTGGTCCATCTCCTCAACCACTTATCAGAACGACATGGGACTCGAAGCAATGGCTTAGGGGGTTTCATAGCAATTTTATTTTGCATTCATAGCCCCTATTACAAAATGCCATGCTTGAGCAATTACATTATTACATCAAAACTCAGTTAATTAATCGCCAAGGGGTGAAATTAATGAACTGGAAAAAAAAAAAAAAAAAATTCAAAAACATAACGAAACTCTGCAAGACTCTAGACAGATGCCTAGCATGGTCATGAATTACATTTTAAAGCCTTAGCCACCTCATGGACTTGACTGGTAGAACGCCCGTCACCACTTTGGAGGATTTTGAGTGAAAACCAAACCGATTAAACTCGTTTGTTCAACAAGATCAATTGGAAAGGGAAAAACACTCGATGAGGGGACTTCCCTAACAACCAGTTCCATGGTGTGGCATCTGTATCATATGATCCATACTAGTACATAAAATTACATTAATTTTCCCACGCAGGGGAGCGGACATTTCGTTTTACAAAGGGGCAATTGCCCTGCAGGAGTGAAAAAAATCCTCAGATTTTTCCAAGGTATAATTATGTACACTTCATGTACATGGAGTTGCCACCTAGTCGAAATAGGTGGGCAACAGGCATCAGGCTTGCAATTAGAATCTTGCACTTGAGAATTGGACTCCCAACCCTTTCTTAGTTGGAGCTAAGAAAACCAGGTTGGGTCCTATTATGAGAGTTGGTGCTATTTTCATCAGTTGGTGTTGATTGTAATCGAGAAGATTGAAGTCTTCCATTACCATAATAAAGCTCACATTACAAATATTCTTGTGTCTCTTTGATGTGTTTGTTGTGCTTATGATTTAACTAATGAATATGATAATGCAATTGATAACATAATGCTTGATATACTCTGATTGACTAATAGAAGTGAAAAAGGTTTAAATTTCTCACACACTGATCCACCCCCCTCTTAGTGTGGCCATTGTGTCCAACAGAAACGTTGACCAAATTTCAAAGATTTGAGCCATTTAGAGCTTCCCTTTTCGATTTTGGTCGGTTTGTGACTTAGTTGTAAGCCTTTGGATCCCAAATAACAAGGACCAAAGAGCATTCTTCTTTAAGCATCTTGTAAACACTTAATAAAAGACTCCGAGTAGGCTCTTTAGAGCCCACTCCCCATCCCCCCAGGGGCAATCTATGTCGGTGCCATTTTTCGTGGTTTGTCTTTTTGTTTAGTTTCATTTTTGCATAGTATACTTTGATCAAATATGTTTGTTATATCTTTACCATATCAAAACTAATACAAATATTAACCCCACGACTTCTCGACTTCTCGAGTTACCCAAAAGGGGAAAGAGATGCATGGTAGGATTAATTAGAAAACTCTTGATTATTTAGTTCTTTGTGTTGCTTTTCACTTATCATCTTAAAATTAACCCCTCCTTGCTTTCATGATTGAGGTTCATTTGAACCGAAAGAGATTCTTGGAGGTTTATTTTTTCATTTTTAACAAACAAACACAGCCTTTAAAATCCTTAAAAATTACCAAGACTCCGTTGGGTATGCTCTGCACCGCCGCGGTTCGACCAACCAGTTGGATGCATCATAAGCAACGAGAGTGGCTAGTTAAGATAGGTTCTGTTACCAACTACTTTGTACCATAGTTGAACCTCCTGTTGAGCCATCATTTGATGAACATGGTCAATGTTCATATCCAGTGCAGCAGAAGTTCAAAATGTTTTGCCTAGTCATTTTTATTTTTATGCTAAAATGACCATGCCCCATGGGGTTTTTGTAATAAAATGTGCTAGTAGGGGTTTTAAGTGGCTCGGTCCCCTAAGACGTAGATTTCAACTAAGGTATCCAAGGAGTTTTTTTCCTTGTCGATTATGCTTTGCCTATAACCGAGTATAATCGACGAGTTTTTCTCCTGCTTCCTCCAAAGCTGGAATGCCCGATTTTGAAATTTGGGCCTTGGGGGGTGTTGTTCACCAATTGCACACCAGCAGCAGAAACTTTCTGAAAGTTGTCTCCTCACTTGAGAAAGTGGGAGAGGTGTGACCTTGGGGGCAAGCACAAAGCTAGGTACTGTCACCTACTCCTAGCTCCTCCGTTTAGGCTAACTCCTAACGAAGCCAAGGGGGGTAGTCCCTACAAAAGAGTTTCTATGACTCTTAAGTTGTTTAAGTGTTTTCAATGGTTACGGATGCGGATGGGTGTTGTTTAGGAGTTATTATGATGAAATATATTTATTTATTATGAATTCTGAACACAAGACAAAGCAATCCACATTGCTATCACAAGAATTAGAAGATAGACAATAAATGAGAACTCACGAAATGATAAAGCATTCACAGATATAAACTTTTAATCAAAATATCCAATGGACAAATGGCCCAGATTTTCAATAGTGCGTAAAAGAAAGAACCAGCGCCTATGGAGTCAACTTATCAGAGATGCTTCGATCGTAAAGATGATGTTAACCTCAAAATAATTCCAGTGAATGTTTATTGTGTTTAATTCAAGGATAATTTTAGGGGCGAATTTTAGCCCAATGGGCTATTTTTCCATGTTTTTCTCCCAAAAAAAATTCGCCATTTTGCATTTTTTGAAGCCCTGTTTCACCCAATTTTGATGGGGTAAAAATTTTTCATCCTAAAAATCGCCAAATTATTATATAAACGATATAAAATCCTTGGAAATTAAAATATTTTTTTAAAAATATCGTCAATCATTTTATAGTTGGCGTTTTAAGAATTGGTAATATTCGCCAACATTTATACACTTTTAAATAAGTATGGTTCCTTAAAATCATCCCTGGTTTAATCTTGGTTAATTTTAAAGTTTTTAGGTGATCTTGCTTAGGGTTTCAGCGAAAGTATCAAGAGATCGACCGGGAAAATCTTTCGAGCTACTCCGTTCGAGACATGACGGCCCGCCCAGTATCCTACGCTGGTTTCGCGAAGATTGACCAGCTAGTTGAGACTCTTAGACAGCGGGGAGTTTCGGCGCCCTTAGTAGGAATGACTTGGGAAACTTTCTACAATGCCAGTGCGTTGGTTATGGGGTTAAGTTTTATTGTGTTTTTATTTGCGAACTTAGCAAGTCCGTTCACCGTTCTGAGTATGAGCCCAACTCGAAAGTCGGCAAAGCATTCTAGGTGAAGGATAATCAACGAAGTAAATTAATTAGGGGAATATGAGTTGCAAAATTTTATTAAGTAAATTAATTAGAACCCTCCAATAGAGAGCGCTCTTGACTTTGTCTTAGGACAGAAGTTCAAGAGTCTTAGCTAAGCTATATGCTTGATGCAAGGGTATGCAGTGGGAATGCTCTTCGATAGAGCGTGCTCTTGACATGGGTTATGGCAAGTTCAAGAGACTTTAGCAATTAATTAATTAAACTCAAGAAAAATTAAAAAAACTAATCTACCCAAGAATCTCTTTTCGGTTTTTAGGCCTTAATCGGGAGAGCATGGGGGTAAGTAAAACAAAACCAAGATAACAAAAGCAACTCTCCGATAGAGAGCACTCTTGATCCACCTTATGGTGAGATTCAAGAGATTTTGATTTTTTTTAAGTTTTGCAATATTATATCAAAAGAAACAAAACTTGACCTAACTAAGTAATGAAACAGAAAACTTTTTCTCTTTTCTTCTTTATGAAAGATAAACTTTTCAGAAATAAACTACCTTTCCCTATTCTATTCTAAGCATTTATTCTACAAGTATGCAAACATGAAACGGGACGATACAAGCTTCCCCCAAATGGAGGAAGAGGGGTGTGGGAGCCATAATCCCACTTGCTCTTTATTATCTTTTTTACAATGCTTTCCTTTGATGCCTTTTTTGCTTCTTTTCTTATTTCTTGAAAGGCTTTTGGAGAGAGCTGTAGAAAGGGGAAAGAAGAAAGAGGGATTATGAGTCTTTTTAAGCTTGAGTCTTCAAATTTGCGCCAGCACTTCCGCTGTACCTGTCACAAAAGTAAAAAATCAGTGATCAAACATTACTAAAAGATGATGGGAAAGACAATGCAAAAAAAAAAAAATTTGGAAAAATCTTGTACTTAGAAAAATTTAAAAATTTTACATGCAAAGAACAATTTTTTTCCTAGATCTAATGAATGATATTAGATCTAACAAAGCCCTAAAAGATAGATCTAAATATGAGTATTGAAAGCTTGGATCTATTGAAAGTATTGGAAGTTTGAAGATGGAGCTTTGGAGTAAGATCTCCTTGTGTTTTTCCTCTTGGAAAAAGCCCAACTTTGTAGGTCCTGAAAGACAACAATGTTAGAAGGTTCTTATGATAATGGAGATGAGATTGATGCAACTGAGCTCGCACCCTTCTCCAAACAGCAAGATCTATTAAGACAATCAAACTCGAAACTCAGTGAGATCAAACAAAATAACTAGTATGCTATGAATATTTAAACCAAGACAATACTTCATATAACTGAATACTTGTACTCATCCAGATTAAGATAAACTTTGCATAATAATCCAAGTTGACAGCTGAAAATGGAAGATCTTATGTTCTAACAATAGACTTCTAAAGCTAGTTATTTGATTCAACACATGAGTAACAAATTGAAAGCAAGTAAAGAGATCACCTCATAATAGACACATCCACCAATGAAGAAACAATCACATAGACCTCCAAAGTTGAAAAGCTTTATTCAATAAAATACTGATTACAATTTTTTGATAGTTTCTATGATCAAAAGTCCATCCCAATAGAGCTAAAGGATCCTCTATTTATACAATGAAAGAGAGCCTAAACCCTAACACCACACCATACAGGGAGGGCGCAATACCTAATGATCTAGCCATGTCTGTGAGCCAAACCTAAGAAGAAGAGGGTGAGAGTGAAGGGAGGCCTCCACCTAGGCAAGGCGTCCCCACTCCAACCCTAACCAACCAATCACCATCCAATAGGAGGCCTCCAGCAACAATAGCGTGAGCTTCCAAAGCTCTGACGTGAGGGATGAGGAAGAGCACATGTGAGGAGGAAAGGAGGTAGGCGTGAAGGCTTGGTAGAGTCCAGATGTAACACCCCGGATTTGGCCCCGTTGCATAAAATGTACATGATGTATATAGTGTAATGAATCATGGTGTGGAGCTAAAGGCAAAAGCCCCACCAGCAATTTGGTTGTTATGTTTCGGTGATTAAAATCGTTGCTGATGGAATATTGTGCTATCCGGCACATATGGTTTCTAGCATCATGTAAATGTGTTTTTAATTAAATAACCCCAACCAACTATGTCACTGCAACCATATTGAAAAGGGCATGATTTTCTTAAGGATAAGGAGGGGGAATGTTAAACCTTGAGCCCATGGGAGAAAAGCCATGTGTCACCACCCTTTTTGTTTTGCTCACCTTCCCTTGTCTCATCCAACTACCACCTTAAATGTTCTGCTGATTAGTTGGGGCAGTTATTGGTGGGGAGTGGAGTGTGGCAGGACTGTCAGTCCTTGCCCACACGCACACTCCACCAGCAAATTGAACCCCACGTTGGGCAGGAAAAACGACTACGCCCATCATTCCACTCTCTCCACGACGACGTTGGGCACTCTTCAGCACTTTCCCACTCGCCATTCTCCATTGCCGTCCATCCTCACGCGGAGGATTCTTTCTGTTTGGTCTCATGCAGCAAGGACGAGAGTCGTTTTTTGGCTGTCATTCACGTTTTCTACAGAGGAGGTATCTGTGATTCATATACGGATTTGTGGTCTGCGTGTATGTTTTTTCCTCATGCACAAGATGGGAGTCCGATTTCTTTCCCCAGTGCAGACTGTGTAATTTTTCTGATTGCTTCATCCCATTGTGAAGCCTGGAGCTGAGGTCTTCCCCACGTTCGTTGCTGTTGTTTCCCCATATTTTGTTGGTTGTGTTGTCTCTATGTGTTGGGCTGCTGTAGGTTGTTATGGAGTCGTTTTGGCCACGATAGGGCCAAGAACAAATCAGGGATTGTTTTTCCCCTATCCAAGCTGTGAATAGCTTGTTTGGCTGCATGTATGCAGTGGTTGGTCCTCGGACCGTGTTGGAGTGGGGATGAGGGCTTGGGTTGCTTGACAAACTTGGTGTGTTTGGGAGCCACACAGACAGAGCTAGAGGGCTGGCTTTCTTCTCCACAACCCCTGAATAGCACTGGAAGGGAGGTCAGAGCCTGAGGGACTATGTAGCAGAGAAGGGACTGATTTCCTTGTGTTGGGTGTGTGTGGGTGTCCTAGAACTCAGGCTAGTTCTGGTGTAGATGTCCTTAGCTCTTCAATGAGCTCACCAGCTTAGCATTTAGCCTTTCCCAGCTTCTTGATGGCCTGATAAACCCAACTGTGTTGGCTTGGTCTGTGTTTTGTGTATCATTGGCTATGTGTAAGCCTGCTTGTTCCTTATTCCTTGGGGAATCATGCCCAGCTCGGGGGTGGCAGCATTGCTAAGAGATTAAGGAGCACGCTAGCCTAAGGTTGGGTGGAACGTTGCAGCGACGTAGCTGGTTGCAGGACGAATCCTTTATAAGATAAGTATTCTTGACCATTTCGTCTGTGCATTTATATTTATTGTTTAATGAATGATGATGAACATGTTGAATGTTTGTATGAACGGATGTTTTCTTCCGCTGTATGATAAATAATTATGTATCTATGCATGTTCTAGTTCAAAGTATTTTGTTTCAACTTATATGTATGTACATGTTCATGGGGCTTTTAGCCCGGATGTTTATTGGCACCGTAGCGTCCTCTTCATCGGTGAGAGGGTCGAGGACATTACATTGTGGTATTAGAGCCTACAGGTTGTGGCATGGGCCTCTATGGGCCATGAAGAACCAGTTAGCAGAGGTAGGTTGCCTTCTGCCCAGAAGAAAATCGATGAATGATAGGAAAATTCATAAAATTTGCATAAGTGCCTGAACCGTCGGCTCATCGGAAGACTAAGTGGGAAGCTCTTCCGATGCAGCGGAGAGTTAGTCGAACGGCCACCCAACAGAAGACAGTAGGAAGAAAATTGTGAAAAAATTTCTAAGTGTTCGTCAGCCGTTGGGGAAAATTAGTGGATGTGGGAGCCGCAGTTTCAGCGGAGATCAATCGAAGACAGTCGAAACGCCGACTCAATTTAGTTGAAGGAACACCTGATATCGACTATCGACCGTCGATGACAGTTAGTTAATGAAATAGCCGACACCGTGGCAGAAGAAAGGGGAAGGTTCGTCGGAAGGGAGTCGCGTCAGCAAAAATTAGTGGATTTATCGGAGAAAATTAGAAGACGTAAGCGCCAAAACAACGGCGGAAAAGACAGGAAGTTAGTTGGTGAAGCCGCCGACAATGGCGGCGAAAAGAAGATTAAAGAGAAAATTTCGAAAAAATTTCTAAGTCATGAAACCATCGGCGATCGGCGAAGTTTAGAGGATTGGATTGTTGATGATTAGGCAATGAAGTCATCGAAACGTCATCGCCGTCGACGAAGATCAGTGGAACAGATCGACAGAGAAAAGGTGAAGAAAGACCCGACAAAGCGACAAGAAAAAGAAATTTTTTGGAAAATTATTCCAAGTATCGGACCCTCGACTCATCGGGGAACTTAGTCTGATGAAGCTCCAATAAGACCATCGGCGTCGGCGGAAGAGAAGACGAAGACTAGTGAAGAGGATCGCCGAAAATTAGATGTTGAAAGTGCCGAAGCGTCGGCGGAAAATAGTTGTTTGGACTGCCAATGCCATCGGCGAAATTTAGTTGATGGCGCAGCCGACGTGGCGGCGGACAAAGAAGGAAGTTTTACCAAACTGTCGGCAAAAATTAGATGATGAAGCCGCCGATGCGGCGGCGGACGCCGAAAGAAATTAGTTGTTTTGATCATCAATGAACGTCGGAAAACATTAGTTGTTTGTGAGTCCGCAGTTGCGGCTGTCTAATGGACTATCCTTCCGACGATTAGAGGCTTCAACCATCGATAATGGATAGAGCTTCCGACAGCCGATGAGTTTATGTTCTGTGGAACCCGCAGTGGGATTACTCCTCGCAATTGCGGCTGCCTAAGGGACTGTCCACCCGATGGATAATGCATCCGATTACCGATACGCAGTAGTCCTCGGCATCACCGATAAATAATAACGACCAAAAGCCGAGACAACCGAGGATCCGATACAGCGAAAAACTTTAGTTGTTGGAGCCGTCGATACATCGGACAATGTTAGTTGTTAGGGCCGCCAATGAGCGCCGGAGGGAGTTTGTGTATTGGATCGCCGAAATGTCAGAAATTTTGTTGGGAAGAGGTCCAATTGGGCCAAAAGGAAATTTGGGTTTTTCAAGTGGATTTCTTAGCAAATTCCAGCTGCTTTTCAGTGGATTTTTTTTTCGGCGGATTGTCAGTAAATTACAGGGCTGAACAAGAAGAGAATTTTTGTGTGTTTAAGCAAAACTGTTATTTATAATTTTTCTCCAGGAGAAGGTAAGTAGTTCTGATTTATAGTAATGTTATGCATCTAACAGTTTGCTACTAACACGCTTGCAGAATCATAGACACCTTCAAGAGCAGTATTCCAGGTAGAGCAGTGTGGCAAAGTAAGTGGTGGTTCAGTTATGAGAACCCATGACGGATATGATGCTCGGGATTCTTAAAAGCGTGCGAGAGATGCCATGGGAGAAAATGCCCGTAAAGGAAATGACGACATAGAATCTAATGGGAGGAGATTCCAAGAGACACTGTCAGATGTTGCAGCCACCATGAGAAGCTTAATTAAAGCCCAGGAAGAGCAGCACCAGTTGAATGCTGCTATGTTGCAGAGATTGACAGACTTGCAAAGAAAGATAGACTCTAGGCGGGGTACAGTAAGACCGGAAGGCAGTAAGAACAGTACTAAGAGAAAGAGAAGGACTTCTAGTGGATCGACTGACTCTGAAGAATCCAACGGGGATTCAAGCTCATCCTCTCGTGAAGAAAAAGAAGGAGACACCGTAGGGATCGCTCTCGGGATGAATTTAAGAAGGCTAAACCTCCTACATTTGATGGTGAGGTAAAGACTGGACAAGAGGCTGAAGCTTGGCTTCTTGAGATAAAGAAGTACTTTCAAGTTCAGGATTATTCGGGAAACATGAAGGCAAGAGTTGCCATATTCAATCTGAATGGAAGGGCATCCATTTGGTGGGAACACTTCAAGCAAGTAAAGAGGATCAGTGAAAGAAGACTGAAGTGGAAACAGTTCAAGAAGTATTTCAAGCAGAAATACCTCTCTGGCAAGTATTATGATGACAAGATCAAAAAATTCCATGAGCTGAGATTGGGACAGCAGACCATGGAAGAGTATGCAAATAAGTTCTTAGAACTGTTGAGGTATGTCCGGTACATCAAAGATGAAAAAGTGAAGGTCCAGCAGTTTCTGAGTGGATTACCTCAGTCTTACAAAGACAGAATTGAGTTTTACGAACCTAGAACTCTTGAAGAAGCAATACGGAAGGCTAGTATTGGTATGAGCAAAGCAAAAGTAAACCTGATTACCATAAGGCATGGAAAGACAAGAAGAATGAGAAGTTTAACCAAAGAAAGAAAGGTTTCAAACCTTCTAACTTCGGGAATCAGCAGAAGCAGCCATCCCAAGCTGCGAGTAAGCCAGTTGGAGCAACAGGAGAAAAGCTTAAGGATCCACAATAGAATAGAGGACCACTTTAATGTTGGAGATGTGGAGGACCCCACATGCGCAGAACTTGTCCACTCAAGAATGAGAGTGCAATACCAGCTTACAACATTCAAGAAGCAAAAACAGTGGGTCAAGTAGCAAGGGCAGTCCCTAGGATTTATGAAGCACTGGAGGACTGCCAGGCAGATCACCA
>LPNX011110582.1:184549-197802 GCA_001517045.1 Pseudotsuga menziesii | reverse complement strand
GATTGTTGAGCAATCTGTTTCTATTTTGATTGACCCTGGTTCTACTCACAGTTACATTACTCCTAGAGTAGTGGAGATTTGTGCTTTTAAGAAAGTAAAGAATAGGAAATCTTGGTTAGTCCATCTAGCCACTGGAGCCAAGAGAAAGGTCAATGAAGTGGTAGAGAAATGTCCATTGGTCATGAATGGATTGACCACTTGTGTAGATCTTAATGTTCTACCACTTGGTTCCTATGATGTTCTCATTGGAATGGATTGGTTGGAAGCTCACAAAGTGAAGCTTGACTGTTACAATAAGACTTTCGAATGCATGAATGAAGAAAGAAACCCAGTAGTTGTGAAAGGTATTCCAAAGGTGATTTCAGTAAGGCAGGTTTCAGCAATGCAGTTAAAGACGATCTGGAGGAAAGGTTGCCCGTTTTATGCAGCTCGTATTTTGGAGGGATCAGAAGCCGAAACTCCTAGGTTGGAGGACTATCAAGTGTTACAGGAATTCAAGAATGTGTTTCCTGATGAGATTCCAGGGCTTCTTCCAAAGAGGGACATTGATTTCACAATTGAACTTGTGCCAGGAGCAGCACCTGTGTCCAAGGCACCTTACAGGATGAGTACACCGAAGATGCTAGAGTTGAAAATGCAACTGCAACAGTTGTTGGAAAAGAAGTATATCAAGCCAAGTGTGTCTCCTCGGGGAGCACCAGTTCTGTTTGTAAAGAAGAAAGATGGTACACTCAGGTTGTGCATTGATTACAAACAGTTGAACAAGGTTACTGTGAAGAATAAATATCCTTTGCCTAGGATTGATGACCTCTTTGATCAAATGAGAGGAGCAAGGATATTTTCCAAGATTGACTTGAGGTCTGGTTATCATCAGGTGAGAATCAAGGTTGAAGACATTCATAAGACAGCCTTCAGAACAAGGTATGGATATTATGAGTTTGTAGTGGTACCATTTGGTCTCACAAATGCACCAACTACATTTATGTGCCTTATGAATAGTGTCTTTAGCAGGTATTTGGACAAGTTCATTCTTGTTTTCCTTGATAACATTCTTGTCTATTCAAAGAATGAGGAAGAACATGAGGAGCATTTGAGATTGACATTGCAATTGCTTAGGGAGCATCAACTGTATGCAAAGCTGAGTAAGTGTGACTTCTATAGAGACAGAATTCAGTATTTGGGTCACATTATCTCTGAGGAGGGTATATCTGTGGACCCTGAAAAGATTGAGGCCATTATGAATTGGCCTACTCCAAGAAATGTGACAAATATAAGATCTTTTATGGGATTTGCAGGATACTACAGGAGATTCATTGAAGGATTCTCCAGGGTTGCACATGCCATCACTTCTTTGCAAAGGAAGGGGATAAAGTTTGAATGGACATCAAGGTGTGAAGAAAGCTTCTAGCAGCTGAAGAATCTTTGAAAGTCGCAAATCCAGAGAAAGATTTTGTGGTATGTACCGATGCATGCGGACAAGGGCTTGGAGGAGTTCTTATGCAAGACAACCACGTGATATGTTATGAGTCAAGAAAGCTGAAGGAGCATGAGAAGAACTATGCCACTCATGATCTAGAGCTTGCAGCCATAGTACATGCTCTCAAGATGTGGAGGCATTACTTGATGGGTAGAAGATTTGAGCTGAGGACGGACCATTGTGGTCTAAAGTATCTATTTGATCAACCTACTCTGAATGCTAGACAAGCAAGATGGTTGGAGTTTTTATGTGAGTTCGATTTTAAAATCAAGCACATAAAGGGAAAAGAGAAAAGGTAGCTGATGCACTCAGCAGAAAGATGCAGGAAATGCATGTGGCATCCCTTAGTATTTGCCAATCAAATTTGAGGCAGCAGATTGTTAATCATACTGCCGCAGATGAAATGTATGAGTTGGTAAAAGACAAATTGCAGCAGCAAAGTCTTGAGAAGAGGTATGAGGGATATAAATTGGAAGAAGATGGACTTCTTGCTTATAAGGGCAGAATTTATATTCCAAATGTAGCAGATTTGAGGAGGGTTGTTATGGATGAGATCCATCAAACTCTGTAATCTGGTCACCCAGGATACCAGAAGACGATTGCTACAACCAGAAAGCAGTACTTTTGGCCAGGAATGACAATGGACATGGCTGAATACATTTCAAGGTGCATGAAATGTCAACAGGTAAAGGTTGAGCATCAACACCCAGCAGGTTTGTTGCAACCTTTGCCAGTTCCAGAATGGAAATGGGAAGTTATTTCCATGGATTTTATTACGGGATTGTCGATGACTTGGAGACAACATGATTCCATCATGGTTGTGGTGGACAAGTTGACAAAGGCAACACATTTTATACCGGTGAAGTCTACGCATAAGACTGATGACATTGCAAAGATCTTCATGAAAGAGATTTTCGAATTACATGGATTGCCAAAGGCAATAGTCTCTGACAGAGATGTCAAGTTCACTTCCAATTTTTGGAAGGGGTTGTTTGCAGATTTTGGTACAAAGCTAAACTTCAGCATTGCCTACCATCCTCAGACAGATGGGCAGACAGAGAGAGTTAATCAGGGCTTGAAGATATGCTTCGCATGTACGTGATGGACAAACCAACCAAGTGGGAAGATTACTTACACTTGGTAGAGTTTGCTTATAACAATGGACAGCAAGCATCCTTGGGGATGAGTCCGTATGAAGCTTTGTAAGGAAGAAGGTGTAGGACACCAGTGACTTGGGATAATCCAGTGAACAGGGTTGTGCTTGGTCCAGATTTGCTCAAGGAAATGGAGCAAGAGGTTGTAAAGATCAGGTAGAATCTGAAAGCAGCACACGACAGACAGAAAAGCTATGCAGATAAGCATAGGGTAAACAGGGAGTTCAGTGTTGGGGATCATGTTTACCTCAGAGTGAGGGCAAGAAAGATTTCCTTGAAGCTTGGAAGTTGTGCCAAGTTATTACCAAGATATTGTGGGCCGTTTGAAGTGCTTGAAAGAATAGGGCCAATTGCATATAGACTTGCATTGCCTGCTAGCACTAAAGCTCATAATGTTTTTCATGTTTCTTTGCTTAAGAGATATGTACATGATCTTAACCATGTGATAAATTGGGATGTGATTCAGGTGGAACCCGAGGGAGAGTTCTGAACCGAGCCAATGCACATCCTCGATAGAAAGGTCACAATGCTCCGAAACCGGGCCATAGGTCAAGTAAAGGTGCAATGGGAGCACTACAGACCTGAAGAGGCTACGTGGGAGCTGGAGGATGCCATGCGATTGGCACACCCATTTTTGTTCAATTCTGCGGAAAACTGAGGCGAAACAAGTGTAGCATTTTGTTCAATTTTGTAAAGCACTAACGACAGTGCTATTGAAGGGGGAGGGGAATGTAACACCCCGGTTTTGACCCTGTTGCATAATAAGTACATGATGTATATAGTGTAATGAATCATGGTGTGGAGCTAAAGGCAAAAGCCCCACCAGCGATTTGGTTGTTATGTTTCGGCAATTAAAATCATTGCCGATGGAATATTGTGCTATCCGGCACATATGGTTTCTAGCATCATGTAAATGTGTTTTTAATTTAAATAACCCCAGCCAGCTATGTCACTGCAACCATATTGAAAAGGGCATGATTTTCTTAAGGACAAGGAGGGGGAATGTTAAACCTTGAGCCTATGGGGGAAAAGCCATGTGTCACCACCCTTTTTGTTTTGCTCACCTTCCCTTGTCTCATCCAACTACCACCTTAAATGTTATGTTGATTAGTTGGGGCAGTTATTGGTGGGGAGTGGAGTGTGGCAGGACTGTCAGTCCTTTCCCACACGCACACTCCACCAGCAAATCGAACCCCATGTTGGGCAGGAAAAACGACTACGCCCATCATTCCACTCTCTCCACGATGGCGTTGGGCACTCTTCGGCACTTTCCCATTCACCATTCTCCATTGTCGTCCATCCTCACACAGAGAGACGTCCTGTTCCTGACGCAGAGGATTCTTTCTGTTTGGTCTCACGCAGCAAGGAGGAGAGTCGTTTTTTGGCTGTCATTCACGTTTTCTACAGAGGAGGTATCTATGGTTCATATACGGATTTGTGGTCTGCGTGTATGTTTTTTTTCATGCACAGGATGGGAGTCCGATTTCTTTCCCCAGTGCAGACAGTGTAATTTTTCCGGTTGCTTCATCCCATTGTGGAGCCGAGAGATGAGGTCTTCCCCGTGTTGTTCGTTGCTGTTGTTTCCCCATATTTTGTCGGTTGGGTTGTCTCTACGTGTTGGGCTGCTATAGGTTGTTATGGAGTCGTTTTGGCCACGATAGGGCCAAGAATGACTCAGGGATTGTTTTTCCCCTATCCAAGCTGTGACTAGCTTATTTGGCTGCGTGTATGCAGTGGTTGGTCCTCGGACCATGTTGGAGTGGGGATGAGGGCTTGGGTTGCTTGACAAACCTGGTGTGTTTGGGAGCCACACAGACAGAGCTAGAGGGTTGGATTTCTTCTCCACAACCCTTGAATAGGACTGGAAGGGAGGTCAGGGCCTGAGGGACTATGTAGCAAAGAAGACACTGATTTCCTTGTGTTGGGTGTGTGTGGGTGTCCTAGAAGTCAGGCTAGTTCTGGTGTAGGTGTTCTTAGCTCTTCAATGAGCTCACTAGCTTAGCATTTAGCCTTTCCCAACTCCTTGATGACCTAATAAACCCAACTGTGTTGGCTTGGTCTGTGTTTTGTGTATCCTTGGCTATGTGTAAGCCTGCTTGTTCCTTATTCCTTGGGGAATCATGCCCAGCTCGAGGGTGGCAACGTTGCTGAGAGATTAAGGAGCACGCTAGCCTAAGGTTGGGTGAAACGTTGCAGCGACGTAGCTGGTTGCGGGACAAATCCTTTATAAGATAAGTATTCTTGACCATTTCGTCTCTGCATTTATATTTATTGTTTAATGAATGATGATGAACATGTTGAATGTTTGTATGAACGGATGTTTGCTTCCGCTGTATGATAAATAATTATGTATCTGTGCATGTTCTAGTTCAAAGTATTTTGTTTCAACTTATATGTATGTACATGTTCATGGGGCTTTTAGCCCGGATGTTTATTGGCACTGTAGCGTCCTCTTCGTCGGTCGGAGGGTTGAGGACGTTACACCAAAGGCTAGGTATGGAGGAGCCAATACCTAGAAACCACTGACACATGCCTCACTTCAACCTCGATCAGATCACCAAGCCAATAGATAAGCCCCACCCCATCCAAACGTGGTCATCATTGAAGGAGGCGAATTGGCCAAGTGGATGATAACTCAATGCTCACTGAATGCTGACTGAAGCCGATTTGTGTTAACTCCAATCATCATTAATGCCCGATGCCATGTCATTCTACATTTCATTTCGTTCAATTCGGGTTAATTTGGAGAGATTTGGATTTTCTCCAAAATAATCATTTTTATTTTTTAATCAATAATTTCTCCAAAACTGACTTTTTTGAGAAATTATGAGTTATGTGGCTGAATGATGATCTGAAACTTGGAGCTAGCCGGCTGGCTGATCATGAATGATTTTTGGCTTAAGGTTAGAGCCTTCAATCACTAAAAACGGACCCCGGATGGATGACTTATTACAAATTGAATTTTTCCATTTAAATTATGGAAAAATTTTATTAAAAACTTAGGAAAAATTAAAAAATTAAAAAATTTGACGCGTCCGGTAAATAAATTTCGGAATTTTTTATGAGGCTCCTAGTGACGTAGGACATGACCATAGTCTATTCTAATAATGTCTAGTAGGTTTATACATACTCAGTTGGGCTCTAATAACCCCCCAAGGCCCAGAATTCAAAATCAAACATTCCAGCTTTGGAGGAAGCGGGAAAAACCTCGTCAATTATACTCGGCTATAGGCAAAGCATAATTGTCAAGGGAAAAAAACTTCCTAGAATACCTTAGTTGAAATTCTACGTCTTAGGAGACCGAACCACTCAAAACACCCTACTAGCACATTTTATTACAAACCCCGTGGGGCCATGGTCATAATTATTCAAAACAAAAACTGACTAGCCGAAATTGGTTAGGCACAAAAGCGGATCATCTGATACACTGGAAACAAACATTTATCATGTTTTTCAAATGGCAACTCCTCAGGTAACCCAACTATGGTACAAATAAGTTGGCAACAGGGGGTTATTAGAACCTAACTAGTAAATATGAACCTACTAGACACTGTTTGTATGTTCTATGGTCATATCCTAGGCCCCATGATACATTAAAACAATGTCCGAAAATAAATCTCCTGGACGCGTAGTGATTTTTTATTTTTTATTTTTTTACTATTGAGAATTAATTAATTTTTTCAATTAATTAAACCATTTTGACCATGGTTTAATTGGAAACTTTCATTTTGTAATTATTTAGTGGTCTAAGGGGTGTTTTTGGCAAATGAACACTTATTTTCTAATCCAAAACACTCATCTAACCCCTAGACACACTTATCCTAAGTTGCAAACTGTTATTTGGCCTTGAAATTAATATTTTCTCAAAAAACCCAAAAAATGAGAAAGATTAATTAAAATAATAAAAAATAATAAATTGGAGAAAATCAAAATAGCTCCAAAAAGGTCAAATTGAATAAATAAAAAGCTAATTAGCTCGGCAAAAGGCATCCAGGATGATTCCAATCAAGTCTAGACTGATTTGAGTCAGTATTGGAGTGCTACAGTGAACTTCACCTTGGGAATTGTGCCCCTCTCCATGCATGGATATTTTTCTTTTTGGCACGTTTTTATTGGATTGGTGATAAAACCGAGGAGGGATGAGGCCACTTCACCCCCCCTCATTACTCCAGCACTCAGTTACAACTCAGTTACAGCTCAATTCAACTCCAAATCATTGTGCCGAGCTCAGTGAGTCAGGAGTTTCACTATGGTGTTACTCTTAGTCCGGGATTAGGGTTTTAAACCCTATCTTTCTTTTCTTTTTGTATAAATAAGAGTCTATTCTTCCCATTTGCATATGGACAAAATTGCAAGAGAACTCTGCCAAGATTGTAACCGAGATTTGATAACAGAATAAAGCGACTTTGGAGGTCTGTGTGTGGGTTATTTGCATGTGGTTTTCACCTTGCGAGGTGATATTGTTTCTCAACCTTCTTTGTACTATAATGAACGTTGATCAATGTTAGCTCATGAAAGCTATTAATCTAGCATGGTAGGGTAGTCACTTAAAGTTTTAATTTGATTATCTATGCAATTTTCATTATATATTTGAAGTGGGCATGAAGTAGTCAATTATACCAGTGCCTTTCATTATCTATTTTGATTATTACATCCTAGCATTTGATCAGTTTATTTGTATTGAGTTGTGTTGGTTTCAAAAATCGCCAGGAGAGGAGGGGTTGAAGTTCAACCGATTTCTCATCAATGGTTTTTTTTAACTTCATACTTTCACCATGCAGGTTCTTCAAAGCATTTAAATCTGGCATCAAAAAGCATACAGCTAAAAGGGGCTTTTCCTTACCTCTATTAATCAAACGTTAAAAAATATTTTTCTTTGGTTGTAAAATCCCCACATCCTTCTTCTTTTTCTTCTCTTTCTTTGCCCTCTTATCCATCTCTTCTTTCCCCTTTTTTGGTTTGCTTCTTTTTCCCTCACTTTTTGTCTTTTTTACTCCTCTTTTTACCTCTTTGTTTTACTGGGTTTTACCCTGTTTTTCCTTCCATTTTTGCTCTTTTTTTCTCCACTCTTCGCTGCCCTCTTTCTCCTTTTATTTGCAGCCATGCCTTTTGTTGGCTGTCCTATTTACCAAAATTTTGCATCCAACTTTCCTCTTAGTTGGCTTCCCTCTTTCACACCTGTTTTGGCCCTTTTGGGCACTTTTCCAGTTCCTTTTTTGCCATTTTTCAAGCCTCTTTTCCTCTATGATTTGCAGCCATCTTTCTTCCTACTTGGCTACCATGTTTTTGCTTTTTGTTGCAGACATCTAACTCTTTTGTTGGCTACCCTGCTTTTCCATCTTTTCAACTTTCCATTTTACTCTTTTCTTTGCATGTTTTTTCCCTAGTTTTGCTTCAAAAAACATCAAAATTTTTGCATTAAAAAAGAGTTATTTTTGCATTTAAATTAGTTTCTTTTTGTCTAACAATAATGGGTGCTTGAGTACTTGTTGGTTTTGTGCAGACATCGAAGAGGAAAAGTGAATCAAGAAGGACTTAAGCATTGAAGAAATTGTAAAACCAGGAAAAACTTGCATCCTTGTAAAAGCCATTAAGGCCTCTTTCCTTAGTTTCTATTTCTTGTTTTATTTTCAAGGGTTAAAATCCCTCTAATTGTAATTATTAATAAAAAGGACTAGTGGGGTTAAGCCTCCCACACTTTTTTTTACTTCCCCTATTTGGGGGAAGGGTGTCTTGTCTTTTCTTTGCTTAGTTTAGATCTCTTTTAGACTTAGTTTTATTTCCTATTAATTGCTAGATTCAATTTCATTACATACATGCCATTTACTTCATCATGTTTCTTGCTCTTTGATTAATTATCTTAAAAGAACGCAAAGACTCTTGAACTTGGTTGAATGAGCACATAAGCACTTCTTGTTCCCATCAACAACCTTCTAAGTTTGCAAAAGATTCAAAGCTTGAGCAAGAACATTCTTCTTCTATCTCTCAAACCTCAAACTCTTTCCTTGGTTACCTTTTCTAACATGTTAGCAAGTAGATTTATTTTTTTTAAAGTTTATCATTCATCTCTTTTTTACATATTTTAGTTAGATCTAAAGTGCTTTCAAATTTGCATTCTAAGTTTAGATCTAAGCTAGTTTCTTTAGTGCTTAAAGTTGCAAATTTTTCCAAGCTTTTGCAAGTATTAAAGTAGTTGTACTTTATTGTGATTTTTAGCTAATCTACTAACTTGGCTTTTAGTTTGTTTGATGGCTTTTAGATTTGAAGGAAAAATAAGAGAGAAACTTTGGAAAATTCTTAATAGATCGAACTATCCAAGGCACTGAAGCTACCTTTTCTCTTCTTCTTTCTCTTATAAACATTCTTCTAAGCATTATAAGCCTTTTGATCCTATTTTTAAAGGATCAAAGGCATTCTCTCTAAAAGCACTTTGTAATTAACATTAATAAAAAGCAAGTGGACTTTAAAGCTCCCACGCCCCTCTTCCCCCAATGGGGGAAGCCTATATCGCCCCTTATTTGGTTTTGCATTTTCTTTGCTTTTTACCTCAAGTTAATTCTTAGTCTAGTTTTCAATTTTTAATGAAGTTAGATTAATAAAGTTTGCTTTCAATTCTTTATTTTATTTGAAAACGAATACTAACCCACTATGCTCTACCAAAGTACTTGAAAGAGATTGCTTGAGTATGAGAAAAGATATTCATAGTGTAGTAATTAGTCACACATTTTGTTTTCACAATCAAAACTGGAATAAATATTTAGCCTCTTTCGTGTATGCTCTTGTATATCGCAAGTTCGCCTGAGCTTTGGAATAACCAAAAGCGGAGGTGTTGCATTCAATAATTTCTCGCATTCAATTAAAAACCCACCTTTAATTAAAATCAATTCCCCTCAACAAACAAGAAAGAGAGAAAGAGAGAACATTTCATTTGTGGGCAAATTCTTCAAAGAAAGAGAGAACAGCTAGACAGTGACCACGGGGACTTGTCAAGCTACACCCTCGTTTGGTGTAGTGTTGGACACACCCCCACGACTCTAATCTAGCCCACATTTTCTCGTGTGGAGCCACACTTGTCAAAGTCCGAGCATAATCCTCGTACCTCATGGTATATCTAGCATTCTCTAACCCATTAATCCACTCATCATTTTAATAAATTAAAACTGACCAAGACATTGTTGTCCGCCGATTGCACACCAGCAGCAGAAACTTTCCGAAAGTTGTCTCCTCACTTAGGAAAGTGGGAGAGGTGTGACCTTGGGGGCAAGCACAAAGCCAGGTACTGTCACCTACTTCTAGCTCCTCCATTTAGGCTAACTCCTAACGAAGCCAAGGGGGGTAGTCCCTAACAAAGAGTTTTCTATGGCTCAATGTTTAAGTTAAGTTTTTGATGTTTGGATGTGGATGGGTGTTGTTTAGGAGTTATTGTGATTAGAAATGATTAAAATTATGAATTTCAAGCACAAGAAAAAAGCAATCCACGTTGCTGCACTGAATTTAAAAGATGAACAATATATCAAGACTTTATAAGATAAAGATGCATTCACAAACAAAGATTTAAATAAGCTAAAGACAAGTGATCCAGATGTAACAATCATGCATAGATTAATAGACCAGTGCCTTTATGAAGTCAAAGCTCTGCAATGCTTTAAGAAATAAAACCAAGTCCCGAAATAAAGCTAGTGGATGTAACGTTGTGCAAGTGCTCTTGGTAAATTTTAAGTGTTTTAAATGGTCTTGTTTAGGGCTTCAGCGAAAGGTTTCAATAGCTGAAAAAATCTTCCAAGTTAATCTGTTGGAGACATGATGGCCCACCCAGTATCTCAGGCTGGTATCGCGAAGATTGCCCAGCTAGCTGAGACTCTAGACAACGAGGAGTTCCAGCGCCTTTACTAAGAAAAACTTAGGAAATTTTCTACAACGCCAGTGCGTTGGTTATGGGTAAAAATTTTATTGTGTTTTTATTTGTGAACTTAGCAAGTCCGTTCACCGTTCTGAGTACGAGCCCAACTTGAAAGTCGGCAGAGCATACTAGGTGAAGGATAATCAACGAAATAAATTAATTAGGGAATGCGAGTTGCAAAATTTTATTAAGTAAATTAATTAAAACTCTCTGACAGAGAGCGCTCTTGACTTTGTCTTATGACAACAGTTCAAGAGACTTAGCTAAACTATATGCTTGATGCAAGGGTATGCAGTGGGAATGCTCTCCGATAGAGAGTGCTCTTGACTTGAATTACGGCAAGTTCAAGAGACTTTAGAGATTAATTGATTAACTTATAAAACAATAAAAAAGACTAATCTACCCAAGAATCTCTTTCAGGTTTTTTAGGCCTTAATCAGGATAGCATGGGGGTAAGTAAAAACCGAAATAAAGACAACTCTCCGATAGAGAGCACTCTTGATCCACAAAGTGAGATTCAAGAGATTTTGATTCTTTTTTATTTAAACTTTTAAATGAAATTAAAGCAACTCACTAGCAATTAATCAAACAAATTTTCTTTTCTGAAGACTTTTATGCAAGCAAAAGGGAAATCAAACCTAATCTAGCATGAAAATAGATTGCATGAGGGAAAACTAACGAGAGTATGCTAATGAAATCAAATCTAACTTAAAAATTTTAACCAAATGAAACTAATTATCCCTATTCTACTTTCATCATTTTATTTATTTGCAGGTATAAACCAAAGTAAAAAAAAACTTGAAATATGGACAATGGCGATACAGGCTTCCCCCAAATGGGGGAAGTGGGGTGTGGGAGCCCTTATCCCACTTGCTTTTTTATTAATTTTTTACAATGCCTTTTGAAGTTTGGAGTCCTTTTATGGTCTTGAGAATGTCTTCAAGGCAACCTGGAGAAAAGGGATAAAGAAGGGGGGAAAATGAATGTTTCTTGGAGCTTGTATCTTTAATTTTTTGCCAGCATTTTCGCTTAACCTGTCATGAAAAGAGAAAAACCAGCGAGCTATTTTCCTGCAAAATGGTGGATTAGACAATACAATACACTAAAAAATTACACTTAGTACTTAAGCAAAGATAGGAATTTCTATGCTACTTCAAGTACTAACTAGATCTATGTAAAATGCAAAAATTTGACACTTCCTAGATCTAAAAATGAGAGCAAGTAAGATGCAAACGATTAGCCTTATAGATCATATTTTTACTTGCAAACATAAAGTGGAAAAATTGAAAAATTTAATTTTAGGGTGAATAAAGGAGATAAAACCACTTGGATCTTGAATCTTTGAAACCACCCTGGATCCCAAATAGCATGCAGCTGCTAGAAACGTATGCTTGGCTCCAAGAAAAGGAGATGCAACTTAGCTCAACCTTTTACTTGGTGCAGTGAAATGATCTGCAAACAAAGACTTATACACTTGCCAAAACGGGGATTAAATCATGTATTATTTACTAAATGAAATCACAAAAGCATGAAATATAACTGAATAAAACAATGCTCTTTAAGATTTCTGGAAGCAAATGAAATAAATAGGTAACTTGAAAGCTACAAATACCTATCCTTACATGCTTTTATAAGCCCTCTAAAGCATGTATTAATACCCACAAATTAGCAAAAGCAAATAAATTGAAATAATATCACCTCATTAACCGGAACATATGCATCCAAGATCTACACAGCATGAACCTCCAAAGCCTTTCTTTATTAAAATAGGTTGCATAAGAGCAATAAGCATTACAATATTTCACCAGAGGTTCTCTACATCAATCATCCACTTTGATAGAGCTGAAAGAGCCTCTATTTATACAAAGAGAGCAAGCTAAAACTCTAAAACCAAAAACCCAAACCTAACCGGCTCGACACATAACTGAGAGCCCAGACCTGAGAATAAGTTGGTGTGAGTGAGGGGTGGCCTCCACCTAGGCAAGGCGCCCCCACTCCCAACCCTAAACATCCAATACCAGCCACTAGACAAGCCACACGTGTGAGGGTGCAAGCCTTGAAGCAGGAGGGGCGTGAGCACTGTGAAGGAGGCGTGAGCATGAAGGAGGTGTTAACTTGTGATGACAGGTGCTAAAACCCTTAGGGTTTGCACCAAACACCTTTTGCAATGAATACCCTGCTCCGTAATTATCATCGGATCAATCACAGCCTTCCAAATCACCAAATTCATGAGTTTAGTTGGAGATGACAAGTCTGCTAACTAAATGTACCTTTAATGTTCTTCGATTGTTGACTGAAGAGGATTTGTGCCGAGTTGAATCATCATAAATGCCCAATGCCATGTCATTTAGTCTTTTATTTTATTCAATTTGGTTAATTTTGGAGAGTTTTTTATTTTCTCCAAAATATTCATTTTTAATATTTTAATTAATAATTTCTCCGTAAATAACTTTTTTGAGAAATTATTAATTATTAATTATGAGGCTGAATGAACTTCTGAAACTTTGAGATAGCTTACTAGCTGATCATGAATGGTTTTTGGCTTAAGGTTAGAGCCTTCAATCACTGAATTCAAGTTCTGGATGACTGACTTATTACAAAATTAAATTTTCCATTTAAATTATGGAAAATTTTTATTAAAAACTTAGGAAAAATTAAAAAATTAAATAATTAAAAATCCTAAATTTTACGCATCCAGTAAAAAATTTCGAAATTTTTTCTG
>LPNX011110582.1:171752-184486 GCA_001517045.1 Pseudotsuga menziesii | reverse complement strand
ACATGACCATAGTCTATTCTAATAATGTCTAGTAGGTTTATACATACTCAGTTGGGCTCTAATAACCCCCCAAGGCCCAGAATTCAAAATCGAGCATTCCAATTTTGGAGGAAGCGAGAGAAAACCTCGTCAATTATACTCGGCTATAGGCAAAGCATAATTGTCAAGGGAAAAAAACTCCCTGGAATACCTTAGTTGAAATTCTACGTCATAGGAGACCGAACCACTCAAAACACCCTACTAGCACATTTTATTACAAACCCCGCGGGGCCATGGTCATAATTACTCAAAACAAAAACTGACTAGCCAAAACTGGCTAGGCACAAAGGCAGATCATCCGATACACTGGAAACAAACATTTATCATGTTTGTCAAATGGCGGCTCCTCAGGTAACCCAACTATGGTACAAATAAGTTGGCAACAGACACCACTGCAAAACATTTCCCATTTCAATAGTACATTAACTTTGACTCCATTTGGCATCGGTTTATTTGCAGTTATACTCTTTTGCTTAAAGTCGTCTTATGTTATGAATGCCATATATGTATTGTTGTTGAACTAAACTTTTTTTTTGCAGTATCTTGTCTCAATAAAATCACTCTAAACTCCTAAAACACAATCTCATCCAAAACTAAGAACTAATAAAAAGCCTTAGTAACTTTCTGTTAGGGTCTAGCCCCCTTGGTTTCATTAGGAGTTAGCCTAAATGGAGGAGTCAAGATCAAGTGACCGTGTTACAACCTCAATTTGACAGAGGTGTCCACAAAGCAGCAGAAAGATCTTGTTTTTTCTTTTACACATCAGTTGTTGGTCAAGGTACATCTACAGCTGAAATACAGTCCTCCACAGCCTGCAAAAGGCCACAAAATAGTCAGCATTTTGAAAGTCAAAGATAAGAGTCGCAATGTTGTTTCTCTAACAAGCACTGTAAATTCATACTTTCGGGCTGGATTGTTTTCTTAGAAAACTAGTATAGTGCTCAATAATGAAATGGATAACTTCTCAATTTCTTCAAATAGTTCTGCAGATCTGTTGAAGGAAGGCATACTGATGTTGCTGTTGTGAAGGCTTCTTTATGGGTTGTTGTGTGGAAACTATGCTGGATCTTCTCTGCATGTGCCAAGATCTTCTCTACTTACTGCTGCCATTAATGGCACTCTACAAGATACTATACAACAGTTAGAAAGTTTCAGGACCATTGTACAGAACTTCAGAAGTGCTTGCTTGAATCTGAACAAGGGGGCAGTCGATCTATACATCAGCAAACAGACAAAATTATGTTCTTGATGGTAGTAATATTGCAGGTGCTCATGACAGACCAACTTTGATGCTCCAGATGGCAATGATCCGGTTTCTCTAAACCTTTTGGGAAAGGGCAAGGGAGTTGCTTGGGCAAATGGACAGAGTATAGGACGCTATTGGCCATCCTACATTGCTTCTCAGAGTGGTTGTACTAATCCATGTAATTATCAGGGAACTTTCTCTTCAAGTAAATGTGAAACAAATTGTGGCCAACCATCACAAAAACTATATCATGTTCCTCGTTCTTGGATTCAACCAACAGGTAATGTGTTGGTTCTCTTCGAAGAGCTAGGTGGAAATCCTACTCAAATCTCCTTCATGACATGTTCTATAGGAACTTTGTGTGCCCAAGTATCAGAGACACACCTTCCACCTGTAGATTCATGGAAATCAAGCACAACTAGTGGATTGGAAGTGAATAAACCAAAGGAAGAACTACACTTACATTGTCCTTCATCTGGCCATCTCATAAAATCTATCAAATTTGCAAGTTTTGGAACTGCCAAAGGGAGTTGTGGAAGCTTCACACATGATCATTGCAACACTAACAATACAATGTCCATCGTAGAAGAGGCATGCATTGGACGTAAGAGTTGCTCAGTTGAGGTTTCGATAGAGAAATTTGGAGATCCTTGTAAAGACAATGTTAAGAACCTGGCAGTGGAAGCAAGCTGCGAGTGAGGGGTTCAACAAAGCACGGCTTATATTAAAATTTAATTCATGCACTTCACTGACAAACCACATCACTGACAACCATTTTCAAAATGGAATCCCGGAGCATGTAATTGATCCACGTGTCACTGGAACCATCTGTTCGTCTTTTTCTCAGCGAGGAAGCTCGAAATCTTTTACATGCTGTGCGTTAGCAGCTGAGTGCTTGGAGCTGTGTTTCATTCAGTTCATTACGGGCACCCTTGGTCATCGTGAGCCGGTGGGGCGTTGTTCCTGTTTGGTATTTTTTTTTTAGTTAGATAGAAATCGGCATTGGCAGCCAAGCGATTTATAACCACTGGGTATCTTCATTGTTACGTGGAGAGAGTCGATTCATGGAGTTCAGATGTGATTTCCTGCGATTTTACAAGACAAGAGTTCGTGGTGGCTGAGCTTGGTTCTTTTTTTATTCTGGTGATTCTGAGTGGACCCGCAGTTACATCGGCGGTTGCAGCTAAAAGAACAATTTGTGGCATTTCACCGTGATGTGGCTTCTCTGGCAACCGACTCCAGCCAGTCTTCAACATCTGGAATTGAAGGGCCGATTTCTTTCAGCGGGACTTGGAGCTGGAAATTAAACGACTTGATTTGCATCTACTCAAACTAACCCGAGCTCGACTAACACACTTGGCCGTGTGTCTTTTCTCCGATTACAGAACCATGGATTTCTTCGTGGGTATTTGGTGGCCAGCTCACATGACTGGTTGCGTGGAGTATGAGCTTTTAGTTCCTTGGTTTGGTCCAAGATAAAACTAGTAGTTTAAATGTTTTATTTATTTTTGATATCTTAATAGAGTGTTAGTTACACTTCAGCTTAGTAGTAATCTTTGTAGATTTTAGTGGAGAGAAAAGTGGATCTCAATCCACTTTATCTTTATTACTTTATTGCCTTTATTTTATTTTAGGAGAATGGTTGTTGTCTATAAAGAGGCGAGCTTTCTCGATTGTAACGAGGGAAAATTGGCTGGGAGGATTTTTACCAAGAGTTGAATAAAGAAAAGGTCATGTTGGGTTTATCGGATAGTATTGGGCACCTTTGTCATGGTTTTTCTGTTTTTCATAAGTTATAGACTAGACTTAGCATAGAAGGCTAAAATCTAGCCCATTGGGCAATCATTTGCGGTTGTCAACTTGATTGTCAGCGTAATGTTTTTGAAGGTCTAGGAGTAATGGATAGTAGTCAGTTATACTTCCATTCTCTTTGCCTTCGATTATGGAACACACTAGCTTAGTCTCGCTTCTGTGAACCGCAAGGCCTCCCTAAGTCCCCTTTCAACTCCATCCTCCCTTCTCTCGAGGACTAATCCTCCCTTCCCTTCCTGTCCATCAAGCAACAATCCTTTTCCTTTTTTGCTACAAACGTTTCTTTAAGGCAGCCTCTTCAGATCACCTTGCCCTCAGCTGCACCTACCTTAGCGATCCTAACTTAGGGAAACCCCCCTAGAGCTGGAGAAGAGCCAGCCTGAAGCGAGGAGAGAGGGGTGTGGTGACATTGGCCTCTCGAGAGAGAGTTGTCACCGGGTCAGCGCGCCTGCATTTTGGGCTTCAGCACTCGTGTGCCAGTTTCAAGCGACAACAAATTGCACTTGACTTGAGACTTGCCCCCAAGGAAATACCAAGTGGCTTGAAGATTCCTTCCACGTTACCCCGAGATGTGCTTCCAGCGGCAACAATCAACAAGCTAACCTACTACCTAAAATCTAGATAGTCCAAGGAATCCTTCCACTTTCACCCATCTCGACTTACAATTCCATAATAACCTTGTTATAAATGGGCACATCCTTGATAGCTTGGATAAGTGGAATTTTGACACAGATTTTGTAGCTCCCCTAAAATATTGGAGCCTGAAAGACAAAAGTTGGTCTCGGTTGAAATTAATAATCATCATCCTCATAAAGATAACGAACAACATTGGTAAATCATTCTATAGCATATCTATTTAACATATTCAGATCAAATAACAAATGTAACCCAAATATTCCATCATGATTCCTCATGAATCTGTCAAAACACAATAATTCACAAGTAATAACTAGATACACTAAAATTGTTATAATTATGGTGTATTGGCGATGGATAAAATACAAAAATGGAAGCGTTTGGGGCTTATGATGGATAAATGGAGAGGAAAAAGATGAGCAAAAGAGGAGAATTCTAGGGCCCGTCAGTTATCTTCTACTTGTTGATGTAAAAACAGCATAGGATATTACATGCATTTAATAAAGCTCCATAAACCTATTATGTGGGGTTTCCAAAGCATGTTTTACAAGAGATGGATGACTTCCAGGTACATAGATAGTTATTGGTCAACAGCTTCAGTATAAAGCAAGAACCTAGCTAACTTGTCCCGAAACATTTCAAGTATAAATCCAATCAAAGAGGATAAACGTCACAATAATATGAATTTATTAGCAAACTTGCTTACCTGTCCATGTTCAGAGACCATGTCATACCCAGCAATACCAAAGTCTAGATCCCCACTAAGAAGTTTCCGCACAATATCTTTTTCCCTTTGAAACCATACCTCTAGGTTGGAAATCTGAAGGAAAGTATTATTGACGGCATCAGAGTATCATCAAGTACACCACAAACAATTACACATTAAAGAATGCATGTAATTATAACTCTTCTTAAGTTTGGAAAATTGGAACTAACACTGAGAGGGCTGCTTGCAGAAATATTAATATAGAAAGTCTTCCGCTAATAGTAACTATCAACAAAGCAGTACAAAATCAAAAGCAGAGTAAACTTTGATGGAAGGTACCAAATTTCAGAAATATTATATCGCAAAAATTCAAAACTTATGACAAAGTATCAAAAAAGCAATACAGAATCAGAAAATACACAAATCCAAAAGCACCATGCTTCCATTAAAGAATTCTATCTGCTCAGTTGTCTAGGCTTCAATTCCATGACAAAGTCCTTCTACATGGAGTACATTCCTAAATTGTGGTCATGCAAGAAAGAAAGACAGTAATTATATTAATGTCTATATATCCAAAAGCACCATACTTCCATTAAGGAATTATATCTGCTAAGTTGTCTAGGTTTCAATTCCATGACAAAGTCCTTCT
Source organism: Pseudotsuga menziesii (assembly GCA_001517045.1). Lineage (NCBI taxonomy): Eukaryota > Viridiplantae > Streptophyta > Pinopsida > Pinales > Pinaceae > Pseudotsuga > Pseudotsuga menziesii. Next base: position 179,398 of record LPNX011110582.1, on the reverse strand, counting down.
ACATGGAGTACATTCCTAAATTGTGGTCATGGAAGAAAGAAAGAAATTATATTAATGTCTATAGATGACCAAATTAAAACATGGGACTCAAAAGTGCATCAAGTGATAACGGCATGTGGGAGTGCCTAAGGAATCTCCTGAAAAGGAAAAGCAAAGAACCCTAGACAATAAGTAAAGAACATGCCTATTTAAAAGGAAAGGAAGAATAAGCACTCCTGTAGAAATGAGGGTTGGTTGGACCAAGAGTAGGGACCATGAATATAAATAAATCCCAATCTACATCGGAGCCAGAGGACAAGTCTGCAGCCAAACCAACCATTCTGAAAGTAACAATGTTGTGCATGATGATGTCATCTGCAGAATACTTTGTGAAAAGATCACACTTCTTCTTGTCTGATTCTCAACCCCTCTCCCTCCTATCTACCACCTAAAGACGGTTACAGACTGAGCTAAACTAGCAAAAATTACCTCACCCAAATACAAAACCACCCTGGGAAATTTAGCTAAGAAGAATATTCTCACATCCTGAGGGTTGGGAACAGGTTCATTACATGCACTGCTCCAAAGTAGCAGATTCAAGAACTCTTCAGATCCAAGTCTAATTCCCACTTCTAAACCACAAGAAACAATAAGATACAGAGCAAATTATCTAGCTCAAGAGAGTTCGCTTCCTCAACACCCTACTTACTTCTATCATCTATGTGCACCTCATGACTCGTCAATGTGCATATACAGTCACGTAGGTCATTGTAAATCATCTGTAATATCATATTACATATTCGATACATTATTTTAATCCGTATAGATTCTTTTATATTACCCTATTTATTTTGGATATTCAGTTTATGAACCAGACTGTTCATCTCCTATTCAGTAAATGAACTTTGTTTATTTGATACCATTGGTATCAGAGCCAAGTTTGACTCTGGCTCTTGGCCACACTTTTTACCTAACCTTTGGTCAAATTTTCGTTGTCCTTGACCACAAACTGTTGGCTTTTGGCCACACAATTTTTAAGATCCTTTCTCTGGTTCCTGCCTTAGGCCACACAACTTTTCAGATCCTTTCTCTGGCCTTTGGCCACATAAAAAAAAAAAATCCACTACAAATTCAGAAAACATAACCAGATTCAAAAAGGGTGAATTACAAAGGAAAATATCAGGAATAACATCAATATTGTGTGAAAAAGAAATTGGAGCCACCATACTTTGCAGTGATGATATTCATCAAAATCACTGGAAAAAAGTTGACTAAGCTGTCGTCAAACACTATCAATGTGAAATCCGCACATGTCAACAACAGTGATAAGAGAAGCGACCATAAATTTGGGTTACAGGCCAAATCCATCCCCTGCATTTTCGGTGAATTGGTAGTCGTGAGTCGCATAAGCCAAGCCGCTGAAAGGATTGCTCCAATAATCGGATTAGTGTCACCAGGGATGCTAAAGAATTGAACGCCGGTTCCAAACATTAACAAAAATAGCTATAGTTCGAACCGTCATGACCCAACATAATTGTGCTTGGGATTTAGAAGCCTCACTAAAATAGTCACTCCAAGGTAACTAAAGTCTTAGAATACTCAACCGGGATTTTAGTATTGCAATTGGAGACACTGGTTGTGTGAGTTGACCTACAAAATGTCGTCGAAGAAACCATCTTTAAAAAACAAATAGAATTAATATAGAAATCAGCTTGGAAGACATATTAAATTTGAAGTGCATGAAAAAGTCGAGGCTAATCTAGCATCATAATAGTTGGCTTACAGTCAATTAAATAAGTCTAAAGACTACATAATAGAAGATAATAAATTAAAATCTCAAGGAAGCGAGATGATGATATGGAGGACTATGAAGATTAAGAAGTCCTTCCTGCTTAAGTTGGAAGATCCTATGAGTTGTTTAGAACACTGCTGAGGAGTAGAAAAATATCAGAGTGACAATGCATGGATAAAGAGAGGTATGTCCATTGATTACAATGGTACCTGAGGTGATGAGGTAGAGATGAAATTTAAGAGTCTCCAACACCGTAGGTTCGCCATTTAATGGAGTCGAAAATGTCCGAAGCATGTTTTTGTAAAATATGAGGTGCGGGAATGAACTGCAGGTGGGGTCATTGTGGCTCACGAGATTCTTCAAGTATGTTGGCATCATAGTAGCATAATTCGAGTACAAATACGGATTCGAATACGATTCGATACGAAAAAAATACATAACGAAAAAATCTAGTACGGAAAAAATACAGGAGTAGGTTGCTTATAGTTTAAAAAACTTTTCTTTCAAATTTGAGAAAAAATTAAAATATACATAAACCATTCAATATTTGCATGCACTATTGGAATTTGAAGGCAAAATGCATGTCATGGGCCATTTTGTCCGTCAAATACAGTCTATATTTTAAACTTCCCGTCACAAAAAAACAAATAAAACATTAAAACTTTTATATAGTCTTCAAGATCGGGAGAATTTGTCCAAATTCTTACCTTGTTTACATGTAACATTTATTTTTCATTAAAAACAACTTGAAATATAAATCTCAAAACTTTTAAATATAATAATGTATTTATAAATTCAATTATAAAAACTATTAAATAATTGAAATACCAAAAATAAATTATAAAGCAATAAAACCAATTTCTAATAATATATCTCAAAAATATTATACTAACTAAAATATAATATTATAACTAATTACTAAATTTTATATTTATATTATAAAATAAACCTAATATAAAAACTAATCTAATATTTGATATTTAGAACTAAAATATAAAACAAAATATATATTATAAATTTTAAAGCTTTAAACTTTTAAAATGTAAAACTAACACTAAATCGACTATGCACTTACATAATGGGGAAAAAATAAAAATAAAACAATAAAATTTAAATAATTCTTATCTTATAATATAAATGCCCAAAAATGTAAGCAAATTTACCATATCTGTATTATGCCAAATATTCGGCGATTTTCAAACTCCCTCCGAATTTTTGTACAGGAAAGTCCAATACAGCTGAATCATGCTAGCATTGAGGAGAATCAAACAATAAGGAAGATATAACACCATAGGTTCGCCATTTAGTGGAGTCGAAAATGTCCGAAGTAAAATACAAGGTGTTGGAATGAACTGCACTTGGGGTCATTGTGGCTCATGAGATTCTTCAGGCATGTTGGCATTGAGGAGAATCAAATGATAGGGAAGAAATTGGAGCATGATTTTTAATTTACCTGTTTCTCAGTCAATGAATCTCCTTCATCTTTGAACACTACAACAGTTCCAAGAACTCATTATGTGCAATAGTAATGCTATGTGGATGGAGGTAGTATTATAAGGTGGCACAACAGTAGTAGAGGGTGCATGCATGCCTACAACATGCAAGCAACAACTTTAGAACTCTTCCAATTTTAGTCTTTCTTGTTTTGGATCACCTTTTCTAGATTTAGGCAATAGTAGATTGGCTTTATTCAGAAAGTGTTTTTTAGTTCATAAACATAGCTCCTAAATTTAGGAAAACACAAGTTATAACTATAAGTATTCCAACCTTAATGTACTATTTTCTACAGTGTTCCACAGGGACATGTCAAGAGCACACTCCATTCATTTCCCACGCATCGAGGACTTGGGGACTCCTTGGGAAATGTTTCCTTGTGTACCTTTTCTTCCGAAAAATCGGAGAAACGCACAAGGAATGTCCTAGAGAGGTGGGGGACATATGGGCACCCCCTCACAAAAAGGTGGATGCCAAGGCACCTCCACAAGCTTTTCAAACTTTTTTCATTAAAGAAGAAACAAAAAAATCATTAAACCTAAAAGCTACCCAACCTAACCCCTCTCTTAAAAGCCCAACCCGTCCCTTATTCTCACATTTGAAACATTTGTCTTAAGCAAACAAATTTCCTTGGAGAGAAGCATCCAATAGCGAAGAAGAGAGGACTAGTTTGCCAAAGGGGAGGAGCAATTTGCCAAGAGAAGGGTGATTTCATTGCTTGAATGCTAAAGCAGGGAGTTTGAAGGCTGGAGTATGGTTTGGTTGGTGTGTCATTGGTCATTCATGAAAGTGACTTTGACTCAGATAGTAACACTCCCATTGATGGTCCTAATGGCTTCACACAGCGGATGCAAAAGAAGGACCAGTCCATGGAACTATCTCCTTAATGCTCTTTTGATGTTTTCAACTTTCTTTTTGCAACTTTTATTTTCAGTGTTCATTATCCATTGTTAGTTATCAGTTTAACTTTTGAATCAAGAAGTAGATATTGTCAATGATGACTTCAGATTGAGTCTTAGACTTTGTTACCACCTAAGTTGTACTTGGTGGATTTTTCAAGTGAGCCGGCAAAGTAGAACAAGTATACTTGTTCATTCATCAGAGTTCAGAATTCCGCTAGGCCTTTTTCTGGAAAAAATTTCAAAAAAAATGTAACACATGTTCATAACTTCATACCCGCTTGGAGAAATTGTAAAAAATGTGCTAGAATGGTCAATTTTATAAAAGGCTCGACTTCCTAGACTTAGACATCAAGCCGACTAGCCCATAGTGTTTTTTTCCTATGTAATTATTGGTTGTTGAACAAACGACTAATAATTTCTGATTTTTTCACTCACACCTCCAAAGTTGGGGTAGTCGTCTTGGTGGTTAGGCCTTAGGAGGTTATTAAAGCCTCTGTGTCAGTGTTTATAAACATGTTAGGAATTCAAATTGAGCTGTATGGACATGTGTTAGGTCCCCCTAGGTTTTTGTTCAATTCCGAGAAAATAAAATCTTCCCCCAAAATTAGGCCATTTTTAATGGTTTAATTGAAAAACTTCAAAATGTAATAAATGATGGGTCTGGAGTCTGTTTTTGGTGTGGGGATGCTCATTTTCACACTCAAAGCATCCTCTTTACCATAGAGACCACTTTTCCTATGTTTCAAGCGGCTGAAACATCCTGTGGAGCATTATTTCTCTAAAAGTGCATTGAAACGTCATTTTATTGTTAAAAGTGCAACAAATTGGAACTAAGGGACAAAGTTGAAAAAATCAAAAATTCAATTAAAAAATGATGGAAATGACATGGCATGCAGGTCCCCATGTCATGCGACCCTCTTCAAAACATGAAGGAACTCAAAATTTTGGTTTAATTTTAAAAGAGTGGCGAATATATGTAATGGGAGATGACGTCAACTATACAAGGATTCACGCCAACCCCATGAAGGTTGTGATTGAGTGAAGTGTGGACCCCTCATCCACATGGACTGTTGTTTTGAAACTTTGGTTAAGTGGTATATCATATAATTTGATGTTGGAGATGTGAATGGGTTGGTAGAGGACTCACGCGTGAGAGGATGTGACGCCAACATCATGAGGTTTAGCATGCGGATGATGTGGCTCTTGAAGAGTGGGTCGTTGGAGTTTGGTGGAGAGAGAAGCAGTTGCCTCTCCAGTTCCACTTCACTACAACTCAGTTAGACTCCAATCAACTCTACCTCTCTCTGCCAGTCAAGGATGTGCCCCTCTTGGCCAGTCTGGCCATAAATAAAGCCCATGCCTCTCTCACAAACTAGTTGGGTTTGGAGTAAGAGAGCATGTGCTATTGCAATTTGTTATGATTTTGCTATTGGGCTTGATGTTGTCCGCCGATTGCACACCAGAAGCAGAAATCTTCCAAAAGTTGTCTCCTCACTTAAGAAAGTGGGAGAGGTGTGACCCTGGGGGCAAGCACAGAGCCAAGTACTGTCACCTACTCCTAGCTCCTATGTTTAGGCTAACTCCTAACAAAGCCAAGGGGGGTAGTCCCTACAAAAGAGTTTTTATGGCTCTTAAGTTGTTAAAGTGTTTTAAAAGGTTGCGGATGCGGATGGGTGTTGTTTAGGAGTTATTGTGATTAAATGTGTTTGTTTATTATGAATTTGACACATAAGATAAAGCAATCCACGTTGCTATCAAGAGAATTAAAAGATAAACAATAATTCAAGACTTTACAAAGATACACTCACTGATAGAAATTTAAATACGCCAAAGACAAGTGATCCAGATATAACAATTACATAGATTAAAAGATCAGTGCCTTTATGGAGTCAACGCTCTGCAAAGCCTTAAGAAATAAACTAGTCTTGAAATAAAGCTAGTGAATGTAACGTTGTGCAAGTGCTCTTGGTATATTTTAAGGATTTTAAGTGATCTTGCTTATGGTGTCAGTGAAGGATTAATCAAGAGCCGGGAGAATGTTCCAAGTTTAATCTGTTGAAGACATGATGGCCCGCCCAGTATCCCAAGCTGGTATCGCGAAGATTGACCAGCTAGCTAAGAAGCTTAGACAGCGGGGAGTTCTGGCGCCTCTACTAAGAAGAACTTTAGGAAATTCTCTACAACATCGGTGCGTTGGTGATGGGGTTTAAATTTTATTATGTTTCTGTTGCAAGATTAAAAATCTAATGTCGTTTTTGGGTACTCCGATTTTGAAGTCGGTAATAGTATACTCCGGCAAGGAGACAATGAAGTTAATTAATTATGGGTGAGTGGATTGCAAATTGTATTAAGTCGATTAATTAAGACTCTCCGACATAGAGCGCTCTTGACCTTGTCTTATGACAAAGGTTCAAGATACTTAGCTAATCTAAATGCCTAATGCAAGGATATGCAAGTCTAACTATGCTCTCCGATAGAAAGTGCTCTTGACTTGGGTTATGACAAGTTCAAGAGACTTAATTAATTAATTAATTAAAACTTTGAGAAAAGGAAAGCTAAACTACCTAAGAGTCTCTTTCAGGCTTTTTGGGCCCTAATCAGGAAAGCATGGGGGTAAGTAAAAAAAACCTTATGTTAGAAAAATAAATAGATAAAGAGACTTTTTACTTTTCTATTTTATGCAAGATAATTTAATCAGAAATAAACTATCTAACCTTAGTTAAAGAAACAAAACTTTAACAAATTTGAACTATTCTATCTTATTCTACCTTTACCAATTATTAAATAAATATGCAAGCATGAAAAAAGGGACGATACAAGCTTCCCCCAAATGGGGGAAGAGGGGTGTGGGAGCCGTAATCCCACTTGCTATTTATTAATTTGTTTACAATGCTTAAAGTTTGGAGTCATTTGTGATCTTGAGAATGTCTTCACGGCAACCTGAAGAATGGGGATGAAGAAAGGGGAAAAAGGAATGTTTCTTGGAGCTTATATCTTTGATTTTTTGCCAGCATTCCCGCTTAACCTGTCATGAAAAGAGAAAAACCAGCGAGCTATTTTCCTACAAAATGATGGATTAAACAATACAATACACTAACAAAATACACTTGGTACTCAAGCAAAGATAGGAACATTATGCTACTTCAAGTACTAACTAGATCTAAGTAAAAATGCAAAAATTTTGACACTTCCTAGATCTAGAAATGAGAGCAAGTAAGATGCAAACGATTAGCTTTATAAATCAGAATTTTACTTGCAAACATAAAGTGGAGAAGTTGAAAAATTTTAATTTTAGGGTGAATAAAGAAGATAAAACCACTTGGATCTTAAATCCTTGAAACCACTTTGGATCCCAAATAGCATGTAGCTGCTAGAAACGTATAATTGGCTCCAAGAAAAGGAGATGCAACTTAGCTCAACCTTTTACTTGGTACGGTGAAGTGATCTGCAGACAAAAACTTATACACTTGCCAAAATGA
>LPNX011110582.1:155782-168849 GCA_001517045.1 Pseudotsuga menziesii | reverse complement strand
GGGGCAAGTCTCAAGTCAAGGCTGTCACCTTGTTCTTGACTCCTCCGTTTAGGCTCAACTCCTAACGGAGCCAAGGGGGGTAGACCCTATTAAGTTACTTAGGCTAAAATACTTAGTACGGTGATGTTAAACTAAATGAGTTACTTAGGAGTTTGAAATTTAACCATAAACAATCATAGATGACAAGATACAAAAAATGAGCACACGAAAGCACAATGCTGAGACACAATATAAATATATAGCAAGAAAATAACCAGTGCCTTAGAATGGAGTCAAAGTAAAATCAATGTACTTGCATGTGCTTGGAGTGAATGTTTTGCAATTGCCTCTTGGTACATTTTAAGTTAATTTGAAAAAATGAGTTAATTAAAATTAGGCGAAGGGGTGGACTCCAGATATACCCGAGAGTACTTGGAGTATGTCCAAAACTAAACCTTCACGACTACCCGCAAGGAATATGTGGACTGAATGAGTCTCTGGGGCTATTGTTCATAACACACCCGTTAGGGTGTGACAGAGATCAGCGCCCCGAGGTCACTTTTCAGAAGTTCCCGCTTCCTTTGGGTATTTTGCCACCGTAATGGTTTGATCTAGGTGTTGGATTTTCACCTGATGGTTTGTCAATTTGGGAGAGTGAGTCCTAATTATTCTAGTCACTCAAATGCTTTTGATACAGCTTGACTGATCAGACAAACCGCAGCCAAGTGCAAAGCATACACACCGGAGTCTTGTCAATTTTAGTAGATTTTAAAATGGGTGTTCTTGTTAAAAAAGAAAACCCTTCCAAGAACCTCTTTCGATCCAAGTGGATCTCAATCGGGGAATCAAGGAGGGGTTAATTTTATAAAAGCTGAAGAAACAAATGATGAAAAGGAAAACACAGATACACAATTCCGTTTTTCTAATTAGTCCTACCACGCATCTCTTTCCCCTTTGGGGTCAATCGGGAAGTCGTGGGGTAAGTATTAAGATTACTTTGAAATATCAAATATGGAGTATGAAATTGATGATGAATCAAAGTATACTACCCTACAGATTAGAGCTACACTAGTTTGAAAAGATATGAACAAAAATTAAAAAATCGACACCGACGCAAATACCCCCAGGGGGGATGGGGAGCGAGCTCGAAAGAGCCTACTCAAAAGATTTTATTTTATTATTATTGGTTACAATATCAGCAAACTAAAATATCAGAAACCTCTTGGTCCTTATACGAGATGAAACCAAGATCTTACAACTTTGCAAAATTTGTAAATTCTAGTGAAAGGGCAGACCCCTGGGGGGATTTGAACGCTCCTGAGGCCACTTTCAAACATAATCTTCTTTTCTTTTCTGTTACATCTGCTAAAAACTAGCAAGCATGTTAGAATAACATACGCCCAAAAGCACTTTAAGAGTACCTTTGGATCAGCCTACCTTAACTCAAAAAGATTAAGTTAAAACTAGCTAAACAGGTGAAAAAGGAACCAAGGAAAGCAAGCTTTCCTTGGGATCTTGGCTTGTTGTTTGTGCAGCCAATGAAATATGCACTGATTGCTGGATTTAATCTTTTTAAAACAGAAAAGAAAATCTAGAGCATGCAACCTACTGATTTTCTTTAACTTGCCATGCAAAATGGACGATTTCCTTATGCTAGATCTAGAAGGCTTAATGATACTTTTCAGAATTAAGATCTATACTATGAGCTTTGAAATAGCAGATCTATGTAAATTTTACTTTGATATAACAGATCCAATTGATAACAAAGCTTTCGAACACAGTAACCAGGTAAGAAAATTGATTTTGAAGGAGGAAAAGGAGAAGATAAATGCTTGTTGCTGAAGCAGATCTGCAATGGAAACTTGTTATTGGAATACAGAGGGGCAATGTCTTCACAAAACTTTTGTATGTGCAGTGGAATCAAACTAGATCCACAGCTCGTCCAATCCTTGCTACCTGAAAGCTAAACACACAATCATGCATGAAACCTCATGAGATCTGGATATATACATGAAAAAGAGACAAGAATTACATGCAAATAAACTTATTAAACATGTATAATCTAGATCTTCTAACATATATGCTATGAGATATAAGAAAAACAAGTAACCTTACTTGCCCAACTATACTCCTATTGATTCAGCTGAATCATTCAAGCCAGACAGGGTCCAGATGCAGAAATTGAGAAAAAAGCCGACAACATCAATAGCCGTAAGACAATGCTTAATCCACACATATGAGAGCATTACACCATTTGGCCTCCAAAGCTTCTTTATTTCAACAATCAAAAGATTACAACAATATTACAATAGCAAGCCCTTCAATCCAACTCTAACGAGCTTGGAAGAGGGAGCTTGTGCCTCGATATATACAAAAACCAGGTGATCCAGCCCAGGGGGGGCGCAAATCCCAAGGAGATAGATCAAATCAGCTGAAGGAGAGTCCATCAATGCCTGATTTGTGTCTAGCTGAGCCAGATCTGAGTCTCACTGAGTGCAACTGTTAATTGGGGTGCTGATCTGACTGACACCTCAACCTATTGACTGAAGCATCCACCAAAACTCATCCAGATGAGCCAAAAACGTGTGGAGGAGAGAGGGAGGGCGAAATTCCCCATAAAGGATGCTGAAGATCAACTCTGGATCTGATTTGATCACCTCCTTCAGTCAAGGATTTGTCAGATCTAGTCAATCTGGTTCAAATCTGACTGATTTCAATCAAATCGGCTGAGAATCCACTGATCTATGATTCTGGATTTGCTCCATTATTCATCAATTTATTAATTAAAATAATCAATAATTGATTTTTGGGGCTTTCTAACCTGAGTGATGGAAAATCACTCAAAACTAGGAAATAGTGGGTCCATTGGTTTACATGGTGCTCTTAGCTTGAAAATGAGCACCTACATGATTGAAACTGATTATTTGTCCCACTTTTATTAGAAAATCAATTTTTCTAATTAAACTATTAAAAAATAGCCTAAGTTTTGAAAAAAATAAATTTTAATAAAAAACACTGAAAAAATTAAAAAATTGAAAAATTGAAAAAACCTAGGGGGACTTAGACATGTTCATATGACTCGACCATGATGTCTAGCATGTTTATACATTGACACATAGACTCTAATAACCTCAATAGGCCTAAATTCCAAGCCGACCACCCCAACTTTGGAGGTATGGAGTGAAAAACTCAGAAATTATCAGTCGTTTATTCAACAACCAATAATAACCAAGGGAAAAAACACCCTGGGCTGATCGGATTGACAAATAAAGTCTAAGAAACCGAGTCTTTTATAGACACTATCATGCTAGAACATTTATTACAATTCCCCCATGGGGTATGAACATGTGATATAGTCCAACAAAGCTTCCCAGAAGCAAGATTGAAGGTTCTCTGAAGTTCGAACAAGTTATCCTTGTCCAGTTCACCAGGCTCACTTGATAAAAAACCACTAAGTACAACTTAGGTGGTAACAGACCCCACTCCCCATCTCCCCAAGGGGGATCTGTGTCGGTGTCATTTTTTCATGTTTTGCTTTTTTAATTTAGTTTCTTTTGCAGAGTAGGGTGCTTTGATCTGTTCATTCATTTTATATCTGTATTTGATCAAGAGTAATACAAAGACTAACCCCACGATTTTCCAAGTTACCCAAAAAGGGAAAGAGATGTGTGGTAGGTTTAATTAGAAAACAATTTGTTTCTTTTAGTACCTCGTGTTAGTTTTTACTTCTCATTTAAAATTAACCCCTCGCTTTCTTGATTGAGGTTCATTTGAACCGAAAGAGATTCTTAGAGGTTAAATTTTCCTTTTTAACAAACAAACACGGTCTTTAAAAACCTTAAAATCAACAAGACTCCGTGTGTATGCTTTGCACCGCTGCGGTTCAACCGAAAAGTTGGTTGCATCAAAAGCAACGTGAGTGATTAGTTTAATTAGTCTCACATTTGAATTAACCTCCAATGGCAAAAATCCAATGCCTTGATTTGATATGTTACGGGGAAAGTTGACAGAGGAAGCGGGAACAATTGGGTAGTGACCTCGAGACACCGTCAGGTTACACTCTTGTTGGTTAGTGTTGGACACGTCTCAAAGGCTCCAATCCATCCCACATATTCTTCGCGTGAAACCATGTCGGATAAGGGTTTTGGACATACTCCTCGCACCTTCGGTTATATTTGGAGTTCTCTTCCCCCTAATCTAATTCACTCATCTTCGATAGTAATCTAAAACTGACCAAAATCATTTGCAACACATTTCTCAGCACTACAACAACACTTTCTTATTTCCGACTCCATTTTTTGGCACTGGTATTTTTATCGTACAATCATTTGCTTCGAGATCATTTGTATATCATGTGTTAAGTTAATCTATGTGTTGTTGTGCTTACAATTCTTATTGCAAACATCTTGTTTCAGTATTTTCATCAAACTCTTAAATAACTCACTCAATCATAAAACACCACACTAAACCTTGACAGCCTTAGAAACTAATAGGGTCTACCCCCCTTAGTTTCGATTAGGATTTGGCCTAAATGGAGGAGTCAAGAACAAGGCGACAACCTTAAGTCGAGACTTGCCCCCAAGGACACACCGAGTGGCCTGAATATTTCTGCCACGTTCCCCCCCAGGTGTGTGAAAAGTGGCAACTGATTCATCACTCTTTTGACCCTTTAAATTTGAAGATGTTTAAGACAAGTTTATGTGACATGTCTATGACTTAGTTTTATGATTTTAATATCTTAAAGTTTCATCTACTATTTATGTCTATGATTCAAGGTTATAATGGAAGAGGTGCATGTATTATAAATTTAGAATTTATCAATGTGAAATCCAAATATTCAAATGATAAACGATTCATGAATCAATGATGAATTTACAACCATGTTTACAATGATGAATTTACTATTTACTTTTAAGTTTTAGTATAATGGTGACGGGATGTAGAATTTATATGTTAATATGTTGGGATTTATATAAATTATATATTTTTAAAAATTTTAAAGTCCTCGACGTCCCACCATCCAATGAATTTCCCAAAAAAATTGGGGGTGGTCTCTTCACGCCCCCAATATGGATTTCCCTGCTCCTGCGTCTCGAAAACTTGGTGCAACGTTGTTTTTCTAAGCACCCTTCTTATTGATGTTGGATGCACTTCTTTGGGATATGTTAGCTTTTAGGGTTTTACTTCTACAGATAGGCACTCTATTTTTGTAAAACCTTTGTCTTCTTGTCAACCCCAAATTGTGCTTCAAGTGAGAGTTTCGGGAAAGATTCTGATGAAATGAAGCTCTGCTCAGTGACCCTAGCGCCCCCTTCTACCTGCCACACCAAGGAAAACAATTAGCACAACAAATAAACAGGATTTGCAAGATAAAGAAAGTATAGGGATGAGAAATCATAAAGAAGTAGCCACTCCCTGATAACCAACACCGAGAGCTAGCAACAGAGTACATCTCCCCACCAATGCACCTTCCTCAAGTTTCCCTCCTTCAACCTGCAAATGAACGAGTACAAGAAAAGATATAAAAGCTATGTCAGGTTTATCTCGATGCAAAAGAACAACAATATCAATCATCATCACATTCATCTATCTATCAAGAGACAAGTGTTGAATCCCAAAATAATCTCTTTATTAAAAGTTCCAATGCCAGAGCTCATGCTTTACAATGGGGGGTTCTCATCTTTATATAGCTTTTGAGAGACGCAAACCCTAACTCACTTTTACATCTGACGGTTGAGATTATAACATCATCAACGATGGAGATCAACTTTACACTGATCAATACATGGATCACATTGACTAGATCAAGGGGGGGGCGCACTTTTTCCAAATAACTCCTTGTCTAAGTCAAAATATAACATTACACAAGATATGAGCATGATAATACATCAAAAAGGGGGTCACTAGGGGCTTAATTCACCCTAGGCCCCATTACAACCTCACAACATAAGATATAACACTCAAATGCATCATGTGTCCAAGTTGAGGGGTGCCCCTTAGGGGACGTCCTAACTAGCTAAGCCAAATAAAATAATGTCGGACCGAATGCTAACTAAAACTGATGAAGAAGTCTCCGAGGAGCCATAATACATTAACTGAGTGAATTTCCTGCCATCACACTCCTCTCTTCCTCTCTTCAAGTTGGCTCTTCTCCAACTCAAGGGGGGCTTCCCTAAAGTTAAGATCACTAAGAAAGAAACAATAACAGACAAGGTGAAGTTGAAGAGCTTTCCTTAAAAAAATAGTTGTAAGATAGATGTATATTGAATGAGTGATGGGAATGTTGAAATATTGTAACTTCGAAGAATATTCTATATGTATTTTTTGTGGTCCTCGATGTTCATACCGGGAGAATTACTTGTATTTCTTTATACCCCAATGTTGCTAATCGAGAGAACTAATAAGAGTCATGAGGAAGTCCTCTCCGTTGTAAGTCGGGTCATTAGTACCCTAGTTGTGGTTACTCGAGCCTACAAGATTAAATTAGGATTACTCGAGTCTACATAACTGAATTAATTATTAAGTGAACGAAAGAATATAAATAGAGGTGAGGCGCTCCACATTTGGAACACAGTCACACTCACTTGTGTAGCACAATAGAGAAAGAGAGAGTTGTAGCTGGAGAAGGAGGAGGATCAATCTTTTGGTTTTACCTTTTATCTTTTTGGGGCATCTATATTGAGGAAGCTTTTGCTGAGTTTTTCCCTGTAGGGTTTTCCTAGGATAAATCTGTGTTGTTCTTGTGATATTGTTTCTTTCAGTGATCCTGTGTATATGCTTTTGTTATGAAATTGAAATTAAATGCTGATAATCTAGCTTAGCATATGGAATTTTAACATGGTATCAGAGCTAGCCTAAATAGGACAGTTTTCATAAGGTGAAATAGCCCTCTCTCCCACCCCAAAAAAAATTAGGGTTTCGGGAAAAATTTTGATTTTCGGAAAACTGCTTGCGCAGAAAGTTGCACCCTCCCAGAGCGCATCTGTTGAGCCTGGAATCGAGGTTTTTGGGTGAGTGAGTCTCCGGGAAAGTCAAACCCTAGTTTGACAGCTGCACCAGAAAACTATTGAACCAGAAAACAGCTGGAAGCTGCAGAAGTTGAATCTTGCAAGTCTGATTTGGAAGGTGAAGACTTGAGATCTCCAAAAACCAAGCACGCCAGTCAACTCACCTCAGTCAAGCGCATCTCCTGGTAAGTTAAGTTTCTCATTCCGCAAAATTTCAATTTTTTGTGATTTTCTGACAAGATGGCCCCAAGATAGAAGGCATAGAGAATTTTCGAGCATGGAAATACAGGATTGGTCTCATTCTCCAAAAGAATGATCTTGATAAGTATATCAAAGAGGAATTTGTAGAACCAGAAGAAGCTGAAGCCAAGGAGAAGCACAAGAAGGATATGATTAGGGCACAAAGGATTATTGCTGACTCTATCAAGGATCACTTGATCCCTCAAGTGTCATCCAAGAAGACTCCAAAAGAAATGTATGATGCCCTATCCAGAATGTATGAGGGAAGAAACATCAACAGAAAGATGAATCTAAGAGCTCAACTGAAGAGCACCAAGATGAGTCATGGAGAATCCATCCAAGACTACTTCACAAGGGTTTCTTAGATCAAAGAACAACTAGAAGCTATTGGAGATGGTTATGACTGCTCTCAATGGTCTCACTAGACCCTGGGAATCATTCATTCAAATGATGTGTGCCAGGAAGGAAAGCATGAAGTTTGATGTGGTATAGAAAGACTACATTCAAGAGGAGACTAGAGTGGCAAATAGAGAAGCCTTACTAAAAGAGGATGATCAAGCCCTAGCCACTCATACCAAGAGAAGAAGAAATCAACCCAACTTCAAGAAGGGAAACCACAAGGAGCATCAACCTCCCAGAAGATTCCAAAGATCAAGAGAAAGTCTATCAAATAAGGACTACTTTGGCTTTCAATGTTTCCATTGTGATAAGATAGGACACATTGCCAGAAATTGAAATTAAATGTTGATAATCTAGCTTAGCATATGAAATTTTAATAGGAAAAGAGGGAAGGATCAATCCTTACAAAGAGACCAGTGCCAATACATCCAAAGGGAGAATTGAGTCAAAGGAGAAACTAAAGAGGGCCCTGTGTCATATGTGACTAAAGGGGAGAGATCGCATGATTGAGCAAACCACCCTTAGTCGTTTTGCGGCTACTAGATATACTTCTTCGTGTTATTTGTGGGAGATGTGTTGTGCATGCAAAGGATCAATACTACACAATCAATGTAGATTAAGTGTAAACATTGATGCCCGTACAAACATGCTCACAAAGGGAAAAAACTAACAACTGCTAAGAGTTTTCACCTTACAATGCAGTGGTACCATCCGCCTATGATCCCCGGTGCAAACATAGAAAATAAACGAAGTAACTTCTAGCAAAATTCACCACTATTGAAGCATCATAAGTTCACGCCACACATTGGTAAGAATCCTCAGTTAAACATCTTAAAACTCACATCTGATGAATTTTCTATTAATCTCTGGGAAAGAAATGTCCCAACTTTGGAAGTGTGAGTGAAAAACTCATAAATTATTAGTCGTTTGTTCAACAACCAATAATAACCAAGGGAAAAAACAGTTTGGGCTTGTCGACTTGATGCCTAAGTCTAGGAAGTCTAGCCTTTTATAAAAATTGATCATGCTAGCACATTTTTTACAATTTAGACAGGGATATCTTATTGATTGTTATTATTATTTATTATTGTCACCATGATATTGAATGGCATAATTTAAGTTGGGTTTTAATATATATCTTGGAACAGTTCTTACCTTGGATGCATGGAGGTTCAACTTAGTTCAGCATCTCACCTTCAGTGTGGGTATTTTGACCTGTCAACCCAGTTGACCAAGTCAAACACGGTTCCCAAGGCAGTGGCTAAAACTTTGACAATGCTTATATTTTCTCCAGACATGCCGAGGACCAATATGCGGTTTCAGTTTTCAGAGTTTGGCCCCAGATTTCGTGATGAGTGATTATTATCACTTTATTATTGGTCAGATCTTATTTTTTATTACACATTGTAGTTATTATGTTTCTCTTAGGACGCCATAGTGCTCCAAGGGATATGAGCAGTCACTTCTACCATTCATAACGTCTCCAGACACCTTTGTGCAGTCATATTTCCCCAGTTCTCAGCCTAAAAGAAGTTATGATGATTTTTTATTATTTTCAGAGGATGTACCACCTAAAAATGAACTAGGAAATCACTGAAGCAATCAATTTTTCTTGTGTGGTCAAGGAAATGGCAAGGGAATACTTCTAGATGATTTATTATGGCTCTCTGGACAAATCTACACCAGTTTCACCTAGTTTGATGCTCTGGATAAGTTATTTGGGTCTCTTAGGGAGGATGTCCCCCATAGGGCGAAATTGGTTAAAATGGCCAAAATAAAAGTGTGTAAATCAAGTTGTATCTTTAGAAATATGTATGGGGGGGGGGGGCTAATGACCCCCCCATGTCCCCTAAGTGTCAAACTTTCAAAAATAATGATTTATCATGTTGTAAAAATGGGATTTATGAGGTAATTCACCCCTCTCAATTGTATTGATCCATGTAAACATAAAAGATGTAATCTCCACCATTGATGATGTTTTAATCTCAACCGTTGGATGAAAAGGTAAGATAGGGTTTGTGTTTCTCAAAATATATATAAAGAAGAGACCCCTCTCATTGTATCTCATCTAGAATTTGGCTCTTTGCTGGAAATAATAATAGATCTTTTGGCTTACTTGTGAAATGCAAACATTTTCTTTCTTGTTGCATTCAAATCAAGCACGATTTTAGTTTTACTTATTGTGTTTGTTTGTCTTTGGCAGGAGGGCCACACTGAGCAAACTGGTACTTCAACCGGAGATAAAAATAATCATCCAAGTTGACAATGTTGGACAAACGACAACATCTCATGGCATCTCTCATTAACTGGTTAGTTAAAATTTCTCCCATATTTTATTTTCAGTAATTCCTTTCTCTGTCATAATAAAAACAATAAAAACCCTAACTTTAAAGCCCTCATTTCGTATATCCATAGGTTCTAGTTCGTGGTGAGCTATAATATTTAAAACCCATGTTATAAATAATTTAAAACCTCTAGATCTAAATTTTTACGGCCATCAAACTCCATTTTCCCACTCAATGCACTGGTCTATCCTCTGGGGTAAGATGCCCTCCTTGGGAGAAGTGGGTATCTCTCAACCCGCGAACTGGGTACTGCTAGAATCACTTACATTCTACTCATCTTGCATCTATCAATTAATTCTTGTGTCCAATTTCACTTAATTTCTCCTAACTACCCTTAGATCTATTTTTCATGCTTAAAACCCTAGGGTAATTTAGGGCTTTTTATGTGGACACTCGTATTCTCTTAGTAATTGTTTAAATCTCTAATTAACCTTATTACTAAGAGATTCCACCAAGGGACCTAACTTAATTCACATTAATCATTCATCTTTTAGGTTATCTTGGTCATAGGGACGCCCCCTAGGCTTGGTCTTTCACCTAATCTGAAGTGTTGGTAGCTTTGGCCGATGTGACAACTGATTTATTCAGAGGTTTTAGCTTATATGGTTCACAACTTTATTTGCCTTACCCCTCTTCCATCTGTTGACGGCCCGGGCCTGTAGGTTGCTGGAAGATCTACAAGGCAATCAACACAAGGAAATAGTCCAACCAGAAAAGCTTCAAATCGATCCCCGCATAGATGATTCTTTCCCTGAGTTGTTTGAGATGACTAGATCCTATGGATACAAGGCCTCCACTGGCACAAGGGTTTTGGATCTGAGTGGTCTGCTCTTCCCTCAAGGAAGATCTGAGAAGGTTTGAAGTGACTGGATTCTAGACTAACTGTTCAAGAAAACTTAAACAGTCATTATAACAAATTTAGGTAGGGCAGTTGTAAGATAATAATAATAATCTTTTTCTAAGGTCACCGCCAACTGAGACACCAATTTGGTGTAAGAGACACCCTTGTTTGTGGGACAAGGGACCCCCCTCTATAGAGGTGTACATACACTACCCCCCTCTGGATTTGAACTTGTGACCTCCTAAGTGGAAACACATGCTCTTGACCATTAGGCCCACTCATGTTGTAAATAAACTTATTACTCAACGTACAGAAATGTAAATCAAGTTCATTTTCCTCAACCAGCTTCAAATAAAACTAAACAATGAAAATTGCAATGATTTATCCAAAGTATTATAAGTGTACAACATGTCCTATTAGGTAATAGTAAATACCAATTGACAAATCAGTATCAGGGATTAATAACTAGCCATCAGTTACAAAACCGAGCATGTGAATTAAATAAAAACATTCATTCAACACACATTTAATGTGTCAAGATTGTAAGGAAAAATCAATACATAAACTAACACATCAATAGATAAGCAACCAATAATCAGTATGCCAAATAGATGGAAGAAGGACTAAAATTCATGAAAGACATTTGATGAATAACCATAGAACATATCATAAATAAGAGTGTAATTTTATTCACTTGCAAAACATTACAGAGTACAAAATTACAAGCTTTCCTAGTATGTGCTTGGTAGTCTCCTCTTTTGTAGAATTCTCCTAGGCTTAATCCCGCTAGTTCCCCCCTCTCCCTTGGGAATACCCTCCCTTTAAATAATATTACAAAAATTTACAAAAAAAGAAATCTCCCAAGATGTGGGATTACAAGATATTTTGGTTTCATGCTTTGCCAAGGGTGAAAGGCCACTTGGCATAAGCATCCATTAAATCTTGGATGTCCGTAAACTGAGCATTTTCCAGGTGCAATTGAGCTTTGCATATTAAGGATGTGATATCCTTTTTCTTGATCTTCACCCATTCTTTGAGGAAGAGATCAATTTTCATTAACGAAGCAAGTGGTGCCTCAATCCAGCGCTTGATCTCCTCCACAGTAAGCTGAGTCATCTCCATGATCTGCTCCTTTTCTTTGGCGAAATCCCTCTCAATCTGCTCCAGTTTCAGTTTCAGAGGCATAGCCTCCTCGATAGGATCTAAGAATGGCTGATCCAGATACCCAAGCAACGTTTCTGAGGCAAACCACCTCCTTTTGCGGGCAACTTGTCCATCTTTGAGGATGGATTCCACGAGATCACAGATGCCTTCCCATGTTTCAATTATCACCTCAATTTTCTTAAGTTTAAGCTTATCCAGTACTGGTAGATCTTCTGGTTTTTCTTTGAATTATTTCTGCCAGTCTATAATGGAATCATAAGCTTTGGTGGCTTCCTGCCTTCTTTTGTGATGGTCATTGAGGACATCCGACTGATGCTCAAATGAGTTATACAGCTCTTGCATCTAATTGTATCCTTTATATAAATTAACCATGCCTTGATAAAATTGATCATGTACTCCGCATGCTAATTGTTTAAACTCCTCTTCTCTAAATTTAGAGAAAGAAGAGGTAGAGGATGCAAGCTGCGGGTCCTTAAGCTGTTGTTCAAACATGGAAATTTTGTCTGCCTGTTGATCAGCTAAGAGATCGGCCTTCTCAAGCTGCTTCTTGAGATAATCGTTTTGGATTTGTAGTTGCTTTAACTTCTCTTCATACTCCTCCTTGAGAAGTTGAATTCCCTTCCGGTGGTGTTCCTCAGCTTGTTCTAGGTCTTGTTTGGCCCTTTGTAGCTCTTGTTCCTTGTCCTGAAATTCTTTATTCAGCTGGGATACTGAATCAAAATTTGCCTCAGCAAAGGCTTCCACGGCAGCTGCCGTGTCCAAGGCTTCTTGTTTGATGTCGGAGGAGGCCCTTTTCCAAATAATCTAGTTAAGGGCTGCCACCTGCTTGGTTGTGCCTTCTCTTGTCCTCTTGCATTAGAGGAAATTTCAACTCAAAATGGGCCTCCTAATAAAAATTAATTAAAATAATAGTTAAAATAATAAAATAATATTTATTAATTTTGGAGGAAGAAAAGAAAAAAACTACTTTTTTGTTTGTATTTTCGACATATCTCCCCGTGTTTTTACTCAAATTTCAATCGAGAGAGCTCGTTGGATGCGGAATTAAATTCTGCATCGAACGAGTACCCACTCAGCATACTTTTGACGGAC
>LPNX011110582.1:128277-148965 GCA_001517045.1 Pseudotsuga menziesii | reverse complement strand
AAGGTGACAGCCTTGACTCGAGACTTGCCCCCAAGGACACACCGAGTGGCTTGAAGATTTCTGCCACGTGATCCAGGTGTGTGAAAAGGCGGCAACACTCCTCTGCCCCCTTCCAAGCACTGGTCTCTGTCTGGGAGAAAACGCCCCCCTTCAGCAAGTCAGCCATTTTCCCACTGTTTTTTTGTCCGGTTTCTTCTGGGTATTTTTCATTATAAAATACTTCATCCCAGCTAGTGTGCAAGAATCCATAATTGTCAATATCAGCTTCATCCTGGGGATTTCTCAATCATCCGCTTAAATCCCCGTAGGGTCCAAGTTTGATCTTTTGAACCAGCACACTAAAATCCTAGATCTGACTTCAATCTTTGCAAGCCACCTATTTTAATCATCTGAGTGACATTTCCAATCTCAAATAACCACCCCACTCCGGTATCCTTAGTTTGTGGCTCTTCCTTAAATCTAGGGTTTCAGGCACTCACCTTACGAATTCTCCGACAAGAGTCTGATCTGGTGATTTGTCTTCAGTCTTTCCTTTCAGGATTAATCCGAGTCTCCCCCTTTGTCACTTGGGCTTCTCTAATGGCATAAAGCGAAGGAATCCTTAACCGACGTGACAACCATCCATCTTTTGGGGGTTAGGGTTTCTGTAGGTCACAGCTTTGATTGCCTATCCCCTTTACCATCCTATATAGGATTTATTCACCGAGGCAACTACAAGATCTATGATAACAAGTAATTTCAGTCCAAATAAGGTCCATGAACATGGTCAAGCTAGCTTGTGATAAGGCCATGCAATCTGTGACTGTTTGTTTCATGAAAGGCTCCCTATTAATCATAATCTGATTCAGCCTTCCATTATATGGCAGCCACAAATGGGACCAGTCAGTAGCAAAGTATCCCTTTAGCTTCTTCGACTAGTCTCTGCTTAGCCACATACCATAAGTCTCAGGAACATCAGCTACAACAATATCCATTGTCTAATGTATCTAGGGTCTACAGACAATGTTAAAAGGACGTTCTTGAGCTCCCCTAGAACCTTAACTCTAGATCTGTCTAATTGAACTATTTGAGCAGGACAAGACTCCCAAGTTGCATTCAGCTTCTTACAAACAGACACAGGCATAACATTTGATGATGCCTCTGAATCGATCATGCAACTGTGTACGTTTCTGTTAAAAATCTCAAAAGTTAGCAAAAAAGGTGGGACCCTTTTTGTACCAGTCTTTTGAGCATCAGCCTTTGTGCAAACTTCCAATTATTATTCTGAGCTTCTCTAGATTTCTTTAACACCATATTCTTAGGTAAATTCTCTCTAATGGATGGTATTTTGAGAAGTTCAAAAAGAGAAATATTTGCTTTAGCCCTTTTTAAATCATCTACCAAATTATACTTAATTTCAGGGATTACCTTTTCTTTGGCGATGTTGCTTTACCTGTATTCGGAGTAGATGTCGACGGTGGATTGTCCTGTGATGTCAGACCTTTACTTCTAGTATTATAGGACTATTGCAGATTAAATACAGCTTCAACATCATCATCATCCTCTACCATAGGCAACTCTGAAAAACAACTAACAGTGTTTAGATGTGGCTCTTGTTCTTCAGTAGGAGGAATTGCCTATGTAGCTTTTTGTCTAGTATCATCATGGATAGTTTGGGGTGTAGAAGTTAAGGCCTTGAAGATAGAATAAAGCTCATCAGAGGTGAGTGTCTCCCAGGGTTAAGAGGAGGCTGGGAAGGTCTTTTAAGCGATGGTCGTGCCAAACCTCTATTGTTCACCTGGTTGTCATTGCTAGCTCTTTTAAGATCTACCATGTCATTAGAAATCTTTTGCAACGGTTTTTTCATGTTATCCATTTCGTAAGGGTCTTTGTTCTGGGGTGTGGGTTTGGAAACATTCTCCTGCGTTCTCCTGGATGTAGAAGGTTGGTCCGACTCTGGATCAAGATTATCTTGAAGACCAAACATATATTTCTCTACTAAAACAACCTCCATAAAGGCCCCTTACAGAGTAATTTTACGAGCACGTTTAACTCACATAGCAATCGACGTAGGAAAACCCTTGATGTAATAGGCTACCAAGAGTTCTTCGGTGAGAAGAATAGTGGCAAGGATCCTGTTCTTCAAACATGAGAACCTTTGATTAAAATCTTTGACTCATTTCGATTTTATCCTCAAAGAGGATAACTCTATGACAAGATCCTATGGGGTATTGTTGTCTCCAAACTTCTGGAGGAATAGTCCCTCATATTGTTGCCAAGAATTAATAGAAGTAGCTTCCAAAGCAAAGTACCAAGTGGAAGCCTATCCTTCAAAAGAATAAGGAAACAATCTACACACCACATCCTCATGTATCACATTCCTCAATCTAATGGCTTGCATGAAGTTCTTGACATGATCTTCAGCAGGAAACGTATTATTCGGATTAAACCTAGGAAGCCACTTCTCAAGATTTTGGGCAATTTGTGTAATTGTCCGGGGATAAGGACTGCATCGAGGTCAAGCCATAGTCTGTCGAGTTGATCGACCATTGGTCTCTTTGGTGGAGAAGAAGATTCTGAGGAAGTCTCACTATCTGAGGATTCTTCTGATGATGATGGAGATGAATGAGGTGGTGTGGTTGTGGTAATCCACCAGACTGGTCGTTAAAATGTGGGTCTTCCGGGGATTGTTCTGCAGTTTCCAACAGTGGACTTGCTTGGGCTTCAGGAGTCTCTCACTCTTGAGTGATATCTCGAGTAGTGGTATTAACAGGCGAGGTGAGAGTTAAAAGAGAGAAAGACAAGATGTTTTTGAGATTCTGAATTGTCTCGGTCCCTGGTTCTACCCTTGCGGTAATATCGTTGGTGTTTTTTCTCCACTGTTCAAAACTGAGGATTCCACGAGTGGGTGGTGTAAAAAGGGTTTCAGGTCTCCCAGTGGATCTTTGTGAAACAGGGGTGGTAGGGATTGGTGACTGACCTTCTGCAAGGTGTGCTGCAGACGTAGAAGCATGGATGTGGCTCCTAGTAATGATAGGCGATCTAGGGTGAGGAGATTTGCTAGTGTTTTGTCATGACATGTTTCACATTGGCCCTCCTTCTAGTGCCATTTGCTGACGACCCGGGCTTGTAAGTTGCTGAAATATCTACAAGGCAGTCAACACAAGGAAATAGTCCAACCAGAAAGGCTTCAAATCAATCCCCACAGAGATGATTCTATCCCCGAGATGTTTGGGATGACTAGATCCTATGGATACAAGGCCTCCACTGGCACAAGGGTTTTGGATCTGAGTGGTCTGCTCTTCCCTCAAGGAAGATATGAGAAGGTTTGAAGTGACTCGACTCTAGACTAACTGTTCAAGAAAACTTAAACAGTGATTATAATAAATTTTGGCAGGGCAGTTGTAAAATATAATTGATAACAAGAAACTGAATACTCAACGTACAAAAATGTAAATCAAGTTCACTTTCTTCAACCAGCTTCAAATAAAACTAAACAATAAAAATTGCAATGCTTTATCCAAAGTGTTATAAGTATACAACATGTCCTATCAGGTAATACCAATTGACAAATCAGTATCAGGGATTAGTAACTACTCATCAGTTGCAAAACAGAGCATGTGAATTAAATAAAGACATTCATTCAACGCACATTTAATATGTCAAGATTGTAAGGAAAAATCAATGCATAAACTAACACATCAGTAGATAAGCAACCAATAATTAGTATGCGAGATAGATGGAAGAAAGCCTAAAATTCATGAAAGACGTTTGATGAATAACCATAGAACATAGCATAATTAAGAGTTTAATTTTATTCACTTGCAAAACATTACAGAGTACAAAATTACAAGCTTTCCTAGTATGTGCTTGGTAGTCTCCTCTTCTGTAGAGTTCTCCTAGGCTTAATCCCGCTAGTTCCCCCGTCTCCTTTGAAAAATACCCTCCCTTTAAATAATATTACAAAATTTGCAAAAAAGGAAATTTTCCAAGATGTGGGATTACAAGATATTTTGGTTTCATGGTTTGCCAAGGGCGAAACGCCACTTGGCATAAGCATCCATTAAATCTTGGATGTCCGTAAACTGATCATTTTCTAGGTGCAATTGATCTTTGCATATTAAGGATGTGATATACTTTTTCTTGATCTTCGCCCATTCTTTGAGAAAGAGATCAATTTTCATTAACAAAGCAAGAGGTGCCTCAATCCAACGCTTGATCTCCTCCACAGTAAGCTGAGTCATCTCCATGATTTGCTCCTTTCCTTTGGAAAAATCCCTCTAAATCTGCTCCATTTTTAGTTCGGAGGCATAGCCTCCTCAATAGGATCTAAGAATGGCTAATCCAGAAACCCGAGCAATGTTTCCGAGGCAAATCACCTCCTTTTGCAAGCAACTTGTCCATCTTTGATGATGGATTCCACGAGATAACAGATGCCTTCCCATGTTTCAATTATCACCTCAATTTTCTTAAGTTTAAGCTTATCCATTATTGGTAGATCTTCTGGTTTTTCTTTGATATATTTCTGCGAGTCTATAATGGAATAATAAGCTTTGGTGGCTTCCTACCTTCTTTTGTGATGGCCATTGAGGACATCCAACCAATGTTCAAATGAGTTATACAGCTCTTGCATCTGATTGAACCCTTTATATAAATTAACCATGCCTTGATAAAATTGATCATGTACTCCGCATGCTAATTGTTTAAACTCCTCTTCTCTAAATATAGAGAAAGAAGAGGAAGATGATGCAAGCTGCAAGTGCTTGAGTTGTTGTTCAAACATGGAAATTTTGTCTTCCTGCTGATCAGCTAAGAGATCGGCCTTCTCAAGCTGCTGCTTGAGATAATCATCCTGGCTTTGTAGCTGCTTTAACTTCTCTTCATACTCCTCCTTGAGATGTTGAAATCCCTGCCTGTGGTGTTCCTCAGCTTGTTCTAGATCTTGTTTGGCCCTTTGTAGATCTTGTTCCTTGTCCTGAAATTCTTTATTCAATTGGGATACTGAATCAAAATTTGCCCCAACAAAGGCTGCCATGGCAGCTGTCATGTCCAAGGCTTTTTGTTTGGTGTCGGAGGAGTCCCTTTTCCAAATAATCTAGTTAAGGGTTGCCACCTGCTTGGCTATGCCTTCTCTTGTCCTCTAGGCTCCTTTCTTAACTACAACTTTCTCTTTCCTGCTCCAAAAATACTTTCCAAGAGAAACCACTACATCCTCGCCAAAATATTCCATCCGCTCTATAGTTGAGATGGTTCCCTCTTGAATAATGACTAGAGGCTCAAGTTGGGATTGAGAAACATGCAGTTACACACTAATGGGTGAAATAATAATAGGGGGTGTAGGAATAAGAGGAGCAAGGGATGAAGGGATAGAAGTGGGGATCGGTGTAGTAATTTCAAGGGAAGAGATTGCAGATATAAAAGGGATGTCTAGTTGGGGAAAATCAGAATGTGGGGATGTTGGGGTAGTGTGAGGTGCTGAGGAGGTCAAAAGAATAGGTGAAGTAAGGGGGGAGGTAGAGTTAGGTACATCAATTAGTACCAAAGGAGTGCTAGTGGTAGCCAAATAATTTGAGATAAATTGATCTCGGAAAAAGAAAGTTGGGGAAATGATGAATCAATAATACTCCCAGATGATTGGGTGATGGGAATGGAAGATGTCATGGAAGTATAAACATTAATAGGGCAGGTGGAAGCAGTATTTTCCTCCTCCAAGTCACTGTGTATCACATGACTCTCAATATTAACTTGAAGCAGAGGTTCTACCTGCTGAATTGGAGGAACCTGCATGGGTACTTGTTCCTATGGAGCAAGCTGCACTAGTGGCGCTGGTTGTTCTTCCCTGTGCACCTCTTGAGGAATTGGCTCTGGATCAACAACCAGTGCTTGTTGTACTCGTACATGTTTAGGAACCAGTTGAGTCTTCTGCTTCTTTGGCTTAGGCTCATCCACTTTTGTTTGTGCCTGTATCTACGAGCTAATATTTTCAAGACTTTTCTTAAACTCTGCCCCTTTGTGTAGGGTTTCTATCATCAGATAAGGTTGGCTTCTTGCAGGACTTTCAAGAACAACCTTACCCTTGTCTTTTGATTTACTGCAAGGGAAAAAGAAGAGCTAGCGCTTGCTCTTTGGCCTCCTTTTCCAAATTTTGCCTCTTCATGTTCTCTTCCACTGTGAGTTTTAGCTCTTTAAAATGGAGCTCATAAATCTTCAAATCCTTTTGATATTTAAAAATATGAGCTTTGACATTGGGATCAACAATCCTACTCAATACCTCCTGGAAATCAATAGCTGCTCTATAAATTGAATCACCAGGTTCATCCTGATGAGCATAGTGTATCCTAGAATGCAGGAGCACAAAGTGACTAGCCAGGTATGACTTAGGGTCATGCATCCTCTTTGGTGCTTCCCCTAGGTTCATATCAACAATTGCTTTACCCAAGATAGACGCGTGAGTGGAATTTTGCAGAACTAGAAATCCCAAGCTCAAAGGAAACTTGGGTCAAGACTTCCTTTTGGACGATGCAAATATAGGGAAAACCCCATCGATAACAGTCTCATACGCTATCTCTTGCAAAAACATTCGATCCGGGATTATTTTAGGTAGCAGGTGGACTGTATCGCTGCCCGAAATCCGAATGTAAGAGAAATATTCTCCCACATACCAATCACCATGTAGCGCAATCAAAGCTCTAGCTCTTTCAGAGAAAGCTGGAGCGTCTGCCTTGAAAATATTCTAGTATATTGACCCTAGAAACAGGTCACAAATTTCATAAATTCAAGGAACGAAATTGTCCTCCCACGTATCTGAACAATATATATGTACCGGTGGTGAAGACTTGTTCCAGTCCTAGCCCATGGCTGGAAAAGAAGAAGTGGCGCAAAATACATCCATAACATAACCTGACATGTAGAAAGCCGACTTCCTTGAAGCTGAAGTCTTTTGATATTTCTCGATTTCCTCTTTCAAATTTGCAGATAAAATCTGTGCCCAATTAAAACACTCAACTGTGAGCAATAGATGGTGGGCTACAGGAACCCATTCGGCTTTGAACGTTGAGCAATTTGGTAATCCATATAACCGGTGTTATCACCAACCTTGTAGTTTCCTGTGTGAGGTGGATCCAGGATGGATGGTAGAGGGACAAGCAACTAAGGAGGTGGAACCAAGACTGCCTAGACTCCCAAATGGATGGTTGTCACACCAATCAAGGCAGTGTTCGCTTTATGTTATCTAAGTCCAAGACAACAACAGGGGAGACCCAGATCTACTCCCGACAAGAGAGATCAGACCTAGACACCAGATCAGATCAAGTAAGCTTGAAGTACGTAACGTGTAAGGTAATTAGAGACTCTAGATCTATGGAGGATGTTACTAAGTGGACTAGGGCTTTGGATATATGTTTCGGTTGTATGAAGGTTGATCCGAAGTAGAACCAAGATGACCTATAGGGGGAAATACTAGATCTGGGTTTGGGGTATTAGCAACTGATGGAGATAACCGCTGGCTTGGGAAACGTAACCGATGCACGGTAAGCAGGGCCAGAGTTGGGGCTATCTAGTACCCATGGATAGACTTAGTGAGAAATATGACAAAATGAAAGTGCCTGAGTCATCAAGTAAAAGTCGGATTTAAGGGAAAATAGGCCAAAAGAGGGCTAGCACTAGGGTTGGGGATCAGTGTCTGCTGGGCCTTGGGAAATGGAGTCAGTATCTGCCCAGCGTTGAAGTGAACCCACTTGGGATATGCCCTGATTTATGGACCCAGAAAAGTGTTTGGCCCAGAAAATTCAGTTTGCAGGGGAAATCAACAGAAGGAGGGCTAGCGTTAGGGTTTGGAGGGACAAATTCTCAAATCTAGGACAATCTGGGAGGCCTCAACTGAGCATTGAAGGAGAAATGGGATGTGGATGACCTGATCTACAAACCCAAGTTGGAAAAATGCAGAAAAAAATAGATCTAGAAAAGTCAGAAAATGACTAGGAGTGCTTAGGTATTGAAAGTCAGTCTCTCAGATCTAGGGCCACCTGGTAGCAACTAGCTCAGCATTGGGGGTGTTCTAGAGTGAGGGAGACCCGATCTATGAACCCAAGTGGTTATTTTCCGGAAAAAATCAGATTTGGAAAAGGTCGGATTTTCAGTGGGGGTGTTTTCAGATCTAGGGCAAACCAACAGCCTTTTGGACAGCGTTGAAGATGAAATGGTGAGAGGGATGCCTGATCCACAAAACCCAATAGTGGTTTGTCCAAAGATCAAACGGTTCCCCGATTAAGTATTTTTGGATTTTTTAAATATTTTGAAATTTTCAGTAAATTGAAGAAAAACAGGTACATTGGATTGAGATCATGGAAGAAAAGAACCAAACTATATATCTTACCTAGAAAACCATGTAGATTCCTTGATGATGATGATCCCTGCCATCCCGATCAATTTGAGAAGCTTGAAACGAGTTCTATGTCCAGTGTTTGCCCGAGGAAGTCAATGCGCCCTCTCTCCTGCACAACAAACGTCAACCACATCAGATTTGTTGCCACATGAGAAAAAAGCTAAATGCTATAGAAAAATAGCAAGAGAAAATCATAGATCGCAATGACACTGATGAAAACTCCGTGATAATAAACAAAGACAATCCAAGTGAGTTGAGCTCCCCCTGCAAAAACGCCCAAGCTGAAGTCGTCCTCCTCTAGACAAGACAATGATCCCCAAAAATATAGATCTCATAACAATTTCCCGAATGCCAGGAAGCAAAAGACTTTCCAATCACCATCTAAGAACATCAGATGCAAAGGAGATCCAAGAAAAATATCCACAAGAAAAGTTTTCTATTATCCAGATCCAAGAGCCAAAGACCCCTTACAAATGAGAAGCTCTCTCCTTTAAATAGAATTGAGAGAACCAAAATCCTAACCACTTTCAAAACGAGTGGCTAAGATTAAAAGATATAAATGTTCTAATCAATGGTTGAGATGAGCTCAACATACCATACATGGATCAATATAACCATAAAGTATCAAAGTGGACTAGATCACCCATAAAGAGGGTACTCCACTCAACAAGAAATAAATGAAACACATGGTGGGTCCATGGAGTGTTAACTAACTCCCTCTAGGTGCCCCATGGCACAATAAAATAATATAATATTTTAATTCTTTGACTTTGTGCCTCTTTGAGGAAATCATGAGCCCCCCAAAAGCTCCAGAAAATAATATAAAAATGCTAAAAAATAGGTGTGGGCCCAATCAAGTGCTGCAACTGTTGGAGAAGGTGTGGAGGACATCACACTCATCATCATGACTCATCCCATGTCATTTTCTTGCCTCAGTATCCCAAATTGATTCCTTCAGTAGCCATTTAATCATTTTTTAATCTGCCTCGGGAAACGTGAACCTGCCAAAACAGCCTCCTAGGGTGCCTGCGTTGTCAAGTTGAACCCACTAGGCTCTCTGGGATGGGGGTACTATGGTACAATCAAGTGGCTGCATCCCCTATTCCCCATACAGCGCCCTATGAGATCCCAATAAAACATCCCTGCCCAGACACATCATGCTGTGAAGCAAAACTGCATCAGAAAGGTAAAATGAGCCTGATCATCTCTGCAAGTGCCCAGAACTGAAAATAAGCTATCTCGCTAGACTCAGAGAGTACAAATCCATCTAGGGTGCATACTCATACCCCTTCCAGGTCTCTGTCTAATCATCAACAATATCCAATAGACAATATAATCACTTGTAAATGACCAGATACCAATAATATAACTCAGGCTATCATCCATCTGCTGCAAGTGTTACAAGGCTAAGACATGCTCTACAAATCATTTAAGTAACATTCATAACAAGTAGCAGTCACCTTATTAGCGGTACATCAACCAAATACATATATAGGGTTTTATTTATTATTACTCAGACCAGACTTTCAGGACTATACTCACTTCATAGTTGTAGTCAATTTGCTAGTGAAAGGTGAAGGCTAAAATTGACAAGGCTAGGATAAAGGATGACTACCCACTTAACATCATGACACTTTCGATATGGAAAGGGAATACTCACTATAACCACATGCCGGACAAACAACAACACAGGGAATGGCAGTGCCTCACAAATGGTTGAGTTGTTCAGAGAGTGCTTATTCAACTTGGGCATCATGTCTACATCAAGTTTGATCCAGGTTCATTAGGACCATCAATTTTATTTCCATGGCCTTTTTGGCCTATATGACCTTTTGGGGACTTCACCAGTGCTTAAAAGCACAGCTAACTGCAGCTTTCATCCAAGACATATTCAAATTTATAAGGTCAGCAATATTTGGATATAGCATATATTTAACCATTGCTTTTGGGACCTTTTCTTATACCCTTCATGAAGTATTTTAGCATTTCGTTGCTCTTGCCCTTTGCTCGTGTATGTTAAGAAACACATTTTAGAATTTACATTTTCTATGGGCACATATATAAACATTTCCAATACAAGTAGTACATGAGCTTTCAATTTTAGCCAATAACATCTCAAGTGACTAGGGGGAGTTCTGCACAGTGCCAAACATTGGGACAACCGACCAGAATGATTTAGGCATACAATCCAACTCACCAAAGGCAAGTTTTGTCACCAACTCAGAGCCGAGACACAATATAAACAGGGAGGTTTGTCCAACAAAAGTTCTAGCGAGGAAAGGTCCTCCATGTACTGTATCTGAAAAATAGAATATGGTAGCCTGGCTACTATATATGTGATAACAACCGGCAAAACATGGCCACAAGCAAGGAAAAAGGTTCCCTAAACTAGGAAACAGGGTAAGAATTGGTTGCCTTAGGGACATATTCAGTCGGGTTTTCCATCCAAGATTTGACTTCTTCCTCAAAGTTAAATTGGGACATAGTCGCATCAAGGAATTTGGCTTTCAAAAGTTGTTGAGGAGGTCCAAGGGTGTAAGCTTTGGAAAAAACATCAGGATGGAAAGACTCCACTTGGATAGGAGTATGGTCGTCGAAGCAACGCTCCTTAGGGTTTGTGTGGTCCAATGCCCACTTGACAAGGTCAGTATAGGGCATGAACAGAGGTCGAGTTGCAATGCAATGAAGTTGGGAGTTGCTAATTTTGGCATATGCAGAGTGGTAATGGGGTGTTGCAGAGAAATCATCATTGTCCAATATTGAGTAAATTCTCGACCAATCCAGGTGAAGGGTTTCTGCAACACGCCCACTGGTGTCAATGAAAATTCCAGCAGTGGGATCCTTGCTCTTCTTCTCTTGGAGAGCAGTGTTAGACTTGGTGTTCATGGACATCTTGGAGGTAATTTTTGGTAGAAATTTGGCAACCATGGTTAAAAGCTACCGCAATTTAAAAATAACAGAAAAAAGATCTTGAAGGGTGAGAAACTTATCGGTAAAAAGCTTGGAGATCGGAAGATTGGTGAGCTCGAACGAAAAAAAATGCGCATTAATATCTCAAACGCAATAAAAACAACAAGTAAAATGCTAGAGCTCGTAAATTCGAACGAATTAAATAATCTAGGACTCAAAGGCAAAATAGATCTAGGTCGTAGATCTTGCAAAAATGGACGACTGAGATCAAGGTAAGAAACCAAAATGCGGAAGTAAAAAGAGTCAGAAAACTTTGGATTTTATGATTTCCACAATCCGCCTAGCGGGTTACGGAATGCAAGATGAAATTATTGTTCAAGAAAGAATTGTTAAAGTTCTACAATCCACAAAGATTTGCGGGTTGTGGGTAAGCAATGTTGCAAATGATGATTTTATTGAGTTTTCACTTTTCGCAACCCACAACCCGGTTTGCGGAGCTGAAAGAAAAATGTGCAAAACATGACTTTTTTCGCTTTTTGCAATCCGCATTGCAGAATGCGGAACCGGAAGATAAAAGTTTTATTTTGAAAAGGGTTTCCGCAATCCGCAATAAGTTTTTGGGTTGAGCGTTGCGGAAAGACAAACTTTTATTGAAAAAAAATTCTAACTCAACTCCCGCAATCCGCATTTGCTGGTTGCGGGATGTAGTAAAAAGATTTCCAAAAACCTCCAAAAAAAGGACTTCCGCAATCTGCATTGCGAGTTGCGGAAACACAAAATATGTGTAAAAAAAAAGAGCGCTTCCGCAATCCGCAAAATCAAAAAAACAAGGGTTATAAGGAAATTTTATTAAGTCCAAAAATAAATACTTACTATTTAAAAATCCCCTTGCAAGATCATGGCTTTACAAGCCAATTAAAAGGATAAGTGGGGCTCCCATTTTAGCAGCTTAAAATGGGATCTGTTGCTGCCAGCATCACCATCCTAAATAGTACACCTTACGGAGCAACCATTAGAGGAAATTTCAACTCAAAATGGGCCTTTTAAATTTTATTCAAATTCCATGTCATCATGTGTTAGCCAATGAAATTGCTTTAAATTTGAAATACCGTATAGGTCTTAAACATTTTTTTAATATAAATTTGGGGATAGGTATCATAAAAAAACTACATTTTTTGTTTGTGTTTTTGACATATCTCCCCGTGTTTTTACTCAAATTTCGATCGAGAGAGCTCGTTGGATGCGGAATTAAATTCTGCATCCAACGATTACCCACTCGGCATACTTTTGACGGACCCCACTATCCCAAAAACAAGAAATACCTGAAAAAATGGAAGGATGCATCCAATGATTACCCACTCGACATACTTTTGACGGACCCCACTATCCCAAAAACAAGAAATACCTGAAAAAATGGAATGATGATGTCATCATTCCATTTTTTCAGGTATTTCTTGTTTTTGGGATAGTGGGGTCCGTCAAAAGTATGCCGAGTGGGTAATCGTTGGATGCAGAATTTAATTCCGCATCCAACGAGCTCTCCCGATCGAAATTTGAGTAAAAACACGGGGAGATATGTCAAAAATACAAACAAAAAAGTAGTTTTTTTCTTTTCTTCCTCCAAAATTAATAAATATTATTTTATTATTTTAACTATTATTTTATTAGTTCATTTTAGGAGGCCCATTTTGAGTTGAAATTTCCTCTAATGTATAAGAATTGTGAAAACAACTCCTTTAGGCCCACCTTTCTTTCAGCACTCATCTCATAGGGTTAGGGTTTTTGGACCTTAGGGATTTTTCCTCCAAGGGTTTTCTACATTATCAAAAAAAGATAGTTCTAGCCTCTTGTTATGAGCTTTTGCAAATGAGCATGGAAGACCCATGTCTTCTTGGAGATAGCTACCACCTCCCAACCATTGTATAGATATAGCCTTTTTCAGCATTCATTGTACAATAGAAGTTGGTTTTACTAAATCTGTATATTTCTTTTACATATTATTGTTGTCCTTCATTTTGTTCTCAATCCAAAATGGATTAACTTTTCCCAAATTTGGACTTTTATTCAAGATACAATTAGATTTGACCAATACTCCAAAGTTCAAACTTCTTGATTCAACTATTGTTTCTTTGATGTCTTCCTTAGCCAAAATCGTTTTTTAGGTTCTTCCTTTGCAAATGCAATACGGCTTCTATGTTTAGGTGTTTTCTTCTTTACTGGATTTGAGACATCATTGTTCCATCTCTAAATTATTTCAACATGCCATCCCTTCTAACAAAGATTCAATATTAGAAATTTCACTATGGTTTTTCTTGCACAAGTTCTAATAACTCATGCAACTTCAACATTCCAACGACAAATGAGTGATGTCTTCACTAAACTTCACCATACTTTATTGGTGTTTGTTAGGAACTTACTCTACTGAGTTTCCCATAAGCATATGTCATCCCTGGAAACTTTTTAGCACGTTGTTTCTCTTTCTCTATCCTTGTTGAGAATCCTTGAGTGTCTTTCCCGACTCTAAATTTTAACACTTCTCTCCTCACCAAGTGATACTCTTAAATTCTCCTTTGGTATATATTGGCCTTTTAGGGAAGATCTCAAAGGTGCAATATGCTTGGTGAGAAGAAGGCTCAAAGAGTTAAGCTTTGTACCAAAATCCAAGTTTAGGCAAAACCCAAGTATGAATAACGTATTCAAATACTTTCCTTCAATATCAATCTTGAGGAAGATACAATTGTATTGTTATCACATATACATTTGCAATTGGGCTACCATGATGCAGCATACAGACTTATCTCTTGTTCTATTCCGAGCTACTTTTCACATTGGGTATTAACATGGATCTTTACAGCTTTAGTTAGTTCAAAGCCTTGTTCATCAGATCTTCCATGTCAGG
Organism: Pseudotsuga menziesii; assembly: GCA_001517045.1. Lineage (NCBI taxonomy): Eukaryota > Viridiplantae > Streptophyta > Pinopsida > Pinales > Pinaceae > Pseudotsuga > Pseudotsuga menziesii. The sequence goes on along the minus strand of LPNX011110582.1, from coordinate 134,794 downwards.
ACTAAGATTCATGAGTCCATTGAGATGTTGTTGGTGATGATCTAGTTCATTGTAGCAGTGCAACAGATCAGAGTTGGTACACACAGTTATAGAGGGGCCTATTAGTTGGAGACAGGTATATATTTGGTGAGATCAGGTATACACTTCTTTGGTTTGATTTTGCTCTATGATGTATGTCAGACACCTATGCTTATCAAGTTAGGATGATTGTGGTGACCTATGCTTATATATAATATTGCTTTAACATGTGTTATGACTAATTAAGGGACTTGATGTGAAGACTGTTGCTCACGCCATGCTTGTACAAATTGTAAACCTTAGTGCTAGGTTGGTTCCATTTATCACTTGCCTTGTCCATCTAGTTTAGTTCATTGTAAACTTATCCTATGACTTACTATGTTTGAGACTTGCGAGATTGAATATCTTTTCCCCATTTTGACCTCTATGCAAGATGAATCCCATGTTGTTTTGTGTCTCGGCTCTGAGTTGTGTGACAAAATTTGTCGAAGCCTTGGTCCTTCTGGGCCAAGAAAACCCGTTGGTGTTGGTTCCTGAGCTTAGGCGAGTTAGGTTTTGAAGCCCTAACCTCTCTGTTCGGTTGCTCCCAATGTTTGGTCCTGACTATGGATATTCCCCCTAGTTTCCTGGGAAGTTGTCAGCTAAAACTTGAAGCAATATGTCTACCATCATTACATGCATTATGAGCTATATGCTATATATTATGAAATTCAAAGCCTGCAAATGAAATTGCAAACTGTGTCTTTAGACACAAATAAAAAAGGCTATAAAGTGAAATTGTTAAAGGCCCAAACAAAGCAGTGGATAAACAAATGCTAAATCTAAAGACTAATCTGATTGATTCGAGTAACATTTCCATATTCCTTAAACACATGTACTCGAACATCCCTTAAAGTGTGGCTTATTCCTTAAATATGGGGTTTCCAACTCTCGGATTACGTATTCACTCTTTGGGCTCGATCTGGTGATCAGTTGTAGATCTATCCTTCCAGGATAAGATCGGGTTTCCCCCCTTGTCACTTGGGTATTCAGTGACATAAAGCGAAGGAATCCCTAACCGACGTGACAACCATCCATCTTTTGGGGGTTAGGGTAGGTCACAGCTTTAGTTGTCTGTCCCCTCTGGCATCCTGTATAGGATTCATCTATTGGGGAAACTACAAGATCTATTGTAACATTTTTGGCGCCATTATCGGGGAGGTAGAGGCTTACCTTGGTTCATTTTATGTACCTCTGGTGTCTGTGAATGGTCTTACTGCTTATATTCATTCATATCACATCCGGTTTTAAATCCAGTGGTTGCGTTTTCAAATTATTAAACTTTGCACAATCACTATTTTGTTTTTACCTGTCCTATGACATTATCCGTTGGTGAACACGACAATTTGTTCCCACACATAAATCATAATGAATTCAAAATTTCTCCTTGAATTTTCACAAACCCTAAAAAAATGTACTGAAATAGTAATTAATATTAAAAAGCAAGATGACGAAAGGGATAGATGGAGGTCAAACTATTGGAATGAGGATGATCTGGAGCACAATTATGGGTATGAATCTAGTTATCACAATCTTTATGATACCCACCAATTCCCTCAGACACGCAATAAATATTTCCTAGCCATCACGAGTGGACCAGTGAGTAAGCATCAAGTGACTGATTCTTGTAATCTTATTAGGTACCCAACTCAAATAAACAGAGTTGTTAGGAAACAAGCTAAACCTTCTCCATTTGACTTCTCTGAAATTCCTGAGGCACCTCATCCTATGCCAAAAGGATATAGTGAAGGGTTGCCTCGTTTCTATGCAAATGCAATCGAATCAATTAAAAAACAGTTGGATGTTGTTTGGTATTATATGGAAGCATATCGTGTTGAGGATGAAGATGTATATATGCAAGCCCGAGGGGAATCTTTAGAAGGAAATGCCAATTTTTGGTCATATACGTTAGCACTAGGATCCATCACTAGATACGACATGTTCACCAAGTTATTAAGAGATGAATGGGGTAAAAAAATTGATAAGTCCATACAACCAGATAATAATGATTGTGTTGTTGAGGATCAATCTGATAAGGATGATCAGGATAACCATAATAAGATAACTGGTGATTTTCCTTACCAAATTGGTTTCTCCTCTCCTGAGACAACAATGAATACACCTTTGAATGACCCTTCGATACAAGAAAATGATGATGAGGAAATGTCGACCCTTCAGGATTATGACTCTGATATTGATATAGAAGGAGAACAAAATGATCACTATCGGGAACCATCCATAGTTGAATCTCTAATCTATGAATCCATCAAAGATCCTCATGGCTTGGTTGACGATTATTTTGATTTAAATTTTGGTCATATCTTGGAAGAAGGTCAATCACATGATAATTATGATATGATTGTAAGTGGACCTGATAAAAAACATCCCTGTACTAATGGTATCAATAAAATTCCTTATCCATTCCTTAATCAGGATGCGTTGGTTCAATGTGTGGATATTGACCTTGCTTCAAATCTTGCAATCATTCCTGGAATTCAATTGAAAACTTTTTTCTCTCATCAAATTCCTAGATCAATTATTCATAGTCATCTGGAAGAACATTTGCAATCCACCCTCCCATCCCAACCTTTCAAGTCTTCTTGTATGGGTTTGTGTTCTAACAAGCTTTTATTTTCGAAATCTTCAGTCAAAAGTCTAAACATGGTCATATAATTGGAGAAAATGCGCTTCATTTCCCTTCTCAATAATCTTTGATGAATAATATTTTTCAATTTACAAATATTTCTTATGGGTGGTTGGAGAAGGTGTATAAAGATCAATTTCATCTTTTCTCCATTTTTGAACAACAAATGGGCTTGATCTCATTCTCAATCTCATTACATTACAACTTGTCCCCATTTGATTCTCCCATTTTTCCTGGAGTGGATAGAATTAAATGTCCTTGTAGGGTAGAGGAGAAAACAAAGAATTGTTTGGAATGGATGAATCATGAGTCATATTGTCTTCTTCCATCAAGAACAAACTCCCATTCTTTTTATGATATCTTGATGGATGAGGTTCTCAAAAGTCAATTTCAGCCTTGGTATGAATTCATTCCACATTGTCCAAATCTTTCTTTAAATTTTAAACAACAAGTTAGAATGATTTCAATTTTCATTTACATTACTTCTAAACCATCTCTAGCTTGTTGGATCATTAACTGTAAAGAAAGCTCAACTGATCCATTCAACAAGTGGTTGCATTGGATTTATGATTTTACTTAACACTTCTCTAATTGGTTAGAGTAGGGTAGGTCCGATTGAATAAGTTCCTTTGCGCAGTAGTCGAGTTTGTCCTATGTCTTATTGATGCATAAGTCTTCTAGTTACTGATTTTTTTTTTGTGTTTCGTCCATTTTGCCCCGGGCCCTGATGATTTCACAGTAAATTTCTTTCACCACTACTAGGATCTCATAAAAACGGAGGTTTGGAGAATTATGGAGGATTCCAGGACAACCAAGAAACTGCTCCCAGCATTCAATGCTACCTTCATCACCCTTATTCTGAAATACGAGGGAGCAGACTCTCTAGATAAATTCAGACCCATTAGTTTGTGCAATGTGATCTACAAAATCACCACCAAGGTCATAGCAAACCATCTTAAACCATTGTTTCCCGTGCTCATTTCACTCGAACAATCAAGCTTTGTCGAGGGCAGACAAATAACGAATGGAATAATCCTGGTTCATGAGCTCCTTCACTCCATAAGAACGCAAAAAATGTCGATAATGTTGATCAAGCTAGATATTGCCAAGGCCTATGATAAGTTGAATTGGCACTTCATGAGGCGTATGCTTGAAGCCTTTGGATTTAGGGGATACTGGATCGATTGGATCATGCATCTGGTAACTTCAACCTTCTATTCCATTCTAATAAATGGGGTTCCTTCAGGCACATTTCGGCCAACGAAGGTAATTAAGCAAGGGAACCCCCTATCCCCTTTTCTATTTATCCTAATGGTGGAAGGCTTGGGGAGGGATCTATCGCAGGCTAAGGAAAATGAGGAACTAAGAGGAATCAAATTCCACCCTAAGGGAATTTCTTTGGAGTGGTAATAGTGATAGAAGGAAATGGCCCTTGGTTAGCTGGGATACGATTTGCACTCCAAAATTCCAGGGAGGCATGGGCCTGCGAGACCCGAAGAAAGCAAGTATAGTCAGTGGAGCAAAAATCTGGTGGAGATGGGTCACACGGGACAAAGAACCCTAGGCCAAAATATGGCACTCAAACTACGTAGACGATTGGGAAAAAAAGGACCTGATATGATTCTCAGAAGGAAAAACCGGCTCGCACATCTGGCTCATATCCTGGAAGGGGAGAGGCCTTGTCCAAGACCATAGCTTTTGGGAAATAAGGAACGACAGGATGGCCAGCATATGGGAAGACTCATGGCAACAACTTCCACCCCTGGGGTAGGAGGACGAATTCCATAAGATAAAAGAAGCACGTTGTAATAGAAGCCTGACCTAGGTAAGATATTTCTGGAAACCATAGAATGGCCACCAAGACTTCAGGACCTAGGTAGACAAGAAATGGTGGGAACGCATGGAACCTACGGCTGAGATAGACAGACTCTTGGAAGCCTTGGACAAACGGAGGATTAGAACTCACGCGGGGAGGAAAAACTCTGATGGGGGTATAGCCCAGCAGGGTCCTTTACAATTAAGGAATCCTACAACATTCTGATTAACACCACGGAACCCCCAGCAGAAAAAAAAAGGGGGGGAAATCTCTGGAAGAAAAAACTCTAGCCTAAAATGACGTATTTTGGTTGGTTGGTAATGAAAATCTGAATTTTAACTAGAAAAACTCTCATAAAAAGAGGTTTGATGGGCCCTTACCAGTGTTGCTTATGCAAAGACGAGGAAGAGACAACCAACCACCTCCTAGATTGTTAGTAAACAGGACCGTAGAGCAATAACAGTTATACAGTTAAATCATTAAACAAGATGCAAAACACATTAAACACATTTCAGAGAGACACAGATATAATGTGGTTCACCCAAACGATGGGCTACATCCACACAGAAATTGCCAGTCCTTTTAGTATCACCCATAAAGATGAAGAGATACAACCTACAGCAATACCACTGCACTTCCTCTTCACGCTCTCACAGTTTCTCTCGCACAATCAAAGAAATTGTTTACAATGCTACAATACAATACAATACCATACGCAACCGTATTACAATGCTTTTCTTTTATAGGGGAAATACCATGGGTCTACAAAATTGTTGGCCAACAAACATCTCAAAAAAAATTCTATGGGGCTTCGCCCCCAAACCCCCTTTTTTGAGGCACTACACCGAACCCCAAAGTTTGGGAACAAGTGTACAGTAAACCTGAGGTACAAACACAACTGAATAATATCTCTGGATTTGCAAGATCAAGCTCCACAAACCAACAATCTCCCACTTGGAGACTGATCACAACAACTCCACCGTTGTTGCACTTGCTGGACTATGCTCTGGACCTTGGACTTGGCGAATTTCTTATTTCCACCTTCATGCTTGAAGGCCAACCGAAACTGAGCAGGAACTCAGTTTCTCTTTGGTTACTCCCTTCGCCAACATGTCTACTGGATTCTGGCTGGTATGTATCTTTTCCAATTTTAACAGTTCTTCATCTAGAACAGATCTTATCAAATGGTACTTGAGCTGTATATGTTTAGTCTTCGAATGAAAGGTTGAGTTCTTTGCAAGATGAATGGCACTCTGGTTGTCATTGCACAACCTACTATTCTCTTGCTTCTTACCCAATTCCTCCATGAACCTATGAAACTAAATCATCTCCTTACTACCCTCTTTAGCAGCAACATACTCTGCTTCCGTTGTTGAAAGTGCAACAACCTGTTGCAATTTTGAAATCCAACTTACTGTTGTTCCACCCATAGTAAACACATACCCTGTGGTGCTCCTACTGCTGTCTTTATCAGAAGTCATATCTGCATCAACATATCCCTGTAGAACAGTGTCTATACCTCCAAAACATAATGCATGAGAAGTGGTACCTCTCAAATACCTGAGAATCCACTGTATTGCTTTCCAGTGCTCTTTACCTAGATTATTCATATACCTGCTCACAACTCCCACTGCATGTGCAATATCTGGTCTTGTGCACATCATGGCATACATCAAGCTTCCAAACGTTGATGAATAGGGAATCCTGGACATGTAATCTATCTCTTCATGTGTCTTTCAGTACATCTCCTTACTTAGTTTGAAATGGATGGCTAAAGGTGTACTAACTGGTTTTGCATTCTAAACCTATGCAACACCTTTTCTACGTACTCAACTTGAGACAACGCCAATTTGAAATTTTTCCTGTCTCTTGTTATTCTCATACCAAGGATTTGCTTTGCAGCACCCAAATCCTTCATCGCAAATGATTTAGCTAGTTTTCCTTTGAGCACATTTATATCCTGCATGTTAGACCCTGCAACAAGCATGTCATCCACATAA
>LPNX011110582.1:76039-105994 GCA_001517045.1 Pseudotsuga menziesii | reverse complement strand
GAGTTCTGTATGTGCTTAGTCTTGATGATAAACAGAGAAAAATGTACAGAGATAGAATTATAACATCTATTGTGAATATCTGCAATACTGTCTAATTCAAAATCGTAATGTAAATGCTGATTTATAAAGCCTAGTCATAGACAGTAAGGGGTTGTAAGGGTTTGATTCATTCTGTAATTCAAAAGAGTTCTCTGGGGTGTTGTAGCATCCTTCTGGTTGTTGCCAGAAAATAGAAACAAGTTGGTGCTTGTATAATTGGAAGTTGGAGCTTCTAGAGGTAGCAGCCTCGTCTGGGTTGAAGCTCAGGCAAAATAAAAGAATGTAAAGAGGAGTTGGAGCTTACCTTTCATTCTTAAGAAGAAGAGTATTTACTGTTTCCTCATGAAAACATTGTGTCTTGTGTTCGTTGATGTGATTGAACGTTGACTGTTATTTAATTTGCTGCTATATGTTGAATGGTTTAGACATATGTCCATAATAAATCTGAAACATCCTTTAAAAAGATGCACTTTGGTATATAACTGATTCACCCCCCCCTCTCAGTTACTTTAATCCGTCCAACAGGTGTGTGAAAGGCGGCAACAGGCCTTAGAACCACTCGCCCTTACCCGTCAAAGTTGAAGGTATGATCGAAAAGCAAAATATGAGATTAGCAAAGTATCCCGACATCCATGTTAGCATGGATATTCTCGTCAAGCACTGTGTACTCTGTGTTTTCCTTTTCCACTTTATTTCCCTGCAACTAATCTTTATACATAAACTTTTCATTGAATACCACATCTCTACTGCTAATGATTTTGCGATTTTCAAAATCACATAAGCGATAACCAAAATCATCAACCCCGTATCCAATAAAGGTACGTTTCTTGGATTTAGCTTCAAGCTTTGTTCTATCATCTTTATCAATATGGATAAATGCTTCACAACCAAAAGTTCTCATAAATGAGTATTTTACTTGTTTACATGTCCATGCCTCCTCTGGAATCCCACCATCCAAAGTGCTTGAAGGCCCTCTATTTATTAAATAAACAATAGTGTTTACATCATCAACCCAAAACTGTAAGAGAAACCCTGCATACAATCTCATACACCTTGCATGCTCCATGATCATTCTGTTCATCCTTTTTGACACACCATTTTCTTATGGTGTTCCAAGGACTGCCTTCTCTCTGTGAATCCCATTGTGTGAACAGTAACTGTCAAACTCCTTTCTACAGTATTTACCTCCATTATCATATATGAGACATTTCAACATTTTCCTGTCTCATTCTTAGCCAAATAATTACACTTTTTAAAAGTATCAAACACATCGTATTTCTATCTAATGCAATAAACCCGAGTTTTTATAGTTGCATCATCAATAAAAGTAACATAATAACGAGTGCCACCAAGAGATTGTACCTGAGTTGGTCCCAATATATCTGTATGGACAAGCTCTAACTTTTCACTCTTCTTTTCTTTCCCAACCCTGAGAAATATAACTCTCTTCTGTTTTCCATAAACATAGTTCTCACATAATTCCAAACTTACCTGCTTCAGATCTGGAAGCATATTCCTTGAGTGGAGAATCTGCATCCCCTTCTCACTCATGTGACCAAGCCTATGATGCTACAACACCGCACATGTTTCTGTGGAAGCTACAAAGATAGAATAATCAGTATTATGAGGACATAGATATAGCATACCTATCCTATCTCCTTTTCTATTACTAGGGATCCTTTAGTGATCTTCCACCACGTTTCTCCAAACGTAAACAAACAACTGATATCTCCCAACTTCCTTGTTGAGATCAGATTTATTTTCATAGCAGGAATGTTCCTTACATCTTTTAGCAACCATTCACTTCCATTATTTAACTTAATTTGTACTTTATCCTTTCCAACAATTTTACATGGTTCATCATCCTTCAATTAAACATGTCCAAAATCACCTTGAACATAATCATGAAAGAATTTCCTATGGGGTGTAGCATGACATGAAGCCCCTGAATCTACTACATAGTAATCGCTAGTATTATCTAATGCAAGAATCAAAGCATCTTGTGACACCTTACCTGCTACATTCACTTCCTGAGTAGTCTCTTGCTACCTTTCACCTTTCTTCTTTGGTGCTTTGCAGTCTTTCTTCAGATGTCTTTTCTTACCACAGTTCCAGCACTCTATTTTTCTGAATCTGGACTTGGATCTGCCCTTTTTACACTTGCTGCGATTTCATTGGCTCCTTCCTCTCTCATTTTGTCTCCCTTTGCTCTCCATGGTCAACGCATTACCTGATGTCTCACCTGTGTTTTTTCTTCATATTTCCTCATTAAGAATAACACCAACAACATCATCAAACTTAAGAGTGTTTGAACTAGGGACAGAGTTACTTACAACCTTGACCAAGCTATTCCAGCTTTCCGATAATGAGCATAAGATTAGAAGATCCCTAACCTCATCATCAAAGTTCACTTTTACAGAACTTAAGTGTAAGTGTATTAAACTCATTTAAATGGTCAGCAACAGATCCACCTTTTGACATCTTCATATTAAATAAACGCTTCATTAAAAATACCTTGTTGGAAGCCAAGGGTTTTTTGTAGAGCTTACCCAATGCACTCATCACACCCTATGTTGTTTTTTCTTTCGAAATATTGCAAGCCACTGACAAAGCCAAGCATAGCCATATTGTTCCCAATTCCTTTCTGTCAAGAACCTCCCATTCTTCATCCTTCATAGCCACCGGTTGTTTTGCTTTTCCGCCCAACGGTAGGTACATATATTTTTGGTACATATAGTCATCCACTTGCATCTTCCATAACTGATAGTTTTAGCCGTTAAATTTCTCGACCCTAAACTTTCCCTCTTCTGCCATTGCTTCCACTCGAACTAGGAACCCTTCTTTCCTACGTGTTTACCAGCCAAATAGACCTTTTGGATTTGATACCAATTGTTAGTAAACGGGACCGTAGAGAAATAACAATTATACAATTAAATCATTAAACAAGATGCAAAACACATTAAACACATTACAGAGAGACACAAATATAATGTGGTTCACCCAAACGATGGGCTACATCCACACAGAAATTGCCAATCCTTTTATTACCGTCCATAAAGATGAAGGGATACAACCTACAGAAAGACCGTTGCACTTCCTCTTCACGCTCTCACAGTCTCTCTCACACAATCAAAGAGATTGTTTACAATCCTACAATACAATACAATACCATACACAATCGTATTACAATGTTTTTTTATAGGGGAAATACCATGGAAAAATACTACGGTTAACCCAATACTACGGGTCCGCAAAACTGTTGGCCAACAAACATCCCAAAAAAATTCTCTGGGGATTCGCCCACAAATCCCCATTTCTCGGGGCCACTGACCTCGAACCCCCTTTTTCGGGGCGCTGCCCCGAACCCCAAAGTGTGGGAATGAGTGTACAGTAAACCTGGGTACAAACACAGCTAAATAATATCTCTGGATTCTAGAAGATCAGGATCCACAAAGCAACACTGGACTCCTGCCCATTCACTTCCTCAATTTGGGATAGCGGAGCAGAAATCTTTAGAAAATCGGACAGGATACGGCAATGTCCGGACAGAACAATCAGTGAATGGTCTCGAAACCCCTTCTCAAACAACATCTTGAACCACGTCTGGGACTTATTCCCCCACCTGGTAATATGGGAAGTCTGGAGGGAACGAAATCTGAGAACATTCCAAGGGAAAAAGAACCCGAATGCAAAATTCTGGGAGGCAATTCTGATAAAAGTCAGGGAAACCATAAAGGTCGAAAGATGAAATGACACAGACTGACATGCAAATGCTTTTGACAAGATCATCCTTCAAATTTGCAGCCTCTCTCCCAAAAATCAAGCTATGGACGTGACCACCAGAAGAACCAAGGAAATCCTGAGCGTGAACATATGGATTCCCCCACCAGAGGAGACTTACAAACTAAATTTCAACGAGGCTTTAAAAGGTAACCCAGGCCCGATAGTCTATGGGTTGATCGTCGAAGATTGTAGAGGAAGTTTGGTGGGCTTCGGCTCGGGCTATATAGGCTGGGACACAAACAATTCAGCAAAAATGGAGAGCCTCCTCTAGGGCATCTCCATGCTTAAAGAACAGGGATGGTTTCCCAGTATCATAGAAGGGGACTCTAAAGTGGTAATCCAAATGGAAATAAAATTCCAAAATGGCTCACAGAGCCTTAAGGTAGCTCAGTCTTGGCGCCTCCAAGGAAGGGTGGAAGCCCTCCAAGAAAGTATTCGGGATAGAATGGTCACGAACTTCACCCATGTCCGTCTGCAGGGGAACAAGGTGGTGGATCTGCTTATCAGGTTATGATGATTATGGTGACCTATGCTTATATCTATTATTGCTTTAACCTGTGGTATGCTAATCAAGGGACTTGATGTGAAGATTATTGCTCATGCTATGCTTGTACAAATTGCAAACCTTAGTGCTATGTTGGTTCCATTTATCACTTGCCCCGTTCATCCAGTTTCATCCATTGTAAACTTATCCTATGACTTAGACTGTTTGAGACTTGTGAGATTGAAGATCTTTTCCCTATTTTGAACTCTATGTATGATTAGTCACATGTTGTTTTGTGTCTCGGCTTTGAGTTGTGCCACAAAACTTGTCGAATCCTTGATCCTTCTGGGCCAGGAGAACCCGCTGGCGTTGGTTCTTGAGCTTAGGCAAGTTGGGTTTTGAAGCCTTGACCTCTCTGATCGGCTGCCCCGGATGTTTGGTCCTGACTATGGATATTCCCCCTAGTTGCCTGGGAAGTTGTCAGCTAAAACTTGAAGCAATATGTCTCCCATCATTACATGCATTATGAGTTATATGCTATATATTATGAAATGCAAATTGTGTCTTTAGACACAAATCAAAAAGTCTATAAAGTGAAATTGTTAAAGGCCCGAACAAAGCAACGGATAAACAAATGCTAGATCTAAAGACTGTTGGCCATCTGACTCAAATGTAATGATTAATTCCTCACGGAGCCTACGGGTTTTGATGTGAGATGGAGTAAGGGACAACTAATTCTAAGTGTCCCCTAGGATCTCTTCACTACAGTTTCTTGTGTACTCAACGCAAGGGTCCTAGAAAAGATCCTCACGGAGCTTGATCTTTAACTTGGATGTGAATCGTAGACATGATTGTTAAGGTTGAATGGGCACTTTCCAGATCAGCTCATCCACCTGTGAGACACCACCATTCCCTATTGTTCAATCTACCATACATATGTAACTTTGGTTGTGTGTATTTGTCATTATTCAGATAAATCACGAAGTCAAAGTCAGTCAAAAGTCATTACCCTTTGCCTCAACCTTGTTGTCCATCCTCACCTAGCAGTAGCACATTGTTTACCCTTTGTAAGTATGGCATGAACAAGCAGAATTTCAGAAAAGTTCCAAGATCCTTTAGAAGCACGGGTATATCTTACTATTATTATTATTTGTCACCACGATTATGAATAATTGATTTGAGATTGGTTTTGATATACATTCTTGGAGAATTTCTTACCCTGGATGCCTACAGGATCATACTAATACAATATCTCACCTTGATTTCAGGTACATTGACCTGTTCAACCTAGTTGACCAAGTCAAGCACGGTTCCCTAGGCAGTGACTCAAAAAACAACAGGGTCTATATTTGTTCCAGACATGCCCAAGACCAATACTGCGGTTTCTTTTTTTAGAGTTTGGCCTGGTTCTCCTGAAAAGTAAATATTATCACTTAATTATTGGCCAAATGATCCAATTTTATTATAGATGGCAGTATGATGGGTCCTCCTAGAGTAGTGCAGTGTTAAAGGTGGTATGAGTAGTCACTTATACCATTCTTTAATGTCTCCAGATCATTCAAAGCAGTCAGTTTTCCCCAGTTTGCAACCTGGACAGAGTTATGGTGGATTTATCATTTTCCAGAGATTGTACCAACAAAAATGAACAAGAGAAATCACTGAAAAAATTGATTTGGCCTCCTAGGTCAAGGAAATGGCTTGGAATTCTGACAGATGATGTGTCTCAGCGTACCAACAATCCTCCAACAATTTTCAATCAGTATATGTCTAGATTATTTTTATCTTGGCTCAGCCAGCGAGAAAAGCACCCCAAGGGGTGCCCCCTTAACTTGGCTATTGATGTATTTCATTGTTATATCATATATTATGAAGTTGTAAAAGGGCCTAGGGTGAAGTAAGCCCCTAGTGATCCCCTCTCATATATTATCATGTTATACTTTATGTTATATCGTGACTTTCACTTGGGAGAGGCGTCCTTGAGCAAAGTGCACCCCCTCTTTGACTTAGTCACTTGATCCATGTATTGATCTATGTATTGTTGATCTCCATCGTTGATGATCTTATAATCTCAATCATTGATGATCTTATAATCTCAATCATTGGATGCAAAAGAAAGTTAGGGTTTACGTCTCTCTCAAACTATTTAAGAGAGGTGACCCCCCCATTGTATTCATGATCTCTGGCACCGGAATTTGAAAAAAGATATTTTTGTTTGGGATTATACTCTTTTGTATCTTCTGAATGATTTAATGATCTAATGATTAGCATTGTTACTCTTCTACACTGAGTTTTATTTGGGATCCATCTTTCATATTTTCCTTCGCCCACTTCATCTGTAGGAAAGGAAGCATGCTAGGAGAGAGAGAGGGCGTTTTTGTGGGGGAACTCACCATCCTCCTAGCTCTTGGGTGTCCGGATCAAGGCATATTTCTTTCTTGATGATTTTTACTTCCTGTCTTTTCCTTATTCTTCAGATCTTATTCGTTTGCCTTATCATTTGATTTTCTTTGATTTTTCGGGTTGAAGGAGGGGCTAGGGTGATTGGTTGTGGCTCAACTACATCAAGATCTTCTCCGAAAAAGCTCAATTGGACAAGAAAGTGGCATTCTGTTGGACACACCAGGAACACAGAGAGGGGGGGGGGGTTGAATCTGTGTGTGCAGTCTTTATTACTTTTTCAACTTTTATAATCAACAACTTATTCAATATTATGCATTATCACATTATCATTATATCATCATCAGCATTGTTATCATCATCATATCATCATCACCACAGAAAGCATAGCAACACAGTACACAAGATTTTTACGTGGAAACCCAAGTCCTGGGGGGAAAACCACGGAAGCCTTTTTAAAATAGTTTTCCAGAAATAACTAGAAGGAAGCAACAACCCCCTTATTACAAAGACTTCAATTTTCCAGCTTCAACTGGAAGGAGGCTACGACCCCCTGATTTACAGGCTGTGACCTAAAGGAAGCTACCACTCCCTAGTTTTTCGGCTTCTACCGAAAGGAGGCTACGACCTCCTTTCCTTGCCCTATCCTGCCACCCTGATATGAAGATAGAAACAGCTGAACCACAACCGCACTGATCTTGTGGACCTGTTAATCAACACTTGTGCTACACTGCACAATCTATACCACACTGCACAACAACTGCCACTACTAGCCACTGCTCATTATCTTATCACTACTCATCAACCGATCACTGTCCACTGTATCACAATACTCATTAACATGTACAATCAACCTGTACCAATCAATCTGTTTCTCACATCAACCAACTCAGTGAATCTGAGTTTGCACACCAAACTCAGTCCACCTGGGTCAAACCAACTGCACATAAGGCAACTTGTGCCAATCTTCCTCAACTGTCCCAAGATGCTTGTGTACCTATGCCAAATCAATCATATATTTGTGTTAACCTAATTAAGTGCTTTGACAGTCAACCAACCCTTCTTACTTGGCCTAGTTCATCAAGTAAAAGACACATTTGAGCAACCGAGAGACTTCACATACTGTCAACCAAACTTTTTCCAAACACACTCAACTCAATGACACCATAACCAACCTCAATCATAGTCAAGGAATACTTGACAGTTGAACATGATATACTTCAACCAAATAACCTCAACCAATAAGATAAAAGACTTAACCAACTATGTCAAACTCAATCAATATCATAAACTCTTAGACACAAAAGGATTTTCCACTCTACTCAAATCAAGTCAACAAATCAAACAAATATCAAGCAAATAATCACTTACAACACTGTCAAAGGTTGTCATTAACAATCCAGCTCCACTTAGGTCAAAGACACAATGATCAACACTTGTAAAACTAGTTTTCAAAGAAAACGTTTAGGTTGATCAAATAAATAACTCACAATATCTAATACTTACATGTCAACTTCTCATTCAATACTACACTTATACAACAATCAAGATAAACACCAAGATCTATCCAAGATAATCATCAAGATCTATATAAATATCACCAAGGTATATACCAATAATATAGCCTCACATACTAAGATCAAAGATGAACTCTATCCATGAGAGACATGTGCCATTACAAGAGAAATCATGAAGCACAAACCATACCTTATTGAAGATAACAAGATGGAGAAAAAGTAGAACACCCAAAAGAAACTCTATATCCTGTCATCACATAGCCCTCGTAACAAGCTTTCCAACGAGCCAAAAATTTTGTAATTCCGATTTCGTATGAGAAAGTTATGCCTATTTTAGTGAAGATGCCCAGAAATTTTTCTGTCACACAATTTCGCACTTTTCTCCAAAATGTGCGAAATTCGTAAGAGAAGTGGTGATGAAAAAATGAAATGCTTGATATTCTATTTATATGGGTTGTAGAGAAAAAAATATCACCTTGAGCCGACATGCAATTCAAAATTACAAATAATTAAATTCTCTTTTGTTTAGTCAGCTCACCCAAAAAGGTGGGGTACTCCAACTTCAAAAATCCATATCTCTTCAACCGTAAGGAGCCACATGACATGCCACCTACCGTTGGAAATGGAATGACAAGGGCTATCTCCCCATGATGGGTTTATTTGCAATCCCATGGTCCAATACCCTTAAAATATTCAATTTGTTTAGGATGTCAAAGACCCCACACACGAGGGTGCAAAAGACCATACCACCAACTACAAGAGTTTCAAAGTCTTCTTCAACATATCAAGGCACGTCCATGGGCTCTACCTCCATCTAAATCCCAATATCCATATAACCAAAAATAGGACCATACATCATCATGGTTCAAGGTCTCCATATCATTAAAAACATATCCAATGGTTCCACTATATATCTTCATCACTATAAGAGTACCAACACCCCAAAAGAGGTTTACAAAGACCTCACCACTAGTTTGCAACACCTTATGGGCTTCATATGCGTGATCATAAGGCTACTACATGGCAATGACCATATAGCGTCCAAGGCACATCAAAACATTTATGTGGGTTCAAGACTTAAACTTTCAAGGACACCAAGGACCCCATAAGAATGGGTTCTAATATACCACCATCAGTGTGGGTTCCAACACCTAAGTCTCCACATGCAAGAGTATCAAGATCTAAGATTGTGGACTCAAGGACCTCACAAGAACTTAACAACGTCAAGACCATCCAATGCAAACAATGGGATTCACCATCAACACATCAAATACTTTACACACATGAGCCACATCATCCATCCAACAACTAATCAAGAGACTAAGACAAGTACAAGCATAACAAGTAGCACAAAGACTAGTAACCAAATATCAACCATGAGCAAGGAACTCGACAATGGACTCAAAATGGGACCAAGATACAACTTAGGGGCACTTGATCAAGTCAATGGGTAACCAAGGCTTTTGTCATTGTTCCAAGGCCTCCAAGGGCTTCAAGCTTGGGCTTGGACAAGGTCAAAAGGGCTCCTCTTGCACAAAGCAACCACAAACTAAACACTAACCCTCAGGGGCTCCACAAAGAGCACCGAGGACTCAATAGTTGGCATCAATGACAAATTAATCAACACATTCTTCATCATTTCTGAGTTCATCTACAAGATCCAAGTATGTCTTGCAAGTAATTTCTCCTTTTATTTTCTGCTTGCATTGCCCATCACTTCTTTAACTAAAAAACCCTCGTTTAGAAGTAGGAAAAATCACCGGACCAACTTGCACCAGGAATTGGCAAATTTGGGATATGGGTTTTGTTCAGCATACCAAAAAAACCCCTCTCCCTCAAAAATGTCAAGCTTGAACTCCTCTGCACACCTCCAGGAACTGGTCTCAATCTGGGAGAAAACACCCATGTTTGGCTTGTTGGTCAATTTCCTCTGTTTTTGTTCTGGTTTCAGTTGGGTATTTTTATTGTCAAATCCTTGTACCCAAATACGTGTGTTGAAGCCTTAATTTCATTAAATTGGCCTTGTCCTAGGTATTTCCTATATTTCTGATTAAATCCCCCCAGGGTCCCGTGTCTGATCATTTTAACAAACACACCAACCCCAGGTCTGTTTTAACTCCGTAGGCCACTAATCTGATTGATTCGAGTAACATTTCCATATTCCTTAAACACCTGTACTCGAACATCCCTTAAAGTGTGGCTTGATTCTTAAATCTTGGGTTTCCAGCTCTCACCTTACATATTCACTCTTTGGGCTTGATCTAGTGATTAGCTGTAGATCTGTCCTTCCAGGATAAGATCGGGTCTCCCCCCTTGTCACTTGGACATTCAGTGGCATAAAGCGTAAGAATCCCTAACCGACATGGAAACCATCCATCTTTTGGGGGTCAGGGTTTTCGTAGGTCACAGATTTAGTTGCGTGTCCCTTCTGCCATCCTGTATAGGATTCATCTATTAGAGAAACTACAAGATCTATGATTATATGTACTTTCATTAATTATTGACTATCTTGATAAATATAGACAATTGTACTTTCATTACTTGCTTATACAACAGAAGTGTCTGGCTATGGCTAATAACATGGAAATGAACATAGAACACACATTTGCATATAAGCAAGCCACATATAGATAGACTCTTGAAAATGAAAACAACATATTTATTAAAAATATCTGTCAACATGGTTGAGTGCAAGAGTGAGCAGCTTGCTCAGATACTTAGTTTTTATTTCCTGAATCCATTATAGTTAGACAAATTTGCCCATCACCATAGGATAGTAAATGATAGAGGAGACTTAGCATGAAGTCTATTGACTTGCTCTTGCTATCTATCTACCCAGTCATNTTATTTCCTGAATCCATTATAGTTAGACAAATTTGCCCATCACCATAGGATAGTAAATGATAGAGGAGACTTAGCATGAAGTCTATTGACTTGCTCTTGCTATCTATCTCCCCAGTCATGTTAGCCGCCACAACAGTATTAGACAACTCACTGGCAGCTACTAGCCAAGGGACAACTAGTGATAGCTTCGCAAATAACTATCCACATCAATATTCTTGCACTCGAAGTCCCCTTGGTAGTAGCTACTAGGACAAAGGAATAACACACAAATGGGCTCTAGTCAACCTTGTCAGCCTTCCAGAGATAAAATCACCTTACTAACCTTCACAACAAGTACAACAAATATGACTTATGCGTGTGTTGAGGCCTGGAAAATCGCAGGTAACAACAGTAGGGATTCTCCCCAATAAGCGTTCCCAATTAGCTCGTTATTGTTTGGTATGGGGAATCTGTCCGGTTTACAGTCCGGCTACCATAGGTCAAGTAACAGTTAAAGCTTATTTTACCGGTTGCGGCCCGGTCCACCGTTTAAGTGTATTTTTTAGTTTTATGTTTACGTATGATATGCAAGTGCTTAGCTAGGTGCAGTCGATAGAGATAACGAAGAGTGTCGCAATGTGATGCGCAGGTTCTTACCTTTCGTCTTACCTCTTTCGCTTCTAAATCATAAACGCAGAAATATTAACTAAGACTATCTAACCTATCTCTAGGGAGCAATACTGTAATTAATAATGAGTAATGTACATTGTATTGTATAACATGCATTTAAAATACTACAGATAGTTGTTTATATTTTTGAATACATGAATAGAAATAGATAGATAAACAAAGAGATATCTCATTGTCAATTAAAACATTCATTACCCAGATATGATTGTGGAAATTTCACATAAATAAACAAGAGCATATTCATAACATGAAAAAATTCATAAGTTAGAATGATCTCACAGTTCATAGAAACAAGTTGAAATAGAAGTAGTTCACATTCAACCAGTCCATGTCAAGCATTTGAAACCCCACAGTGCTTTTTCCAGCCGAAAATATAAACTCTTTATTATAAGATGAAATAGTTCTTCTTACAATAACATTGTATTACCAACTTTTTTGTACCATAGTTGGGTTACCTGAGGAGCCGCCAGTTGACAGACTTGTTCAAAGTCTGATTACAGTGTATCAGTTGATCTGCCTTTGTGTCTAGCCAATATTGGCTAGCCAATTTTTTATTTGAATAATTTTGACCATGGCCCCGCGAGGTTTGTAATAAAATGTGCTAGTAGAGTATTTCTTGGGTGGTTCGGTCTCCTGAGACGTGGAATCTCAAATAAAGTATTCTAGGGAGTTTTTTGCCCCTGACAATTATGCTTTGCCTTCAGCCGAGTATAATTGACGAGGTTTTCTCCCGCATCCTCCAAAGCTGGAATGCCTGATGTTGAATTCTGGGCCTTGGGGGGTTATTAGAGCCCAACTGAGTGTTATAAACCTACTAGGCATTATTTAGATAGATCATGGTCATGTCCTAGGTCATCTGGACATATAAAAAAAAATCGAAAAAATCTTTTTCGAACGGGGAAAAAATTTATATTTTTTAATTTTTTAATTTTTAATTACTTTTCCTAGGTTTTTTGGGTTAATTTTTCCATAAATTAAATGGAAAAACCCCGTTCGTGGTAAATAAGCCATCCGGACTCCAAATTCAGTGATTGAAGGCTCTAACCTTAAGCCAAAAATCATTTTTGACCAGCGAGCTTTCAGATCAACAATCAGACACATAATGCATTTTTTCTCAAAAAAGTCAGTTTTGAGGATAAAAATGATTTTTTATTAAAAAATGGTTATTTTGAAGAAAATTAAAACTCTCCAAATTAATCCAAATTCGACGAAATAAAAGGCTAAATGACATCTCATGGAGCACTTATGATGTTTGGAGTTGTCATAACTCAGCTTCAGTCAGCATTAAGTGAGCAATTAATTTATTATCAGTAAGCAGACATGTCATTTCCAGCTAAAGATGAGATGGAGAGCACTCATTGGTCCGGTGATTTGATCGAGGTGAAGACTGAAGCTTACACCATCAGTGGGCTTCCCAAACCCAGCACAGACTCCAGCCAGACCTAAAGAGGTGGTTTTACCAACATCGAGGAGCCTCCTTCACCCATTCACGCCCCTCCTCAGCAGTGATGCGCCTTCCACACGTGTGGGCTTTTTTGAGGGTGGATTTTAGTGTTTTCAGTTGGAGTGGGGGCGCCTTGCCTGGGTGGAGGCCTCCCCTCACTCCCGTTCCTCCGATTTAGGTTTGGCTCTTCTGTTAGGTGGTCAGGCTGGTTAGATTATTTGGTTTGGTTTTAGGGTTTTAGCACTCTCTCATTGTATAAATAGAAGCTCTTTCAGCTCTATCGGGGTGGATGATTGATGCAAAGAACCTCTGGTGAATTATTGTAATACTTGTTGCTCTTATGCAACCATTTTGAATAAAGAAAGGCTTTGGAGGCTCATGTGGTGTGGATTCCGGATTCATGTGCTTTGATTAATGAGGTGATACCATTTCATTCCTGCTTTTGTTTGCTAATCTATGGGTAATTATAAATGCTTTAGAGGGCTTCTATAAGCACGTAAGAGTAGATCTTTGCAGTTTCAAGTTATCTACTTACTTATGTACTTTCCGAAATTTATAAAGAGCATTGTCTTATTCAGCTATATCTCATGCTTTTTGTGATTCAGAGTAGTAAATAGTACATGTTCTAATCCCATGTTTTGGCAAGCATGCAAGTTGTTTGATTGCACATCACTCCATTGCACCAAGTACAAGGAGGAGCTAAGTTGCATCTACCTTTCTCGGAATCAAGCACAAGTATCTAGCAGCCACATACTGATTGAGATCCAGGGCACTTTCAGAGATTCAAAGATCCAAGTGGTTCCATCTCTTAGATTCACCCTTAAAAAAAAAATTTACTTTCCGGTTACTTTGATGCTCTGTTTAATAACAAGTAGATCCAAGCATTAAGTTTCATCTTTATATCTCTTGTTATTATAGATCTAAAAATTTCCTTTGTTAAAGAGCTTACCTTACGAAGTTTTAGATCTAGTTTGGTTAATACTTGTAATAGTATCAATGTCCCATCTTATGCAAGTATTAAAATTGTAATTTCTTAGTGTAGTGTATTGCCTAATCCACCATTTTGCAGGAAAGAAGCTCGCTGGTTTCTTACTTTTCGTGACAGATTAAGCGGGAAAATTGGCAAAAACTTAAGGAATTAAGCTGCAAAAAACCTTCCATTGTTCATCTTCTTAATCCCTTTTCTACCAGCTGCTTTGCTTTGTCTCTTTTACCTCTTCTTCATCGCTGCCCCGTTAGTACTCTTTTTACTATCCATTTTTCTCTTTTTTGGACAGCCCTAGTGTGCCCTAGCTTTCTTCCCTTTTTGCCTCTTTTTGCCCTGGTTTTTGGGCTTCCTTTAACCTTGTTTTTGGCCATTTCTTTTACTTTTTGTTCACTGTCCCGTTTTGCATTTTTTATGACAGCCACTTATTTCCTCTTTCGCTGCCCCGTTTTCTTCAAATTTGTTCATCCCTTAGCTTCTTAGTTGGCTACCCTATTCTCCCCTTTCTTTGGTTTTGATTCTTACTTAGTTTGTTTTCCTTCCTTCTTTCATCTTCTTTTGTTTCAGCCCTCTTTCCTTTGCTCCTTTTTACTCTCTTCAAACTTCTTCCCTTTTCCCTTTTCACAGGTTTTCGGAAAGATCTCAAAAGTAAAAAATAAAAGGCACTATCCTTTTTTACAGGTTATAATATTTGTAGAGTTACTTTGCCTTTATTTGAAAGTCCTTTCAAGAATCAAAATCCTTAAGGCACATTGTATAAAGTTTAATAAAAGATCTTTGTTTGAGTGGAGTTTTTAAGTCCCCACTCTCTTCCTCCCCCATTTGGGGAGGCTTATGTTGTGTGTATGCTTTGATTAGTGCTAGTTTTCATCATCATTACATCTCATGCTTAGATCACTAATTGTTAATTCATCCTTTCTAAGATTGATTACTCAGTTTAATTGTTTATCTTTCTAAGTTAATCAACTACTTAAATCTCTTGAATCTCACCATAAGGTGGATCAAGAGTGCTCTCTATCGGAGAGTTTAAGCAACTAATATCATCTTGTGCTTGTTTAATCAATTAATAATCCATAAGTAAGACTCTTGAACTTGCAGAAACACAAGTCAAGAGCACTCTCTATCGGAGAGCATTTTAGATTTGCATAATCCCTGCATTAACTTCATATAGATTAGCTATGTCTTTTGAACCATGGTCATAAGACGAGGTCAAGAGCGCTCTCTGTCGGAGAGTTTTAATTAATTAACTTAATAAAATTCACAACTCACACCCCTTTAATTAATTAACCCCCTTTCCTCCTTGCCGGAGTATGCTCTGATCGATCTTAGATCGAAATACCCAGAAACGGCATTGGATCTCTAAACCCCACAAGAGGAACTTAACTCAAACTTTTCCCCATAACCAACGCACTGGCGTTGTTCGATAAATACCGAGGCATGTGGGAAAATTCCAAGTGTGGACGCCGGGCTACCCAATCTGGGCACTGGTAGTTAAGTTATTGAACACTTACCTTTGATTCCAGATAGGTCCGTCATGTCTTCGAATGGAGCCATTGAAGGTATTTCCGGTTAGGACATCCAGCTACCATAAGCGAAGATCACAAGTAAAAACTCTTAAAACTTACCAAGAGCACTTACAAAACCTAACATTCACTGGCATCTTTTGGGATTCACATCATATTTACATTCGAAGCATCTCTGATAAGTTGACTCCATAGGCACTGGTCCTATCTTTTACGCACTGCTGATAATCTGGGCCATTTGTCCGTTGAATGTTTTGATTATAAGTCATATTTGTGAATGCTTTATCAATTTCGTGAAATTCTCAAATATTTGTCTATCTTTTAATTCTGGTGATAGCAACGTGGATTGCTTTGTCTTATGCTCAATTCATCACATTAATAATTTAAAATCACATTAACTCCTAAACAACACCCATCCGCATCCAAAAACATCTAAAACTTAACTTAAACATTGAGCCATAGAAAACTCTTTGTTAGGGACTACCCCCTTGGCTTCGTTAGGAGTTAGCCTAAACGGAGGAGCTAGGAGTAGGTGACAGTACCTAGCTCTATGCTTGCCCCCAAAGTCACACCTCTCCCACATTCCCAAGTGAGGAGACAGCTTTCGGAAGATTTCTGTTGCTGGTGTGCAATCGGCGGACAACACATTGCACAAAGATAGCCTGAAAAAAGGTCCCTATTACATCAGGCTTGCCTATATTTATACAAACAGCAAAAACTCTTGAACTGTCCTCTTTGCCTTTTGGGCTTCCCCTAACTCTTCCTTTACAAAATTGTCCTTTAGCTTATGGACTCAAAAAACAAAATATATACAATATATTACATCATTAATCAAATGTTCTAAATAGTCCAACTAAGATGGCCCAGCTTGCTCATCCATAAATTTCTTCCACACATTTGCATTTGCTGCTATGTTTTCAAAACCAGAAGGTTCTAGAAATCTGATAGTAATCTCATGCTTAGCCGCTTGAGACTTTATATTCACCATTCTGGCCGGAATTAGTCGAAGTTGATCTTCCAACAAGTGATTGCTGACAGCTGCCTGCACTATTGCAGTTTTGAGTACTTTCTTATCCAATCCCTTGACTAGCTAGATGGCATGTTCATCCTCTTGCCATCGCTCCTGCAACTGCTTCAGAAAACTTTCATGGTCGGGCAGTTCTTCGAACCTTCTCTTAGCAGAGGTTTGACACCGATTGTAAGTTAAGAGGACTTTCCTATAGAATTATGTACAAATGCCCTTTGTCCTCTTAACTGTCTTTACTAATTCTTCTGCTGCTTTACCTGCAAACTCAATCAGCTCATATTCCAACTTTACCGTTTCCAGGTCCTTAATGGGTATATTTGCTGGAGGTTCCTTATTGGTTTCCAACCAAGTCATTTGTCCCTACAGAGCTTCCAAGATATCTTGTGTCCTATCTAAGAAGTAGGAAGCTGTATTTATAATTTCCTCCAACCTCATTTCTATCTGTTGAACCTTAAACCTTTCTTCCACCATCTGAAGCTGCATTTGATGAATCTTATCCCTCAATATAAGAGCATAATTCTTTAAAGGTTCAACATCTACTTTCTGCTCCATAGCTGTCTTCAATGAGGCTTCCAGTGAATTCTTTTGATCTTCCAAGGCTACTACCTAAGTTTCATACAGCTTAGCTTTCCCTTCCGCAGTGGTCCTTTGTACTTCCAATTCCATCACTTTATCCTCTAACTTTCCCTTTTCTTTATTCAACTCTTCAATCGATAATTTTAGATTATCTCTTTCTGCCTCCAAAACCTGATATCTCTGTTGGAGTTTCCAAAAATATGCAAGGGTGACCTTAGCCTCCTTTTCTATATTGCTTGTGGATAACACCAAAGCATCTTTATCTGCCTGTAGAGCCTGGCACTCTGCCTTGGATACCTCAACTTCACTGATCATGTCTTCATATTTCCTCTTCAAACTCTGACTTTCACTCCTTTCTCTCTTCAAGGTCTCTTTCAACTATATGACCTTCTTTTGAGACTGATCTAGATCCGTCATTATTCTGTCCACATTATCTTCAGTGGCTAGGGATAGGGCTACCCCAGCCCTGGCCATTAATCGTGGATCTTTGTTGGTACCGTGAACCACTGTTTTATTGATCACCATCACTCCTGTCTTACCTCCAGTGTTCACCTTTTTCTCTGTTCTTTTAACAATCCTCTTTTTTACCTTGTCATAGAAAATGGTGTTTGAATTGGGCACTTCTTCTCCTTCTGTGGGAGTAAAAGGAAATAGTTCAATTCCAGATACCGTCAGAGGATTCTCTCTTGTTATACTACTAGATGGAACAGCAGGTTCGAATGGATCAGCATCGGACTGAGTCTGTCCTTGATCAGCAGGGTCTTGTTCTTCTCATGTCTCTTCTCTCAATTCTTCAACTGCCTTTTCTGTATTTCTTCTTCCTCCTTTCTCTTCTTTTCTTCTTCTATCTTCTTTGTCGCCTCTTCAGTTGTCTTTCTCTTTTCTTCTTCTTCAGCTCACAACCAATCCTCTGCTTCCTGTGCTAACTTGTGAGCTTCTTCCTACCTTCTCTTTGCTGCTTCTTCTTCCTGCCTTTTGAGTTTATCAGCAGCTTTGCCCTTTCCGCCCACAGTATTTATCTTTTGTTTGAATCTCTTCCTCAAAGCAGTCATGTTCTGAGCACTCCGGAAAATCTCCTCATCTTTGTCAAAAAAATCAGCATACTCAAAGTGAACTCCAACTATTGTGCAATACTCAGCAAATTTCTTTTCAGCGTCATTTCTATGGAAGATTATTTCACCGAAATGAAAATATTCTAGTTCCTTAACAAATTTTGCTGCAGTTTTCACCCTGGAAAACTTATAACTACCTACAAAAAAGGGGACTGCAGGATATATTGCCTTCTTCTGCTCAAAAAGAAAATTTCCCACTCCGTCAATGTACAACTGTCTCACGGCTTCTTTATGAATCACGTAGTCGGTAGCATACTCGGGTAAAAGGTAAGGAGCCCCTGAACCACCATACATTCTTAAATACAACCCTTCCTCTGTCAAATAATAGTGCCCGTTTTCTTGCACTACTTTCATAGCTTATTCTAACATACAATTACATTCAACCAAGAAAATCAATTTATACAATGGCATAATAAAATTTTCACAAATCTCTTTGTAATGGCTATAATATTTGTGAGCCCATAATAATTGATAGGCAGCATACACCGGGGCCCGGTCTTTATCCCATTGGCACTTCAATGCTGAGAATGGCTGAGTACATAAAATGCAATCAATCAATATTGAACTCCTATAAAATTTTGTCTTCTTCTGGGACACTCCTCCCAATGCTGCACTTATACAAGCTGATAGGCTGTTGGACACTATATTTGCCCAATTAAATAATGTACCTTGGGTGGCGACAAAAAATCACTGGTACCCAACATATTTTAAAACTTTTTCCATTAGCCCTCCCGAAAATTTTGTTTAACATCAATGCAATGAACCTGTACGGAGTGCGGAGAGTTGATGTCTCGTACTCTCCGGAGGGCCTCGTACGGAAGTTTTTACCTGGGATCATCATTTTTTTAACTGTTTCTACCATATCTAGGTTGAGATCTTTCAACCAACTCTCAGTCAAATATATTTGTGGTGTTGGCAATTTATAAGCCATGGGTACATAGGCTGGGCTATATGCAGCATAATCCTGCCCCTCGGTGTTGGTCAGTATCATCCTTGTTACATCTGCCTTTGGCAGAATCCACCCTATCACCTCTGAATAGGGGAAAAGTTCAGGTCTGGTAGCCACCTTCATAATGGCTGATCTCTCAATGTTGGCATAGAAAGGCAGATCTTTAAACCCTGCTTCCGGAACACTCTGGCTTGAAATCATTCTGTATATCTCTCCCCATTTATACTCCGGTTCAATTCCAGTAACAGCTTTAGTATCTTCATAAATAACCTCAACTTTGGTTACTATCTCTACTTCTGGTTCCTCCTCAGTTGCTTGGGCCTTCTTCTTCTGCTTTCATGGCATATTGTCGTGCTAATGATTAGCCTGTAACAATCATGCAACATGATTTTAGTCTACTTACTCCTAGCAAGCTATGTATCGAAAACAACAATAAAAAACAACCAGAATATTACCATCCCATCAATATGCATGCTAAATAATTTTTCTATCAAAGCCAAAGGTCCTTTTGGATGAGAAACTCTACAGAAAAGGAAACTTGCAAAACCTATATGCTCTAAACCTGTGAAAAACTTCTGCTAGGGCAAACTCTAGATCTTCACAACAACCTTATTTCTCTGGGTAGAAAACTTGACTGAGAAAAAGAAAGAATCCTGAAACTGCAAACCGCTAAAAACCCCCAAAACCCCTTATCATCTACGCACCCCTCCTACATCCCACGGAAACACACCGTCACTTAAGACATGGCCGCGCAGCCTAGGGTTTAAAACGATGCAAGAATGAAAGGGGCGGTGCAGACGGCGTAATGCTCGTCTGCACCCTGCGCTTGCTTCCCAAACAAATGTCAACGATGCACTCATGGCCGCACAAAGACTGGGCGAGAAAATAACCGGCCGAATGAAACGACACTCACAAATAGACAGGTTGAATCCTGAAATAAAGAAAACCCACCGTTCTTCAAAAAAAAAAACCCCGCAGGAAATAAAACCCTATCAATACATGCGGTCAAAAACAAATAATAATATTGGGTATATAAAAATTGGAGTGAATCCTACCTGGAGACAATATGGCGGGCGACCTGGACAGACAACAACCTCCGCCGGCGAATGATTTGTACATGCAATCGATAGCTGTGCAGACTCAAACGGGTAACCTACACGGTGATAATGACACCTCATACAAACTCTATGGGTTTATAAGCCCGACCGTGGGAGGAGTCAATTAACGTGGCGGGAAAGAAAAATTAACCCACCGCCGTAGTCATACTCCTGTGAAAACCTGCAATATCGGATCGACTCAGCGCTTCATACCCGGAACATCGGATGGAAGAAACTCTAACTTATCTCGGTATCAGTGAGAACAACATGAGGTTGCGGATAGATTCGGCACTATACCTCCGCAACGTCGGCTGGCAGCACCACTAACTCCTTCGCTTATTCCAACAGACACAAACGACGACGAGATCATTTCACCAACTTAATCGGATATCAGAGAAGGATAGGCAAAAGGAGACCCGGCTCATCGAAACCGCTCCAGACTAGGCTTCCGGAAGATCGACAAACTGCCTCCAATACAATAGATGAAACGACATCCGATACATCGGAGAAAACCTCGGAAGGCTCCCGATGGGCATATCGGGAAGGTAGTCAACTGTGCATCCAATGCATCGGAAAGCTAGTCGACTATGCATCCGATATAAGCAGACAAAAAACTCAAATCTTTCAAAAACAACAAGCCACAGGCAAACTTTGGTAAAATCATGGAAATCCTTAAGCCTTCTAAATACTAAAAGAATAAGGGGGGACCCTAAAATTTTTTTTTTTTGGGGGGGGGGAAATAGTTGCAGCTACAATAGCGTGAAAGGACCTTCTGCCAACAATCAAAATTTAACCACAATATTAAACTTATGTACCCAAGTTCTTCTGTTTGACTTGACCAAACTAAGGGAATGATGGGAAAAATTCCTCTTGCAGGTACCAACTAGAAAAAGGCAACGATATGTTCGATATGCGTTGTTAAGTGTAATGGTACCAACTAGAAAAAGGCAATGTGTTCGATATGTGTTGTATTCTTTGTGCGTAGACTATGCATCCCAGCATGACAATTAGGGGGTCTAGGGGTAGGTTGGCCAATTGACAGCTTGGGCAGCATTGGAAGCCAGTAGAGCCCTCAAAAAATTTTGGGGTCCATTTTTTGCGCTTTTTGCCCATTGTAATCTAATACTGCTCAGCATAATAGGGTCAATTTATGATGTGGAATACCTAAATATTGTATTCTGAATTGTTTTTGTTATTACAATGAGAGAAGTGCATCTTTGAGTTTGTTGGTTTTCCCAGTTAAGGGTCCTAGGGTAAATCTTTTGTGTAATGTGTAATTCGTATGTGTGCCATTGTTTATTTTCTATTTTTCTTAAGAATCTATTAGGATTGCTCTTCTATATAGATTTATCAATCATCATTTCTATTTGACTTAAGAATCGATCAGCATTGCTCTCCTGCATAGGTTTATCAGATACTATTTTCTACATAATATTCCTGATTAGTAACCAACTATTGTAACCAGACTTCCTCTATCAACATATCCAATGCAACAAAACCTTCTTGACCACTAGACACGAGCCTCAATAAGCACACACCCAACTATGTTAGTAAACTCTTCACAACACATAATAATGGCTCTTCAATGAAGCATCTTAATACTAGCAATACTCAATATGACACTTCCCTCCATATGAAAGGTGGCCAATTATAGATGTGGTCTACATCAATACAAAAGGCAGAGGGCTTTACAGCATTAATCCCAGCAAAATGCAAGATTACAACTAAGCTCCATCTATCAAGTCATAACTCTCATGTTGTGTCATGTCCTCAATTAAATAATTTTCAAAGAAATAGTTAAGTTGGCCTATCCAATTCCTAAGGGTTATGTGGAAAAATCAAACTATTCATATTTAACCCCTAGGCCTATAATTTCACATGTAAATTCGAACTCATATTTGTGGAGGGTGAAAAATGGGTCAATAAATGATGGAATAAAGATTAAATGCTCCAAAATGAAGTGGCAATGGGTCCCAATTGGCCATGGGGGTGCATAGTTGGATGTGTGGGGTCCACATGAGAAAATATTCTTCATTTACACATGGCATCATCCTTGTTGTCCGTCAATTGCACACCAACAGCAGAAATCTTCCGAAAGCTGTCTCCTCACTTAGGAAAGTGGGAAAGATGTGACCTTGGGGGCAAGAACAGAGCTAGGTACTGTCACCTACTCCTAGCTCCTCCGTTTAGGCTAACTCCTAACGAAGCCAAGGGGGGTAGTCCCTACAAAAGAGTTTTCTAAGGCTCTTAAGGTTGTTAAAGTGTTTTACTTAGTCGCGGATGCGGATGGGCGTTACTTAGGAGTTATTGTAATTAGAAGTGTTTATTTATTATGAGTTTGACACATAAAGCAATCCACGTTGCTAACAAGAGATTAAATGATAAGAAATAGTTCAAGACTTCTTAAATGTGCATTCACGGATAGAAATTAAAGAGGCCACAAGCAATTGATCCCAATATAACAGTTATGCGGATTAAAACAGACCAGTGCCTTATGGAGTCAAAATGCTGAAAATGTGTAAAGAAATTAAAAGCAAGTCTTGAAATAACACTATTGAATATTAGGTTGTGTAAGTGCTCTTTGTATATTTTAAAATATTTTAATGGCGATCTTGCTTAAGGTGTCTGGAAATCCTAACCGGAAATACCTTTAGTGGCTCCGTTTGAAGACATGACGGACCTGTCTGGGGTCACAGCTAAGTTGTTCAATAACTTAACTAACTGTGCCCAGATTGGGTTGCCCGGCGCCCACACTTGGAATTTGCCCACTTGCCTCAGTATTTAATCGAAACAGCGCCAGTGTGTTGGTTATGGGGAAAAAGTTTTAGTTAAGTTACTCTTGTGCGAACTTAACAAGTCCGTTCACCGTTCTGAGTACGAGCCCAACCCGAAAGTCGGCAAAGCATACTAGGTGAAGGATGATCAACGAAGTTAATTAATTATGGGGTGTGTGTGTTGAAGGTTTTATTAAGTTAATTAATTAAACTCTCCAATAGAGAGCACTCTTGACCTTATCTTATGACAGAGATTCAAGAGTCTTATCTAATCTAGATGAGACTAATGCAAGGATGATGCAATACTATTGATGCTCTCTGATAAAGAGTGCTCTTGACTTGTGTTTTTGCAAGTTCAAGAGTCTTACTTAATCTATTAATTGGTTTAAAACAATATGATGCACAAAAATTAAGATGAAGATGGTTGATTAAACTCTCCAACAGAGAGCACTCTTGATCCACCTTATGGTGAGATTCTAGAGATTTGTGAATGTTAGGCAGTTGATTTACTTATATAAAAGATACACAATTAAGAGATGAAGTAATCAAATTAGTCAAATAAATTAAATATGATAGACTAACAATTAGTATTCTAAGAAAAAGATGCAAACATTATGAGAACAAACACATCTAACCTAAGCATACAAAAAGATGAACACCACACAAGCCTCCCCAAATGGGGGAGGATGAGAGTGGGGACTTTAAAATCCCACTCAAACAAAAGATATTTTATTAAAATTATACAACTTGCCTTTACGAATTTAATCCTTAAAAGGACTTTCGAAAGAAAGCATACAACTCTATTATTATTGAACCTTACGTAAAAATGAGAGTGATTTACTTTTACTTGAATTTTTTCTTGAAACTTGCAAAAAAGGGAAAAGAAAATGTTTGAATAAGGGCAAAAGAGCAAGGCAAAAGAAGGCTGAAAATAAAAAGAAGAGGAGGGGAAGAAGGAATGAGAACAAAGAGGAAGTCAAAAGCAAACAAAAGGAGGAATAGGGCAGCCAACTATATGGCCAAAGGAGTATAAGAAATGATGAAAACAGGGCAGTGAAAGAGAAGGAAGATGGCTGTCATAAAAAGTAAAAAATAGGACAGGGAACAAAAAGGGGAATAAAAGGGCCAAAACAAGATGGAAGGAGACCAAAAAACTAGGGAAAAAATGAGTAAAAAAGGGGCACAAACTAGGGTACACTAAGGCTGTCCAAAGTGAAGAAAAAGAGTGGTAAACAAGAGGAAAAACGGGGCAACGATGAAGAAAATGTAAGAAAAGGCAAAAAAAAGCAAGGAGAAAAAAGCTAGCAAGCAAGGAAACAAGGGGATCAAAGAGCAAAGAGAGAACTAGAAGAGGGAAGTTCGGTAACCAAAGAATAGTATTGAATTTATGGATGGAACCCAAGAGAGAGAGTTAAACTCCCAGCTTTCTTTTTGTACTTTAAAGAAGAAGATCTCTGTAGGTCCTACAATGAAAGTGTTAGATTAAAAAGGTTGCTTGAAGCCTGGGATAAAAGCAGCTGAGCTCACACCCTTCTTCAACCTGTGAAGCCTGAAAACACACTACAACTTAACACAAACATGAGATCAAAATAACATGTTAGTATGCTAAGAAAATTGAATCATGATCAACATTACGTATATACTGATTACTCATGTCCATCAAGATACTAATCTACTTCGCATAAACAATCAAATTGAAACTACAAATGATTGTTCTACTGTGCCAACAATGGCCTTCTTGAGCTAACAAAGAAACAATTAATCTCATATAAGCATTAAAGAAATAGGGGTTAGAGACAATATCACCTCAACCATTTGTAAAAAACTACCACATCCAAGAGCTCATGGACCTCCAAAGTCGAATCTTTATTAACAATTCAAAGCAAATGCTTGATACAATTTTCTCAGAGTAACTCTGCTACAAAAGTTCATACTAATAGAGCTGAAGGAGCCTCTATTTATACAATGAGAGAGTGCTAAAACCCTAAAACCAAATCACATAACCTAGCCGGCTTGGTCACATAACTGAGATCCCATACCTAAAATGAAGAGTTGGAAGTGAGGGGAGGCCTCCACCTAGGCAAGGCACCCCCACTCCAACCCTAGCCACTGCAAACAACCCTAAACTGAGACCACACGTGTGGAAGGCACCCCCAGGTTGAGGAGGGGCATGAATGTGTGAAGTAGGCATCTGGATGTAGGTAAACCACCTTTTAGGTATGGATGAAGCCCCTGCTAGGTTTGGGAAGGCCATTGATGGTGCAAGCTTCAGTCTTTACCTCGATCAAATCATCGGACCAATGAATGCTCTCCATCTCATTTTTTAGCTGGAGATGACAAATCTGCTAACTAAATATAAATTAATTGCTCACTGAATGCTAACTGAAGATGAGTTATGATAACTCCAATCATCATAAATGCCCAATGAGATGTCATTTAGTCTTTTATTTCGTTGAATTTGGATTAATTTGGAGAGTTTTAATTTTCTCCAAAATAATCATTTTTTAATCAAAAAACATTTTTTTCCTCGAAAATGACTTTTTTGAGAAAAATGGCGTTATGTGTCCGATTAATGATCTAAAAGTTGGATTCGACTGGCTAGCTGGTCAAGAATGATTTTTGGCTTAAGGTTAGAGCCTTCAATCACTGAATTCGGGGTCCGGATGACCGACTTATTACAAACGGGTTTTTTCCATTTAATTTATGGAAAAATTAATTAAAAAACTTAGGAAAATTTTAAAAATTTTAAAAATAATTTTTTCCCCATTCGAAAAAGATTTTTTCGAAAAAAATTAAAGGTCCCAATGACTTAGGACAAGACCATGCTCTACTTAAATCATGCCTAGTAGGTTTATAACACTCAGTTGGGCTCTAATAACCCCCCAAGGCCCAGAATTCAACATCGGGCATTCCAGCTTTGGAGGAAGCGGGAGAAAACCTCGTCAATTATACTCGGCTATAGGCAAAGCATAATTGTCAAGGGCAAAAAACTCCCTGGAATACCTTATTTGAGTTTCTACACCTCAGGAGATCAAACCACTCAAAAAATACCCTACTAGCACATTTTATTACAAACCCCGCGGGGCCATGGTCAAAATTATTCAAATAAAAAACTGGCTAGCCAATATTGGCTAGACATGAAGAAGAATCAACCGATATACTGGAATCAGATATTGAACATGTCTGTCAACCGGCGGCTCCTCAGGTAACCCAACTAAGTGCAAAATTAGTGGATAACAATCCTCAAATTCGAATTTGGAAAGAGTTTCTTCTAAGTGAGTGGATGAAGAGTCATAGGATAAATTTAGGCAATGACAAGATTCTATAACAACTATGACAATAATTGTAATAGTTATGACAACTCTATGGCACTTATGACAAATTCTCTTACAACTATAACATATTCTATGACATATATGACATGTAAAAGCTAAAAATAGACCCAAGAGGACGCATGAGGTGTGTGTGGGGCCCAAGGAAGCTTCATGAAAGGTTTCAAATCGAATTTCATGAAGGGAGAACAAGCAAAGTCAAGACAAGTGTCACTTGGGTTAATGTAATGACATAGATTAACACTAATTCAAGTTAATGCACCAATGGGAAGGTAATTTGAGTTTACTGGAGGGAAATAAGGCCAAGGAAGTTATTAAAAGAGGATGAAGTCGAAATGGGGTAGCTTTTGATCATTTGTTAATTGGCCTTTGGAATTTTGGAGAGATTTTGTTTGTCCATTGCACGGTGAGTATTTACTCTGCTTGCTTGAAGCAATTTCGAGGGACTTGGATTCATTTCCAAGTTGGTTGATGGAGAGGCCATTCAAACCTCTCAATGGATCTTATTGATGGTGTTTAGTTGCAAGTTGAAGGTTCATACAGCTCGATTTCTCATATATCTCCCACTTCTCTCATTCCTTCTTGTTGCCCACCTATATTGACTAGGTGGCAACGTCATGTACATTGCAGATGTACATATTGTACAATTTGTACCATGGAAAAATCCTAGAGATTTTTTGTTCAGCAAGGCAATTCTGCCCCTTTTGTACACGAAATGTCCGCTCCCCTACGTGGGATAACTAATGTAATTTTAGATGTCAGTATGGGTCATTCCTCTAAGGATGTCACCATGGACTTTATTATCAGGGAAATCCTCTTCACCGAGTGTTGTTTTCTCCTTCCAATTAATTTTGTTATTTAACAAATTTAATTGGTTGGGTTTTTCACTCACCAATCCTCCAAAGTGGTGAATTGGTGTTTTGATGATCAAGCCCATGAGGTGGCTAAGGTTTCAAGTGGTTGTCCATGACCATGCAAGCCATATCTTGTAGTCTTGCAAAATTTCATTAGGATTTTTATTTTTATTTTTATTTTTTCTAATTAATTAACTTTACCATTGGATGGTTAATTAATTAAGTTTTGATGTAATAATTTATTTTCTTGATCCTTGGCATTTTTTCTAGGTGTTATGAATGCAAATGAAGATGGTATGACACCCCCTAAGCCATAGGTTCAAATCCTATGTCATTCTGACAAAGGGTTAAGAAGTTGGACTCCCAATTTTGGTTAAGACAAGGTATTTTTTATTTCCTAGGGTGAAAAATTAAATTATTTGATTTTGAAGAAAAAAAATATCAAATAATGTCATGGTAATTAAGTTTGAGGGTTGGCTAAGCATAGTCAATTTTTATTTTGAGTAAACCCCCCTGTTGCCCACCTATTTCAACTAGGTGGCAACCTCATCTACATTGAAGATGTACATTCTGTGCAGTTTGTACCATGGAAAAATCCTAGGGATTTTTCACTTAGCAAGGCAATTCTGCCCCTTTTGTACATGAAATGTCCGCTCCCTTGCGTGGGATAATTAATGTAACTTTATATGTCATCATGGGTCATTCCTCTAAGGATGTCACCATAGACTTTATTATCAGGGAAGTCCTCTTCACCAAGTGTTTTTTTCCCCTTTCAGTTAATTTTGTTAATTAACAATTTTAATTGGTTGGGTTTTTCACTCACAAATCCTCCAAAGTGGTGAATTGGCGTTCTGATAATCAAGCCCATGAGGTGGCTAAGGTTTCAAGTTGTTGTCCATAACCATGCTAGCCATATCTTGTAGTCTTGCGGAATTTCATTACGATTTTAATTTCTATTTTGATTTTTTCTTAATTAATTAACTTTACCATTTGGTGGTTAATTAATTAAGTTTCGATGTAATAATATAATTTCTTGAACCTTGGCATTTTGTAATAGGGGCTATGAATGCAAATGAAAAAGCTATGACACCCCCTAAGCCATTGGTACAAGTCTCATGTCATTCTGACAAGGAGTTGGGAAGTTAGACCAATTTTGGTTAAGACAAGGTATTTTTTCATAGGAAATTAATCTAATTTCCAAGGGTGAAAAATTAAATTATTTGATTTTGAAAGAAAAAATCAAATAAGGCCATGGTAATTAAGTTTGATAGGTGGCTAATCATAGTTAATTTTTATTTAAATAAACCCCCTCATGGTCAAAATAAATTTTTGAAGATTTCCCAAGTGGGGTGCCCCTCTTGTCTTAATAAAAGATAAAAAAATAAAATATTTAAAGTAAAAAATTAAAAAATTAAAAAAAGAATAAAAAATCAAAATTTGAGTCAAAAGAATCGCATAAAAAATAAAATAAAAAAATATTTAAAGTAAAAGATTAAAAAATTAAAAAAAAGAATAAAAAATCAAAATTTGAGTCAAAGGAATCCCCAGATAAAAAATAAAAAATAAAAGATAAAAATAAATAAATAATAAAAAGATAAAAATAAAAAAATAAAATATTAAAAACTAAAATTAAAATAAAAAATTAAATAAAAGATATAAATAAATAAAGGATAAAAGATAAAAAATAAAAGAATAAAAAGATAGAAATTTTAAAAATAAAAGAATAAAAATATAAAATAAAAGATAAAAAAATAGAAATTTTAAAAAATAAAAGATTAAATAAAATATAAAAAATAAAAGCTAAAAAATAAAAACAATAAAAAATTAAAATAATAAAAATTAAAATTTGAGTCAAAAGGAGGCCCAACTTGAGTCATGGAAACCTTAGATCTAAGGGTTAAACTTCATTGTGACATAGATCTATCTTTTTTACCATTGATTTGAAAAGACACCATTGCTTATGATTGGTGGATGGCTTGCAAAGTCAACAAACCTAGATCTAAAGGTGGAGAAGAGTTAGAGTTTAGATCTATGTTTTGAACCCTTGATTTGGGAGTGGGTTTGAAATCTTTTCAACTATAAAAGAGAGGCCCCTCCTCTCATTTTATGATGATTCTTTTGGAGCATGGTTATGCTGCCAAAATACTCTCTTCTCCCTCTCTTCTCTATTCTTCTCTCTCAAGTTTTCTTTGGCTATTGTAATGTTGTTGTCCTATTGGGGTTTATAATACATCAATCTTTGGAGGATACATTTGTTGGTGCACCCATTTTGTGGCTTGAAGAATGAGGTAACTGTTTATGGTTGGTTATTGTTGCATTATTTATCATAGAAGCTCTCCACAAAGGTTTTTGTGGAGAGACTTGTAGGTAGAAGTTTTTCTATTTGCACTTGTGATTAACATTGTAAGATTTTGCAAAGGTTTTTGCATGATTTATGGTGTTCTCATCTCTATGTGTGAATTTTGTAGCTTTAGCTAAACTCTTTGCAGGGATCCAAGCTTGGAAAAGTTCTCCCTCCAAGGCCCTAATCTCTAATCTTGTTTTATGTT
>LPNX011110582.1:48244-66177 GCA_001517045.1 Pseudotsuga menziesii | reverse complement strand
AAAGTTCTCCCTCCAAGGCCCTAATCTCTAATCTTGTTTTCTGTTTTAGGAACTAGTAGTTTTGTTATTGTTTAGTAGCAAAATCTAGTTTCCTTTAATACATCCATGTTATATTTTTATGATATATTTCAGATCTGATTTCTTACTGTGTTTTAGGTGGCTGGAAATGCAATTTCCAGCCCTCTAATATTCAATTTTCTGATATTTTAAAACCCAGATTTTCACTGTAAAATTTCTGTATTTTTATACTAACATTTTCTAACTTCTTTTTGAGTTTCCTGTCATTTTCCAGCAAGCTTTGCTTGCTGGTTTTTAACAGGTTTTACAGTTTACAGGGGGAGGTTATGCCCAAATCACATCTAAAACACCTCAACTTGCAACCGATTTCAAAAGGGTTCAACCTCTTATCTTCTTACTCTATTTTCTAGCTATTTGTAAGCCTCGGGAGAGTCTCCTCGTGGGTATTCTCTAAAAGCTTTCAAAGTAATTTGTAATCATATTGTAATTAGGTAGGAAGTAGATAAGTAGTTGTGCTTTCATTTTCAAGTAGATCTAATATTTTTCTAGCCCTTTTTTACCCACCTTCTCTTTTAGGGAGATTGATGTGTGGTTAGTATATTTTGTTTAGATTAGTTTACTTTCAAGCATTTCTTTTTCAAACAAAGCATTTAATTAGATCTTTACTTTATGTCACCTAGTTTACTGATTTGAAGGAATATACAACCTGACATTCGTCTGTGTATCCTCTGCCCTCCGTTATCTCCCTTTAGGGAACTCGGATCAAGGGTATGAAAAACGGAGGGGTTTGGGGACTTTAGGAAACCTTAATTAGCTCACTTTACTTTCTGCAATCTTTTACTTTCTTGCAAAGCAATTTCATTTCTTAATTGTCCAGAGATCAAGTATCGGCACCTCCCATAAGGGATAACGCTCAGGTTGACTCTATTAACTTGTTAATTCTGTAATTTATTTTGCTTACTGTAAAAACAAATCTACAATTTACTTAAAATATACAACCTAAACTGTTCGTGTATCCTCTTCCCCCTTGTTATCTCTCTTTAGGGAACTCAGGTAAGGGTATGAAAAGCGAAGAGGCTTAGGGGCTCTAGTTTAATAGGCATCCATCTTGTTATTTTTCCGGTTGATTAAAAACATTGACCTCGGAAGCTAGTTGGAGTAGAATACCGTGGGGGGTCTCTAGGCATTCTACGTCCTCCTTGTTGAGCACCGAGGCATTGAGGTTTGACCTGGGAGCTACAGGTAGACTTGTTTCCACTGTTTTGAGCGCATCAGCATTCCCTCTTTGACTTGAGAAATACTAGATTGGGGTAGTCACACCACCGGACCTAAAACTTAATCAAAGACTTCAACTTTAAATAAAATTTATTAAAACGAACCAAGAGACATTTCAAAACGTCTTACCCACATTTCAGTTTCTGTATTTGCTTCAGAGTCCTTGCTTTTCAAGGCTTTCATTTTACAAGTACATCTTGCAAGCATCTCAATTTCATTTCAGTACCTTGCACTTTCAAGTATAATATCTTTAAAGTACTGTGGCAAGCTTGAGTAAAACATTGTTTAATCTTGTAACTTGAAAGCAATCTATTGTTTGATCTTTGACATAATAACTTGTTCATCCGGTGTATATCTTGTTTCTTTTCAGGTATCATTATATATTTGTTTAACCATTCTTTAGCATTTGTTCATATTGTTAATATTGTAGATCTTGCTTAGCTTAGACAACTGTGGATAATCATTCTTAATTCTTTTGTAAGTTTGTAACTTGTAATCTTTTGACTCCATTTAATCTAGGCACTGATCTTGTAATTTTGTAACCTTAATAAAATAAAATCCCTTTAACTAAATTGTTAATAAACCTTCATGTAGGGACTACCCCCCTTGGCTTTGTTGGGATTTGGCCTAAACGGAGGAGTTGGTAGACTGTGGTGACAATGGTCCCCAGCTCTGACTTGCCCCCAAGGACACACAAAGCGGGTTGGAGACTTCCCCTTGTCATAAAGTGTGTATTAGGCGGCAACACCCCCCCATGGTTAAAATAATTTTTTCGATCTCTTAAGTGTGGTGCCCGTCTTATTTCTTCCAAGTTTACTTAGGAAAAATCAAAATGTGAGTCAAAGGAGGTCCACACAAGGTGGAAACCCACCTAAAAAAGGGGGTGCTACTGTGAAGGAGGCTTTTCTAAGGGGGGTGCTAGTGTGAAGGGGCCCACGTTTGGGAGGAACTCCCGAAGGAAAAAACGTCAAGCCTAAAACAGTCAACCAAGGGGAGGTTACAACCCTAATTTTCTTTTTTATTATTATTATAACTCCACCAAGGGGAGGTTCCAACCCTAGTTTTCTTTTTTATTATTATTATAACTCCACCAAAGGAAGTCGCCCTCAAGCTCAAGTCAAAGGAAAAAACTAAAACCCTAATACAAGGTGGTTTCTCAAGAGGGTTTTGTATTTTTTCTATTTAAGAAGGGCTCCTCTTCCTCACTCCACACGATTTTCTCATGCTTAGGTTATGCTATCAATTTATCCCATCTTCTTCTCTCACATTTTCTTAAGCTTTGCTCAAGCCCTTGAAGCTCTCATTGTATTGAATCTTGCCCTAGTTGGGCCTAATAGAAGAAAATCTTTGGAGGATCGCTATCTTTTTTTGGTGTTTGGTCTCTTCTCTTCAAGCTTGAGGTAAAAATAGTTCATTTTTGTGAGATTTATTTATTTTTTACATGCATAGATGCCCCTTGTAAAGGTCTTTTGCAAAGGGGACTGATAGTGAATGGTTATTTGCTATTGTTTGTGAGTAGTTTACTTTAGATCTACAAAGGTTTTTGTAGATCCATTTGGGTTACTCACCTCTTACTTGTATTTTGTAGATTTTTCTCACATCTTTTGCAGATCTGAGGGTTTGAAGGAGGGCCTCCAAGGCTAATCACTAGATCTATATTTATCAATCATAAATATGATATTTTGTAGGGTTTAAGGTGGCCGAAAATGCATTTTGCAGCCCTCTAAACTTCATTTTTCAGTCATTTTTTCACCCAAAATTTTGCTCTAGTTTATAGTTTTTGGGGTACTAACTTTTTAACTAGTTTGTTGGAGTTTCTTGTCATTTTCCAGCGAGCTTTTCCTTTCTGGTTTTAACAGGTTTTACACAGAAAACACTGCCCAAATCGGACCAAAACGCCTCAATCTTCAGTGATTTCAAAAGGGGTTCAAACCCTCATTTTTTCTCATTTTTTTCCTTATTTTGTAAGCCCCAGGAGAGTCTCCTCGTGGGTATTCTCTAAAAGCTTTCAAAGTGATTTGTAATTTATTGTATCTAAGTGGGAAGTAGATCACTAGTTGTGCTTTCATTTTCAAGTAGATATATTATTTTTTCCAGTTTTTACCCACCTTCTCCTTTAGGGAGATTGCTATGTGGTTAGTATATTTGGTTTATATTAGTTTACTTTTCAAGCATTTCTTTTCCAAACTAAGCATTTAGCTAGATCTTTACTTTCTGTTGTCTAGTTTACTATTTTGAAGAAATATACAACCTAAACTGTCTGTGTATCCTCTGCCCTCCGTTATCTCCCTTTAGGGAACTCGGATCAAGGGTATGAAAAGCGGAAAGGCTTAAGAGCTTTAGGAAATATAATTAGTTCGTGTTGCTTTCCCACAATTTTTTAAGTTTCTGCAAAGCAAATTTATTCTATTGTCCAGAAATCAAGTACCGACACCTCCCATAAGGGATAAAGCACAGGTTGACTCTATTGATTGTTTCAATTGAAATTTACTTGTTGTAAATCAATCGGTAATTTACTTTTTGTATTGTATTTTATAAGTTGGAAATTAACCAACTTATTTGGCCCCTCCTCTACTCCGTCATCGTCCTCCGAGGTCTTCTGAGAAACGACGGGTGGTTGAATAAGTTTTAGTAATAGGCATCCACTTCATTATTTTTCTCTTCAACTAAAAACAAGTGACTTTGGAAGCTATGGGGGGTGAGAGACCATTGGGGGTCTCACGACGCTCGCGTCCTCTTTGTTGAGCACTGGGAATTTGGGGTTTGACCTATGGATCTACGGGTGGACTTGTTTCCACTTTGTTGAGAGCTCGACACTCCCTCTTTGATTTGAAGGATACGAAGTTGGGGTAGTCACACCACCGAATCTAAAACTTAATCCAAGACTTCAACTTTAATAAAATTTACTAAAACAAACCAAGAGACATTTCAAAACGTCCCACCAACATTTGCTTATTGTTTTTAGTTCAACTTGCCTTGTTGTTCAAGGTTCCCTTTTCTAAGCAATTTTCAAATACTTGCCTTGTTGTTCAAGGCTTTGTTTTACAAGCACTTTCACTTTCCAATTTACTGCAAGCATCTTCTTTCAAGCACCTAATCTCATTTGGTGGCATCTTTAAATCTATTGCGTGATGATCACACTGTTAATAACTTGTAGATCTTGCATACATAATTTAATTCATTTTCTTCACGCATTTTAGGTAATTGTTAATTGTTGTTCCATTTATTCGTCTGTCTATAAGCATTTGATTTAACTGTGAAATATTGTTCATATTGTACAAATCCGTTTGACTACTTATATTGTAATCTTGTTTAGTTTTAGACAACACTTAAACTGTGGATAAATCAACCGAGTTTAATTTCTATGAAGTTGTAACTCATTTATTTTAACTCCATTTGTTAATAGGCACTGGTCTCTCTATATCTCAGGATCTACTTGTCATTGAAAGAAATATATGCATTTGCATGTTGCTTGTCATTCTTGGGATAGTATAAAGTCTTAGCCTTACAACCTTTATAAAAGATCCCTTTAACTAATAGTTAATAAATTTAGGAATAATTTCCTGTAGGGACTACCCCCTTGGCTATGTTGGGATTTGGCCTAAACAGAGGAGTTGGTAAACTGTGGTGACAGTGGTCCCCAACTCTAACTTGCCCCCAAGGACACACAAAGCGGGTTGGATACTTCCCTGTGTCATAAAGTGTGTATTAGGCAGCAACACTTCTTCTCCATTCCCCCATACTCTCATGTGATGGCGCACTTGTTGGAGTGGTGCTTGCGCTTTGCTGAGTCTATTTGATGCCCAAGCTTGGGTATATGATGTATGGATCTGTACTTTTATGTCCATATGCTCTGTAATTCGAAATATAAGAAATCCATGTGTGAAAGGCTTGCATTCCCATTCTCACTAGTTTTCATGAATTTGGCTTCAAGCTTGAAATAGTTTTATAGCACATTTGTATGAAGACTTTTCTCTGATTTTGATGCTATTGGGACAGAAATTTGTATGTTGTGGATGGTCATTATATGTCATGTTACTATCTGAACCATTTATTCTATTGTTCATGTGTCAAACTTAAGCTATGGTAATGCAATTTCTCCATAAGCAATTTCCATGAAAGTTACCATACAGATGTTGCGCCTCATAATCAGTTTGAAAAGCTTAATAACCATGAATAATGACAGCCATTGATGTTTGATATGCATCCCCATACTCTGTTCTGGAAGTTGGGAGGGTTGTATTGCATTTGGAAAGACAAAAGTGCTATCTACCCTTGGGGGTTTTACATCGATGTCAAAGTTTTGAAGCCTCTTTGAAATATTTTGGATAGACTGCCTAGTTTCCCCAAAAAGGTACATTACATGTTGCTTATCCCCATATTTTGATTATTACAAATCCATCTCACATATGTGAAAACATTATCATACTAAGACGTTTCCACATTCTACAACAAATGGGACTTTGGCATCCAGTTCTCACTTTTACAATTAAGTAGAAAATCTTTCCTCGATCATTTTGTTATCACATATATAGTAGCTGCGCTACCATATTCTATTTTTCTGACTCGGTACATTTTTTCAGCCAGATCTCCTACATATGAGATGCTAAGATGAATAGTTGTGATGCATCATTATGTTACTAGTGGACTATAGTACTCTCCAATGCCAGGACTGAATCTCAGGACACTCAGATTTGAGGACTGATCTAGTCATTTAGTCATTTGCAGAGCAATTAGTGATGCCCAGATTTGTATCAGTGTTTCTCATTGAACAGATGATGGTTCAAATGGATATATTTGCACGGTTATGACTCAGTTTATATTATATGGTGTTATGGTTATCATTGCTCTTATACTCATTTTTGTGACATGTATTAGCATTTAGTGTCATGATCTGGCGGTCATATAAATATGTGGACTTGGATGTATCTGTATTATGTATTGATGTCCCTACTCAGACTTGGAAGTTCTTGATCTATACTCATGGGTTTTACCCTCCTTAGGGAGAATAGAGGTAGTCATTCCCACCATTTTTTGGCTTGCTAGTGTTGGTTTCATATTTCACTGTCTCCACTCATCCATTACCTTCCAGTTATGTTTCAACCCAACTT
Organism: Pseudotsuga menziesii; assembly: GCA_001517045.1. Classification (NCBI taxonomy): domain Eukaryota; kingdom Viridiplantae; phylum Streptophyta; class Pinopsida; order Pinales; family Pinaceae; genus Pseudotsuga; species Pseudotsuga menziesii. Next base: position 59,773 of record LPNX011110582.1, on the reverse strand, counting down.
ACTGCTTGACTTGTGGCATGGAGGACCTTTCCCCGCAAGAGCCTTTGTTGGACAAACCTCCCTGTTTATCTGTGTCTCGGCTCTGAGTTACCTAGGATGTGTTTATTTATCTGAAACAAGTAGCGCTGCTATCAATACAATGTATTTGGAAATGAAATGAATATCTTACAAAAAGTCCATTCATGAAAAGTAGTGTTTTTCAACATACATGAATGAAAGGCTAGCCTAATGAAATTGGCTCTGAAAAATATTGTAATAAAGTATCTGAAACATTCATGAAAAGTAGTGTTTTTCAACATACATGAATGCAAAGCCTAAAATAATAAAAGTCTGCATAAAAGTGCATAGACCAAGGCTATGGAAAATCAAAGGCCCAAAAAGCAATGGTTCCTAAAATTTCTATCTAAAGATTGTTGGCCTTACTTGTATTGAGTTGGATTGTGAGCATTTGTCAAGGTGAGTAGGCTCCTATGAAGTAGTTCACCCATTTGCGAGGCACTGCCATCCCCTTTGTTATTGTTTGTTCGGCATATGGCTAGAGTGTGTATTCCCTTTCCATATCCAAAGTGTCACAATGTTGAGTTGGTGGTCATCCTTTGTCCTAGCCTTGTAATTTTTAGCCTTCACCCTTCACTAGCAAATTGACTACAACTATGAAGTGAGTATGGTCTTGAAAGTCTCGTCTGAGTTATGATTAATAAATGAAACCCTATATATATATATGTATTTGATTGATAAATCGCTAGTGAAGTGACTGCTACTTGTTATGAGTGTTACTTAAATGATTTGTAGAGCATGTCTTAGCCTTTGAACACTTGCAGCATATGGATGCCAGCCTGAGTTATATTGGTTATCTGATCATTTACAGATTATTATGTTATCTATTGGATATTGTTGATGATCAGGTAGAGACCTGGAAAGGGTATGAGTATATACCCTAGATGGATTTGGACTCTCTGAGTCTAGTGAGACAACTTGTTTTCAGTTCCGGGCACTTGCAGAGATGCTCAGGCTCATTTTACCCTTCTGATGCAGTTTTGCTTCATTGGATGATGTGTCTGAGCAAGGAGATGTTTTTATTGGATCTCCTAGGGCGTTGTATGGGGCATAGGAAGTGCAGCCACTTGATTGTACCATAGTACCCCGCTCCCAGAAATTCTGGTGGGCTCAGTTGGACAACGCATGCACCCTAGGAGGTTGTTTTGGCAGGTTCACGTTTCCCGAGGCAGATTAAAAAATGATTAAATGGCTTCTAAAGAAATTGATTTGGGCTACTAAGGCAAGGAAATGGCATGGGATGAGTCATGATGATGAGAGTGATGTCCTCCAGACCTTCTCCAACAGTTGCAGCACCAAACTGGGCCCACACCTATTTTTGGGGCATTTTTATATTATTTTCTGGGGCTTTTGGGAGGCTCACGATTTCCTCAAGGAGGCACAAAGTCAAAAACTTAAAATATTATATTGTTTTATTGTGCCATGGGGACACCCAGAGGGAGCTAGTTAACACTCCATGGACCCACCATGTGCTTCATTTATTTATTGTTGAGTGGGGTACCCTCTTATGGGTGATCTAGTCCACTTTGGTACTTTATGGTTATATTGATCCATGTATCGTATGTTGAGCTCATCTCAACCATTGATTAGAACATTTATATATTTTAATCTTATCCACTCGTTTTGAAAGTGGTTAGGATTTTGGTTCTCTTGTTCCTATTTAAAGGAGAGAGCTTCTCATTTGTAAGGGGTCTTTGGCTCTTGGATCTGGATAATAGAAAAACTCTTTTTGCGGAATTTCTTGGATCTCCTTTGCATCTAGTGTTCTTAGATGGTGATTGGAAAGTCTTTTGCTTCCTACCATTTGGGAAATTGTTGTGAGATCTATATTTTTTTGGGGGAATCTTTGTCTTGTCTACAGGAGGGCGATTTCAACTTGGGCGTTTTTGCAGGGGGGCCTCAACTCGCTTGGATTGTCTTCGTTTTTATCAGGGTGTTTTCATTAGTGTCATTGCGATCTATGATTTCTTCTTGCTATTTTTCTGTCGCATTTAGTTTTTTTCTCATGCTGCAACAAATTTGATATGTTTGACGTTTGTTGTGCAGGAGGAGGGTGCATTGGCTCCTTGGGGCAAAATGTTGGACATAGAACTTGCTCAAAGCTTCTCAAATTGATCGAGATAGCAGGGATCATCATCATCAAGGCATCTACAAGGTTTTCCAGGTAAGATCTACATATTAGTCCCTTTCTTCCAGATCTCAATCCATTGACATATGTTTTTCTTCACTTTTATACTGAAAAATCCCATAATAATAAAAAAACCAAAAAATACCAAAAAAAGACCGCTTGATCTCGAGCCAAACCACTGCTGAGTTTTGTAGATCGGGTCATCCCCTAAACGTATCACCCTCAACGCTGATCTGAAAGTGGTTGGTTTGCCCTAAATCTGAGAAACTGACCTCCCAAACCCTATCATTGTCCACCATTTTTCTGACTTTTTCTGTGATTTGATTTTTTTGGCAAAATACCTTCGTGGGTTTGTAGATCGGGTCATCCTCTCACCAAATCACCTTCAAAGCTAAGCTAGAAGCTGACAGGTTGCCCTAGATCTGAGAAACTGACTTCCCAAACCCTAGCGCTAGCCATCCTGTTGTTGGTTTTTCCTGTGATCTGACTTTTTCGGCCAAATACCTTTTTGGGTTTGTAGATCGGGTTATTTCCCAGGTGGGTTTCCTCCAACGCTGGGCAGATAGTGACTCCATTTCCCTGGATCTGACAGGCACTGATCTCCAACCCCAGCACTACCCCCTCTTTGGCCTCTTTTTCTTGAAATTTGACTTTTCCCTGGTGACTCGGGTACTGTGACATTGTCATATCTTTCATCGAGTCTGTCCTTGGGTACTAGATAGCCCCAATCTTGTCTTTGCCCTCCCTACATTGGTTACGTTTCCCAAGGCAGCGGATATCATTACCTATTGCTAGTACCTCAACCCTAGATCTAGATTTTACTTCATAGGTCACTTGTGTCTCACTTTTGATCAAGCCTTACTCTTCCTAAACCATAATCCAAAGCCTTAGTTCACTTAGTGACATCATCCATAGATCTAGGGTTTCCATTTACCTTACACCTTACCTACCTTGAATCCATTTGATCTGATCTGGTGTCTAGATTTGATCTCTCCTGTCGGGAGTAGATCCGGGTCTCCCCCTTTGTTGTCTTGGGCTAAGATAACATAAAGTGAAGACTACCTCGATTGGCGTGACAACCATCCATTTGGGAGTCGAGGCAATCTTGGTTCCACCTCCTGAGTTGCTTGTCCCTCTACCGTCCATCCTGGTTCCATCTCACATACGCAACTACAAGGTTGGTGATAACACATTCCTCAACCCATATCTTTATACTCCAACTTAAAATATATTTGGGGATATTGCAAGTTTTGACAATGCATCCTTGAACACTTAACTCCCATGCTCAGTGGCATAAGGGCATCTCCTAACTAGATGCTCGTGATGGTTCTGTACCACCAACATAGATCCAAATCCTAGGCTCTATCAAGTGCCGAGAGGGATCAAATCTTTGGAGGTGCAAACCTCTTCTTAAGTATTGCACTCTACCATCAGCTTTGGCGTGATTCAAACCAATAGACACATCTTTTTATTTAAGGTCGACATATAATATTTTTATCATTAATATAACCATGTACAATAAAACCATGGGTTGTTTAGGAGGCCCTGCACATGGTTTTAAAACCATTTGCAAGGTCCTCCTAAACCATGTACAATAAAACCATGGGTTGTTTAGGAGGCCTTGCACATGGTTTTAAAACCATGTGCACAACCAACATTTTTTTTGCCAATAATTTAATTTTTTATTTTTTATTATTTTGTTAAGTAGGAACATTACAACATCTCCCCCATATTGTGTTGTTTTTATGCCGGATATTTTTTTTTGCCGAGGTTGTTTTTGTGGCCAACATTTATGTAATGTTATGTAAAGTTACATAACGTTACAAGATCTCCCCTATACTGGACTGTAGAGCGTCTTTCGGCGCAATTACGCCTGGTATAATCATTTCTGCAGGTAAATTATCCTCGTTGAAGGAAATACAAATGAATCAAAGAAGACGGTCGTTAGTTCCTTCTGGAAATTTCCATTGGTCTTAAAGGATATCGCTTATATTGCTGAAGATTCCATTTTAACGGACTTCACGCTATTGTTAAAGCTTCACAGAGTGTATGATACTTCTTTATCTGCAAATTTATTTGATTTTGATTGAGAGACCCTTTAATAGACATTGGCATACTGGGTAGAAAAGTTAATTTTGTCTGACCAACTTTTCTGTGTTTTCTGAATCTTCTTTATCCTGACTGCTATTGTCTGAAATATCAACCCTCGTACTTCTGGGAAAATAATGTCTTATCTTGATAGTTTTCGATATAGTTCTGTTTTATGGAATTTGGCTCTGCACGAACATGCTTTTCACTGTTCAGTAAGTTCACGATATCAACGAAGGTACTGGGAATGTTCATTTGTAAAGCCATTCCGTGAGATTACATATTCACTGGATGTTTCTTGTAGGCAGGGGAATGAAAACTTGATCTTTTTTTTAGCTCGAGGGGAATCGGTAACTTGTCAAACTTGTCTGGGCCAGGCCCAGGATCAAATCCGCTGCTGCCACTATAACCCCTAAGGTATAAACCGGCAGCCCGCAAGCCAGGATATACCAGAAACTTGTGACTCAGCAAGGACCGAGACGTCCCGACTCCAATCCCGACAAGGGGCAGTAGTCTATCCAGGGGGCGCCTATCCTTTGAGCCTTATCACAGCGGGCCATGCCTCAGTGGGAATTGATCTCTTGTTCTAGGTGCATTCTTTTTGTCCCATCTGAGAATGGAAGCCGGGCTAGTTGCGATAAATTCCCATCTGTCTACTGCTAGGTCACAGCCAACCAGCGGATTCCAAATGATGATGTTAATAAGAATATCTTCACTGGATAAATCACCAGCAAAGCCTCCAGGTCACTGCTAACTGCTACAGGCTATTTATTTCTGTTTTTCTGTTTCCTTCTGCTTGTCCTGATATGTAATGTATAATTTTCTTTGGCAATTTATTCATAACATTGTGAGATCAGACTAGCCGTTCAATTGGTTCAGTTATTTGGGAAGAATTTATTATATGAGCTGTGGTCCTTCCTTGCAGCTAGGTTCGCAGAAGGGACTAAACATATGGCAAATTCATTTTACAGTTGAACAGAACATATTTAAAACTATTGACATTTAAAATTAGCAATAGAACAGAACAAACAGAAGTACGGTAGGCTTCCTGTTATTGTTACACAATTTCATATAAAGAAGGATGCTGGCTGTAAATACAACTATGCAACTCTCTCATCTACAGAGAAACGTGGTGTCTTAGAAAGAGGCAGGCGACCTCTATATGAGTGAACACCAGCTACTGTAATACATGTGGACAATGGTTAGGACCCGATCTTAATTGCAGGGCCTAGTTAAGGATGGCCAATGTTAACCCCGAATTAAGGATGGCCTAGTCGGAGTTGTCTACGTAACATTTAGCCTGTTCCTTGTGTGTTATTGCATAGAGATGCATTGAATTTAGACGGTGCATTGAATATAGATATTGTTATAAATTCATTTAAAGTTTAGTTTGATATGAACCTCTGGGTTTGAAAGCTCAAGAATGCATATGAGTCCCAATTTTTTCAACATCAAATAATGTTATCAAATAATTAATTTGGGATAGGCATTTAACAATTTTGCAACTTTTAATTGTTTATCAGATTTTGGTTTAGATGGAATTTGGGCTATTTTATGTTAATTTACAGATGATTTATCTGATTGTAAATAAGACTAGCATAGATTCATTTTAAACCTGGATTTATCAAGTATTAAAAGGATCCAATTTCTTGAGGTTTAATTTTTTTTATCTTAAATTTTCTATACGTTAAGAAAAAATTTACACCTCAAGAAAATTGATCCCTCTTGGTGCTGGATAGATGCATGTTTAAGATGAATCTATGTTGATCATATTTATTTTTATGAAACATGAATTTTTAATTACTATTTTCATTTTTATTTTTGATAACTTTACAACATCTCTCTTATACTAAACTGTAACACACCTTACTACTCTCAAAAAACAATAAATTTATAATTATATAAAAAAATACAAAATAATCCAACATTTTATTTATTTAAATTAAATAATATTCTTAAACCTAAAATTCAGAACACTATTATACCTATGGTAAAAAGTACTCACCTCTGGGACATGAGCAATATATTGTCGAGGATTGACCTGTCGAATTCCAAGCTGACAATCCTGTCAAAAGAAAACAAGTTAATACGTATACCCTGAAGAAATGAGTAAATGCTAAGCATAACTTTGAGACAAATGGCCAGCTTAAAACAGCATAGGCATCAACATAGCTGACAACCATGTCATTGACTGCGGCAACCACTGGCAACAAATATTTTATCGACTAAGGAATCTAATAATAGAGATCCCAGATTATAAAGGAACACCTATGAAAAGACTGTAACTGGTCTTATGCACAACATGAATATTCAATTTCTAGTAAACTATTCTCAACAGTGTCAACATGGTATGTTGGGTCCAGCAATTTCACTCACTGTAAGTTATCTTACTACAGTAGTATATCTCTATGTTAAGGATTTCATTTCGTAAATACTCCCTGCCCCTTTTATTGAACTGAATCGGCATGTGTAAAGTGTATTTATTCCTCCAAAGTGGCTTAGGACTTGAACTTGGCTCTAGCTATTTTTCACAAGCACTATTGCAAACATGAGCACAAGCATGGAAGAGTCTTGAACCCTGGTAGGGGCAATAATAACACCAACTCAAATTTCAATATTTAATACATCATTAATGTGTGTAATTAGACATATCCATCCTTCAGTTCTGCAACCATTCATACTTCATTATACCCAATGCATGATTACTCAAAGTTCAACTGTTGGGAAAAAATTATCATTTCCTCAAAAATTCTGCCCAAAACCTTAAAATGACAGGTTGAACAGATAGAAACCATGTAACCCCAAACCATGAGTGACAGATTGGACAGGTAGCAACAATGTAATTGCATGGTTCCAGCAGTCAACCCCCAACCAGTATTGATATGACAGGTTGGGCAGTTTGGAACCATGTAAATTGAAGCGAAAGGTTAGGCTATTTGGAACCATGTAAATTGAAGTGAAAGGTAGTTAAGTTACAAGTTAGGCAGGTTGGAACCATGTAACTCAGAAGCTTGAAGTGACAGGTTGGACATCAACCTTGAAGTGACGAGAATTTACATGACCTGCCCAACCTGTCACTTACATGTTAGGCAGGTTGGAACCATGTAATATACATAGTTCTAAACTGCAGAACCGGTCACTTTAAAGTTTAAAGTTCAGGGCAGGATTTCTGAGTGGTGGATAATTTTCACCTTCAAGCAATAACTAGCCAGCCCTGACTACTACACCAGTTCCTCCTTTTCCAAAATATCTTACTGCTTAAAAATAAATGCTATACAACTTAAAGCAAAATGCTTTACTGAGACATAAATTGATCGTAAACAACAATACTACCTTTAGCAGAGCCAAGGTGCCATCGGCCATACGACCTTTGCTGGGCAGTCCCAGTCGAATCACATTGCGCTGTGTTACAGCATTAGCATTCCCATCCCCAATTCCATCTGTCAATGGCTTAATCAACTCGGCTTCTGTACACATACCACCATGACACATTTCTCGTTAGTGAATGCATAAGCCCCTGATTTACTTTCACACGGCCCTCGAACTTACATTTACGAAGCCAGATATTGGATTTCAATCAAATCTTACATTGAAGTTATGGAAATCGAAGACCAAAATGTTTTCAAGAAAAGCTACAACTGTTGTTCTTGTCAATGTAATGTAATGTAATGCAATGAAAGTACCTTTGCCAAGTGCTGGGCTGTTGTGAAGAATTGTAGGGCAGTGGCATTGCACTGAAAATTTCATGGAAGGGAGTTTAACTCTGTTGTTAAATGGTTGCAGTACTTCCAAATTGATATTGGGTTTGTATGAAGATAATTGGGCAACTGCGAACGCCATCTCTTGAAAAAAAATTTAAGAATGTAATAAAAGATCACTCACTCGCTCATTCTATATATTCAGATATAGACATGAACATGAGTGACCAGTAAGTACCAATACTACTCGTGACCAGTAAGTACCAATACTACTCCCAGTCCATTGTGCAACGTGCAAATTTTTTTCTATGGCATATGCCTTCGGACTCAGCAGAATATTACATTTTTTCTTTCAAATCCCACTCTGTTTATTTCTTAATCGGAGATCAACCCGCCATGTTTTATAAAAATTGGCACGAGTAACTTTTTCAGCGTGCTTCTGTGACAATAACTGACATTGCCAAACATAAACAAATGATGATGGGTCCCCATAGAAGAACTTGGTTTGGCCTTTTGCTCAACAGGGTTTACAACATAAGAAAATTATTGGATTGTGATAAGTCTAGTGGACCACTTCCTGAGCAGGGTTTACAAAATAAAGAAAATTATTGGATTGTGAGAAGTCCAGTGGACCACTTCCTCAGTAAGGCCTTAATTTATGAATGTTTGTAACTTCCTTGCACTGTTCTGTGTCAGAAATTTATTGAAATTATGATTTATTAATTACTACTTCGCGCAGTCTCTATCAGTCTGCTTTACGATGTCTTATTGAAACGACACAACTAAATATATTCAACTCACGCACAATTATTTATTTTATTTTACAAAGTGATTCATTATAAATACTTCAAATATGATTCAATTGTAATTTTTTAAATGAATTTAAAATCTTATGTTTTATAAACTATTGTCCCTTTGTTGAAAAGTTCAGTTCATAGTCATTTAAAATTTTATAAAATCGTGTATATTCATTTTAAAATGGTAAAGTCGAGTTCAGAATCTCACCTGAAGAAAAAAAACTTTATTAAAAATATATATATAGTTTTTAATAAATCTGAATTTTAGATTATTAATGAGATTAGAATTAATTTTAATTTTAATAATTAAAATTAAAATTAGTTTATTATTTGAGTAATTTTAAAATTTTAAGTTAAAATTTTATTATGAAAAAAGATTGTAATACATTTTCTTTAAAGAATAATGATAATGTTTGAATTAGTAATTTAGATTGAATTTGAATATATATTGAATGATAATATTTTTTTTGATAATGTTTGAATTTAAAAAAAATTGTTATTAGATTTGTATAACTAATGATAAATATGGGAGATTTCAATTTTTTCAAGGTTGAGTAGAGAAGGTTTTCTTCCTCTATTTTCTATTTCCAATAATTTGAATGTTTATAAATTATTTACAAGTACTTGATATAACAAAATATATTGATAGAACACACTTAAACTTCATCTAGAATGTGTGAGGTATCACACTCTTTGGTGAACAGGCATTAGAATATCATTGCTTTGTTTAGGTCTATCTCTTTTTCTAAACTTCTTTTTCAACTTTCTACTTGTGAGTGTGCATAGGGGTTTCTTTTCTAGGAGGGAATCTCTTCTTCGGCATCTTTCCCTAACTCATCATTATCTGGAAAGGTTTTTCCATGACCTACTCTTTTTCCTCAATATCGATTGTTTCTTGGTGCACTTTTAATTACTCTTTCCCTTTTCTCATTGCTCTAGTCCTTGAGAATCTCATGGGTTGCCATCGAAACAAGGCTTTTGTCTGACTAGGATAGAGTGCGGGTTGCCTTCTTTTTTGTGTATATATTGTTTGTATGCTTTGTTCTTTTCTCCTTTGGCCAATGGGGGTGGCTACCCCTTTTTCCAACTTTAGGAAAGTGACCATATTAATGGCTCTTGTTATGCTTAAATGAGAGTTTCCCGTAGTCCAAATCTTGAATGTGACACTAACCATCCATGTTCAGTTGTATTGTCTAAAGTAGTCCTTTCTCTAAGCCCACTTCTATATCTATGCTCACACATGCATACTGGATTACCTTTGGTATCGCTCCATTTGTGATTTTAATTGTGTTATTTCCAATCACTTGGGAGGTCCAATTGTCCCTAAATATCAACAAGAAGCATGGGAGATGAATCCATATTGGAATCACTTTGTGTGTATCATCTTCAAGTTAAAGTATATAGGCTAGTGATTCAGGTAGAACCCTCAAGAGTTGATGAAGTTGTTGATGCTCATATTGACATGAGCAAAAACATTGAAAAACACCCTTGGAGGGATGGTCAACGAGAAGGAGGGGATGGAATTAAATTTAAAATGTTATTCCACTAGAATATATGCATTAATCAATTGCATACTATGAAAAATAAAATTGTACATGTAAAAATCTTAAGGAAAGAAATTAAATCATTGATTGGGATGAAATTTAAATCCATGTCTAAACACTAACTAATGAATTAAAATGAAGTAGCGTTAGTTATGAAATACATGCAAAAACAACTAAATAGAATTATTAAATCATTTTGAAAAAAAATTGAAGTTGTTAGATAAAAACAAACTTATTAAGAAATTATGATGTATACTTAACATTATTTAGTTGCGTCATGTATGTGGAAACACTACGTTAGTTAAGCCAAAAAAAATATTTGTGGAATGTAATTAATTTCATTAATGTTGTGCGTAAAAAGTTTCGCTATGTGAGATATTAATCTTTGTAATTCAAACATTTTTATATAATGAAATTTTTAAATTTGATTACCTACGTTATGTTGAAGAGCATAGAAAATGGAACCTAGTAACTAGTTTGCTTTTATGAAAAGTACATTAGAAAGCTACACGCCTACTCAATGAAAATTCGTCAAAGAAATGTACAAGATAAATAAAAGAATATTTACAGTCCTTAATATTTACAATCTATACAGAGAGATGAACAAAAAACAACAACAACAACAAAATATGAATGATAAAAAAATGTGAAACATGGACGTAGGTATGCCCAAAATATTTTTTATTAATGACATGAAATTTGACAGTCATCAATACACACAACCATCTGTTTTAGATCCTTGAGGATAGGAGGTTTCAAAGACCCTATGTTGCTCTCAACTTTCCAAGTTCAACTGTATCAAACCCAAACAACGTGAGTACTCCACACTTAGATTGTCATGAAGTTAACTTGCATGCATAAGGACGTTAGTCTTAAAAATATAGATAAAAGCATAAAAAAATGTAGAATAACATAGCATACCTTCAATGGATTTTGACGGGAGGAAGCTCTACCTTCACCCTATTGGATGGACCTGGAAGTAGTCTTACCTTCCATCGCCACATTGTTACGTTCTTGGAAGATTTGTATGACAGGGAAAAAGGACTACATTAACCTATCAGTTATTTCTCCTTGCCTCTCAATGTGATTAATGTCTTTTATCATCACCTTCGCCTCACATTTAAAGGGTTTTGGGAGGTAGGAAAAGTGTTTCTTCTACTTGGGCGCTTTTGCATTTTTTAGCGACGTTTGACATTCCATAACCCAATGGACATAGA
>LPNX011110582.1:20497-48075 GCA_001517045.1 Pseudotsuga menziesii | reverse complement strand
CCCCCCCCCCCCAATCGCACCCCTTGTCCAAAGTGTAACTCGAACTATGGATTTACCTTGAAGGTTGATAGAAATAGCCCTACTTGTGGCTCTAAATGAAAAAATAAATCTCCAAAGTGGTGACATTTTGACATTTTAACAATAATAAAAACCTTATTTCTACATATCCATGTTTTCATGAGTACTAAAGTCTATTGAGTTGAGAGCGACTGCAAGATTCATCTTAAATGATCAACAATCATATCCAAATTTATTTAAATTTCAAGCATGAAATAGACGGGTTGGGGGAAGGGGGATGTAGAATTGTTCCACCTCCATTCATGCTTGAAACTTAAGGAAATTTGGCAAAATTTAATGAAATTGGCCAAATTTCACAAGAATTTTTTAAACTTCAAGCATGAATTAGGCAGAGGGGAGGAATTGCCTTGATTCATGCTTGAAATTTAAAGAAATTTTGTCAAAATTTTCCAATTTGTTTTAATATCAAGCATAAATGGAGGGGGCACTTCCCTGAATCTACCTCGCTAGGGACCCCTCCATTCATGCTTGAAAAATTGGCAATTTTTGGCCAAATATCATCCAAGTTTATGATTTTTTTTAATTCAAGCATAAATGAAGGTGGGGGGAGGGGGATCATGAATCGATGGAGGTGATTCCTAGAATCACCCCCCTCAATTCATGCTTTAAATTTAAAGAGATTTGGATAAATTTCACCAAAGTTTAGTCAAAGTTTACTAAAATTGTTTAAATTTCAAGCATGAAATGGGGGAGCATTTAGGGAATCACCTCCTCTCCATTCATGCTTGAAATTTGGAAAATTTTGGTGAAATTTCAATAAAATTTGATGAAATGTAGCAAAACTTTGCTAAATATTGGTCAAATTTGGTGAAATTTCTTTAAATTTCAAGAAAGAATATAGGGGAACGCTTCCTACATCTTCGTTCATGCTTGATATATGGTGAAATTTTGCCAATTTCACCAATTTCAAGGGTAAAAAACACACGCAATTACAATACCTTGATCATTGTCAATATCTCGATCAAATATTACCCATTATCCCTTGCATGTAGCATCGTTGTTGGAGACTTGTCATCATCGTCATCTCCAATGGATTCGTTGATCGTCATTTTGAACGTCTCTTACAAAAGTCTCAAATTCCTCGCATGCACCTAAAGGTGTCGTCCTTGTCCCTGCCATTTCCCATGACCATCTTATCCCTCCTTTTGGCCACCTATTCCTTGGTGGTCTCAAGTTTCATCTATAATGTTATCATCAAGCCACTGAGCATTCGAAGCACATAGGATCCCATCACATGGAGCATTAAACCCATGGTATTTATCTCCAAAAGAGTGAATGAGCAATACATCATTAAATGGCTCTCCTTAAGGTTTATGTTTTTGCTTGAAGGGGTGTTGAACAATTTTTCACATAACATCTAAAGGTATTGCTTAAAAAACAAAGCAAGTTGTAAAATGAATTTGATATAGGACTTTGAAATCAAATTGCCACAATTAAAGACTGATCACAACAACTCCACCGTTGTTGCACTTGCTGGACTATGCTCTGGAACTTGGACTTGGCAAATTTCTTATTTCCACCTTCATGCTTGAAGGCCAACCGAAACCAAGCAGGAACTCAATTTCTCTCTGGTTACTCCCTTCATCAACATGTCTATAGGATTCTGGCTAGTATGTATCTTTTCCAATTTTAACAGTTCTTCATCTAGGACAAATCTTATGAAATAGTACTTGAGATGTATATGTTTAGTCTTCGAATGAAAGGTTGAGTTCTTTGCAAGATGAATGGCACTCTGGTTGTCACTGTACAACCTGCTATTCTCTTACAATTTTGAAATCCAACTTACTGTTGTTCCACCCACAGTAAACACATACCCTGTGGTGCTCCTACTGCTATCTTTATCAGAAGTCATATCTGCATCAACATATCCCTGTAGAACAGTGTCTGAACCTCCAAAACATAATGCATGAGAAGTGGTACCTCTCAAATACCTAAGAATCCACTGTATTGCTTTCCAATGCTCTTTACCTGGATTATTCATATACCTCCTCACAACTCCCACTACATGTGCAATATCTGGTCTTGTGCACATCATGGCATACATCAAGCTTCCAAACGTTGATGAATAGGGAATCCTGGACATGTAATCTATCTCTTCATGTGTCTTTCGACACATCTCCTTACTTAGTTTGAAATGGCTGGCTAAAGGTTTACTAGCTGGTTTTGCATTCTAAACCTATGCAACACCTTTTCTACGTACTCACCTTGAGACAACACCAATTTGCGATTTTTCCTGTCTCTTGTTATTCTCTTACCAAGGATTTGCTTTGCAGCACCCAAATCCTTCATCACAAATGATTTAGCTAGTTTTCTTTTGAGCACATTTATATCTTGCATGGTAGACCCTGCAACAAGCATGTCATCCACATAAACAAGATAATATATCTTTCGTTATCTAGCCTCTTGAAATAAACATAGTGGTCAGAATGACATCTATCATAACCTTGTTCTGTCATAAACTTATCAAATTTTAAATACCACTGCCTTGGAGCTTGCTTTAGGCCATACAAGCTCTTCTTCAACCTGCAAACCAAATTCTCCTTCCCTTTGACTTCATACCCCTGTGGTTGTTGCGTATAAATCTCTTCCTCCAAATCCCCATGGAGAAAGGTTGTTTTTACATCTAATTGTTCAAGATGAAAATCTTCTACTGCCACTAGAATTAAAATAGTTATAATTGAAGTCATTTTAACAACAAGAGAAAATATTTCTTCAAAGTTTATACCTTTATTTTGTGCAAACCCCTTTACAACAAGTCTATCCTTGTACCACTTCTTGCCTCCATCTTCTTCCTTCAACCTGTAAACCCATTTAGTCTGCAATGCATGTTTTTCTACAGGCAACTAAACCAAATCCCAAGTCTGGTTTCTTACCAATGAGTCCATCTCCTCATTCATGCCTTGATCCCACTTCTTTCTAGTTTCTACCTGCATTGCCTCTTCATAACATTCTAGTTCACCAGAATCAGTCATCGATAAATAATACCATGAAGGAGAGAATCGTTTAGGGGGTCTACTTAACCTGGTATATTTTCTTACAGTTGCAAGAGTTTCATGTACCTTTTGTTGTTCTTGATTTTCTAGTGTCGTTGGAACTTCATTTTCTTTGATTTCATCAAGCACTGTGTACTTTGTGTTTTCCTTTTCCACTTTCTTTCCCTGCAACTAATCTTTGTACATAAACTTTTCATTGAATACTACATCTCTACTCCTAATGATTTTGCGATTTTCAAAATCACATAAGCGATAACCAAAATCATCAACCCCGTATCCAATAAAGGTACATTTCTTGGATTTAGCTTCAAGCTTTGTTCTATCATCTTTATCAATATGGATAAATGCTTCACAACCAAAAGTTCTCATAAATTAGTATTTTACTTGTTTACATGTCCATGCCTCCTCTAGAATCCCACCATCAAAGTGCTTTAAGGCCCTCTGTTTATTAAATAAACAATAGTGTTTACATCATCAACCCAAAACTGTAAGGGAAACCTTGCATGCAATCTCATACACCTTGCATGCTCCATGATCGTTCTGTTCATCCTTTTTAACACACCATTTTCTTATGGTGTTCCAAGGACTACCTTCTCTCTGTGAATCCCATTGTGTGAACAGTAACTGTCAAACTCCTTGATATAGTATTTATCTCCATTATCATATATAAGACATTTCAACATTTTCCTATCTCATTCTTAGCCAAATATTTACACTTCTTAAAAGTATCAAACACATCATATTTCTGTCTAATGCAATAAACCCGAGTTTTTCTAGTTGCATCATCAATAAAAGTAACATAATAACGAGAGCCACCAAGAGATTGTACCTGAGTTGGTCCCAATACATTTGTATGGACAAGCTCTAACTTTTCACTCTTTTGTTTCCCAACACTGAGAAATCTAACTCTCTTCTGTTTTCCATAAACACAGTTCTCACATAATTCCAAACTTACCTGCTTCAAATCTGGAAGCATTTTCCTTGAGTGGAGAATTTGCATCCCCTTCTCACTCATGTGGCCAAGCCTATGATGCCACAACACCATGCATGTTTCTGTGGAAGCTACAGAGATAGAATAATCAGTATTATGAGGACATAAATATAGCATACCTATCCTATCTCCTTTTCTATTACCAGTGATCCTTTAGTGATCTTCCACCACGTTTCTCCAAACGTAGACAAACAACTGATATCTCCCAACTTCCCTGTTGAGATCAGATTTATTTTCATAGCAGGAATGTTCCTTACATCTTTTAGCAACCATTCACTTCCATTATTTAACTTAATTTATACCTTATCCTTTCCAACAATTTTACATGGTTCATCATCCCCCAATTAAACATGTCCAAAATCACCTTGAACATAATCATGAAAGAATTTCCTATGGGGTCTAGCATGACATGAAGCCCATGAATCTACTACACAGTAATTGCTAGTATTATCTAATGCAAGAATCAAAGCATCTTGTAACACCTTACCTGCTACATTCGCTTCTTGAGTAGTCTCTTGCTACCTTTCACCTTTCTTCTTTGGTGCTCTGCAGTCTTTCTTTAGATGTCCTTTCTTACCACAATTCCAGCACTCTATTTTTCCGAATCTGGACTTGGATCTGCCCTTTTTACACTTGCTGCGATTTCATTGGCTCCTTCCTCTCTCATTTTGTCTCCCTCTGCTCTCCATGGTCAACGCATTACCTGATGTCTCGCTTGTGCTTTTTCTTTGTATTTCCTCATTAAGAATAACACCAATAACATCATCAAACTTAAGAGTGTTTGAACTAGGGACAGAGTTACTTACAACCATGACCAAGCTATTCTAGCTTTTCGATAATGAGCATAAGATTAGAAGATCCCTAACCTCATCATCAAAGTTCACTTTTACAGAACTTAAGTGTAAGTGTATTAAACTCATTTAAATGGTCAGCAACAGATCCACCTTTCGACATCTTCATATTAAATAAACGCTTCATTAAAAATACCTTGTTAGAAGCCGAGGGTTTTTTGTAGAGCTTACCCAATGCACTCATCACACCTTCTGTTGTTTCTTCTTTCGAAATATTGCAAGCCACCGACAAAGCCAGGCATAGCCATATTGTTCCCAGTTCCTTTCTATCAAGAACCTCCCATTCTTCATCCTTCATAGCCACCAGTTGTTTTGCTTTTCTGCCCAATGGTAGGTACATATATTTCTGGTACATATAGTCATCCATTTGCATCTTCCATAACTGATAGTTTTAGCCGTTAAATTTCTCGACCCTAAACTTTCCCTCTTCTGCCATTGCTTCCACTCGAACCAGGAACCCTTCTTTCCTACGTGTTTACCAGCGAAATAGACCTTTTGGATTTGATACCAATTGTTAGTAAACAGGATCGTAGAGAAATAACAGTTATACAATTAAATCATTAAACAAGATGCAAAAAACATTAAACACATTACAGAGAGACACATATATAATGTGATTCACCCAAACGATGGGGTACGTCCACACAGAAATTGCCAATCCTTTTATTACCGTCCATAAAGATGAAGGGATACAACCTGCAGAAATACCATTGCACTTCCTCTTCACACTCTCACAGTCTCTCTCACACAATCAAAGAGATTGTTTACAATCCTACAATACAATACAATACCATACACAATCGTACTACAATGTTTTTTTTATAGGGGAAATACCATGGAAAAATACTATGGTTAACCCAATACCACGGATCCACAAAACTGTTGGCCAACAAACATCCCAAAAACAATTCTCTGGGGATTCGCCCACGAACCCCCATTTCTCGGGGCCGCTGCCCTCGAACCCCCTTTTTCGGGGCGCTGCCCCGAACCCCAAAGTGTGGGAATGAGTGTACATTAAACCTGGGTACAAACACAACTAAATAATATCTCTGGATTCTAGAAGATCAAGCTCCACAAAGAAACACTGAACTCCTGCCCATTCACTTCCTCAATTTGGGATATCGGAGCAGAAATCTTTAGAAAATTGGACAAAGTACGACAATGTACAGACAGAACAATCAGTGAATGGTCTCAAAACCCCTTCTCAAACAACATCCCGAACCATGTCTGGGACTTATTCCCCCACCTGGTAATATGGGAAGTCTGGAGGGAACGAAATCTGAGAACGTTCCAAGGGAAAAAGAACCCGAACGCAAAAGTCTGGGAGGCAATTCTGATAAAAGTCAGGGAAACCATAAATGTCGAAAGATGAAATGACATAGACTGGCATGCAAATGCTTTTGAGAAGATCATCCTTCAAAGTTGCAGCCTCTCTCCCAAAAATTAAGCTATGGACGTGACCACCAGAAGAACCAAGGAAATCCCGAGCGTGAACATATGGATTCCCCCACCAGAGGGGGATTACAAACTAAATTTCGATGAGGCTTCAAAAGGTAACCCATGCCCGATAGGTTATGGTTTGATCGTCAGAGATTGCAGAGGAATTTTGGTGGGCTTCGGCTCGGGCTATATAGACTGGGACACAAACAATTTAGCAGAAATGGAGAGCCTCCTCTAGGGCATCTCCATGCTTAAAGAACAGGGATGGTTTCTTAGTATCATAGAAGGGGACTCTAAAGTGGTAATCCAAATGGAAATCAAACTCCATAATAGCTCACAGAGCCTCAAGGTAGCTCGGTCTTAGCGCCTCCAAGGAAGGGTGGAAGCCCTCCAAGAAAGTATCCGGGATAGAATGGCCACGAACTTCACCCACGTCCGTCGGCAAGGGAACAAGGTGGTGGATCTGCTGGCAGGTTGGAGTACATAGAACCGCCAATGTGTAAAAGCAAATGATTGGAGGGAGGTGGCAGATGCGACAGTACGTGCCAAGTGTGTGGATATCATGGCGCAGCACATGCAAGGCAATCAAGCCCGCGAACTGCTAGCCTAATAGGTGGGCCCGAATCTCTCGATAGGGCACATGGATGCGACGGAAGACGAAGGGTGGCCATGTGACGAACGTAGGTGATTTAATGGCACATTCCGCCAACTCCATTTCATATCCTTTTCACCAGTGTGGGAGAATGAATGCACAGGGTGGGAAAGAGTGAACCCTACTCTGGATTGATTACCATCGTACCACGTACGGTACCTAGGCCATCATGAAATGCATAAGACGGATGATGTCAAGGGGTTGGAAAATTCTATTTAGGGACCTGAAGAGTTGTAAGGTTTCCCACAATGAGCTTGCAAAGATTGATGTTTCCATTGGTCCTCTAATAAGAAGCGACTCGAAGAATAGGGTGGTGAATTATTTGAGGGGTCGAGGAAGAATGGATGCGGGTAGCTGTAAGGGGAAAGGAAAACGTGTAGCAGGGGAAATGGGATGAGTGACTCGAGCCCAGACTAAGGCCCTGTGGGAATCTCAGAGTTTCGAATTAACCCTCCCCAAGGAAATTCAACAGAAGGTGAACGAGGCTAAGCAGAACCTGTGGGCGATGCTAGACAGTAAGACCCTGCAGGAGGAGTGCTGGAAGGTGGAGGACTGGATCTTGGACCCAGGACACACACTGGGCCGAACAAGTCAATATGAGAAGACAGTAGCTCTCTTCTAGGTCATGAAGAACCTCCTGGGTCGATCGGCATGGGAGAAGGAAGCGAACGAAATCAAGCTGGGGCAGCTGGAGCAATGGAGAGATGATGTCGACTCCAATCTCTCAAATTTGAGTTGCAAGGTGGATCTGCTCCTGAAGCGCTTCAGCATCATGATCCCTACTGAAACTCTAGGTAACCAGGGCGATCGCCCAGTGGCTACAAATCTTCAGGCAGCGGAGAGAAGGGGTCCCCCTTACGTGCTGCAGTAGAGCAATGGTGACATGCCCCAACGTCTCTGTATATTTTTAGTTTGATGGTCTTCTCAATATTAGAGTCTACGATAGTTTCCATAGTAATTATTTGTTATTTGTTATGGGCATGTAGTTAGACCGATTGGTCGTTTGTTTTTTATCTGTTTAAAGGGATTAGTAGTATGTCTGTATGTCTCTCTGTTAGTATGGTTGTAAGGCATTTTTCTGTCAGGGCCATTTTTGGCAAGTCTGTGGGTGAAGGATAGGGATAGAGAAAGTCATGTATTTCGTGTCAAGTTTTGGAAGCTACATATATTGAGCTTGGTGGCAAAGAAGGTCTTTTGGTAATCATTTTCTATCTTTAATATAAAGTCTTCTCTTACTTTATATATATATATATATATATATTCCAATAGGAAAATATCTGCCATTCTAAATAAAGGATGGCTTTTTAAAGTGTTCCAAACGAACTTTCATTAAAGAAGAAACAGAGTCTTTTCTTCATCACAATCTTGCTTTAGTATAGGTCTTTACAAAATTACAACATATTACAAAAAACTCAATAATTTTTGTCATCGTGTAGCATGTGTTCTTGGCTTTCCTATCTGTTACATTTGATTTCCTGTAATAACCTCTGTTTCTATCTTTCCTGGCTCCAAAAGAAGGGTCATTTTGGATAGTTTGTCTGCTTCAGAATTCGGTTCTCTATATATGTGTGCAATATTGAAGCTTGTAAATTGTTCCAGAAGCCTACTGATCGCATTGAGAAGCTGTTGTAGATGAGGGGCATTTATTTGGATCTTCCTACTAACCCAGTGCACCACCATCTTTGAGTCTCTGAAGACTTGTATTTGGATTATGTTGTGATTTAGAGCTAGTTTGAGAACCAAGTAAAGTGCTGCAAGTTCAGCCTTGTTGTTTGTACATTGGCCTGGTGCAAATTTAGCTTGAATCTTCTATTTATTTGGTAAGTAGAGTATTGCTCCTGAACCACCCAGAGGGGGGTCCCCTTGGCTTGCTCCATCGAAAAAATCTCAAGGAATCTCTTTGTTTATTGCTGGAGGGACTAGCACTCTGACTTTAGCCTCTTTCACTTGTGATCTGTGTTCTCTAGTCCACTGTATCACAAGGGCAGTAGTTACTTTAGGTGGAATTAACTTATTATTAAAAGCTACAGTGTTCCTTTCCCACCAGATTCCATAAGTGGAAAGGGATGGGAAAGCATTGTAAAGACATACCGCTTTGTCTGTCCACCAAGCTTTTGCTTTGTGTTCCAGAGTAGTCCCGGAGTTCCCTTGGAATTTTAATTCTTTGCACGTTATTTTCCACACAGAGTCTGCATAAGAACAAAAGTTAAAAAGGTGAGAAACATTTTCCTCACTTGAAATGCAGAGTGTACAACAATTTGGGCCATTCCAGCCCCTCTTCTGAAGGTTATCCCAAGTCAAGATTTTGTTATTGAGTGACATCCATAGTGTGATTTTGGCCTTTAATGGACCTTCAGCTTTCCATAATTGTTTCCACCACTCTTTTGTTTCTCCCTAGAATTCTTCCTCAGCCCAGGTTTTATACCCAAGTTTGGCTGTGAAGTCTCCGTTGACTGGGTTTTTTGTCCATACCAACTTATCTTCCCTGGCCTCTTCTAAATGAATGAAATTGGATTTGAGCATGGATACATATTCCTCCCATTCCTCTCTAAAACCTTCTTCTAATCCTAGCTATTCTGAGCTCTTCCAGAGGGTTTCCCTTTGCATAGATGTTGAACAGGCTTGATTTAGGTTGTAGATCCCTAAACTTCTTAGTTTTGAGACTATTCC
The DNA here is from genome assembly GCA_001517045.1 of Pseudotsuga menziesii. NCBI lineage: Eukaryota > Viridiplantae > Streptophyta > Pinopsida > Pinales > Pinaceae > Pseudotsuga > Pseudotsuga menziesii. Next base: position 38,400 of record LPNX011110582.1, on the reverse strand, counting down.
TTCTAAGAGTTTATATCTTTCTCCTGCTCCTGACCAAGGATCTTCACCTACTCTGATTTTTCTCCCGTTCCCTACCATCCAGGCCAACCAGTTCCCTACTAGGGGAAAAGCTAGGACCAAGGCTTTCCACCCTATGGATCCATTTTTGTAGGTTTTGTCTCTTTTTCGAATCCAATCATAGATGGACCCATTTGAGAAGTATTTAGATGATAGGACTTTGCCCCAAAGGGAATATGGGTTTTTGATCAGCCTCCATAAGGTTTTGGCAGCCAAGGATTGACAGAAAAGAAAAGGATTCTTGATCCCCCACCCTCCTAGCTCCTTGGGGCTTGCAAGAAGTTTCCATTTGGCTAAGGGGATTCCTTCAGTGTGTCTCTTAGCCGACCATAGGAAGGAGAAGAATTTTTTCCTTAGTTTCTACAAGATCCCTTGGGTATGTAAGCAATTGTGGCCCAGTAAACTGGTATGCTTTGTAGCACCGCTTTCAGTAGTACCAGTCGACCTCCTCTGGATAGGAATTTAAAAGTCCAACAACCTATTCTGCTCTCGATATTTTTATACAGCCACATCCAATCTTTGAAGCAGTATGCATTGGGTTTGAGTACGAACCCTAGATATTTGAAGCCTTCATCCATTGGTTTTAGGATGTAAGGGGTTTCCCCCCGGATCCTCTCTGTGATTGCCTTTGTGATGGCATTTTCTGAAAGAATAGATTTTTCTACATTGATGTGCATGCTCGTAGCTTTCTTATATAATTCCAAAATATTCTCCGCTTCCTTTAGATTCTCCCATGTGCCCTCTCCCATCATTATCACATCGTCTACGAACAAGATATGTGTTAAATCCACTGAGCTGGTAATTTTTATTCCTTTGAAGGATCCAACCCTTTTTGCATAATTGATGATTTTGTTAAGGGCATCTATTATTAGTAGGAAGAGGAAAGGGGAGAGGGGCATCCTTGTCTAAGACCTCTAGAAGCCCTGAAGAAATTAGAGGAGGATCCATTAATTAAGACAACAAATGAAGTTGTTTGGACACATCCCATTACCCATTTGACTATTTCTATGTCCAATCCTATATGGATCATTACTAATCTTAAGAAAGTCCAATTTAACCTATCATAGGCTTTGGAGAGATCTAGTTTCAAGGCAAAGGCTATATTTTTTGAAAGTTTGATGGTATGAATCATTTCCTGGGCAAGGGAAACTGCATCGTGGATTTGCCTATTTTCCAGGAAACCAAATTGTTCATGAGTGATGACCTTGCTGAGAATTGGCTTCAATCTTAGGCTATTGTCTTAGCTATTATTTTGTATACCACATTGCAACAAGAAATGGGCCTGAAATCTTCAAAAGAAGTAGGGTTTTTTTTCTTAGGTATTAGAGCCAAAAAGGTGGAGTTCAGGGCTCCTAAAACTTTTCCAGCCCTTTGGGATTCTCTGACTGTTTTTAGCAGATCTTCTTTGACTAGGTCATAAAACCCCTGAAAGAATTCGATGGTGAGCCCGTTCGAACCTAGGCTTTTACCTTTCTGGCAGGAGTACACCACCTTCTCCAGTTCCTCTTCTGTAACTTTGGCCTTCAGGTGAGTGTTCATCTCTTCTTCTATCATTCTAGGGAACAAATTAATTACCTCCAGTATTTCTTGAATATTACATCACGTTGGTTCCTCGAACAGGTTTTTAAAAAACTCTTCCCCTGCCTCTACCTTTTCCTTGAAAGAACTGACCATTACCCCGTTCATGTTTTTGATTGTCGAGATTGTATTCAGATTTCTTCTGTTGTTGGAAAAATTGTGAAAGAATTTAGAGTTGTTGTCTCCCTCCTTTATCCATATCGCTCAACTTTTTAATCTTAGGAGCTTTTCTTCTTTGGCCAGTAGATATTCTCTTTTTGTCTCCTTCTCCCTTACCTCCTTTAATTCGTCTTCTGTAAACACCCCCGAGTTATTCAGCTCGTAGATCCCTTTTAAAGTTTTTTCAACCTCTTTAAGTTCTTTCTGTTGGTTTGCAAAGTATTCCTTAGCCCATGGTTTTGTTACCTTTTTGACCCTCTGCAGATTGTCCGACATTTGCTTTATAAAGGATATATTAGGGTTTGTCTCCATAGGCTTCCATGTTTCTCCTACTAACCTTCGGTAATCTTCTTCAAATAACCAATCTGGGTTGAATTTGAAGGGTGCCACTGGTTTGTCTTCTGGGTTTTGGATTTGAAGTAGGACTGGGAGGTGGTCTGATAGGCCTCCTACTTCTACCCAAGTTCAAATTATTAAAGAACCAGAAAGCAAATTTTCAAAGAGCAGAAATCTATCTAACCTTTTAGAGATGGCCTGGTCTCCGCTTCTGTTATTTCTCCAGGTCGGTGTTAGCTTCAGCGGTTGAACATCAACCAACTCCTTAGATTCGAAGAGTGCAACAAAGAATGGGCTCAAGCTATCCCGGCGTGCTAGCTTCCCCCAGTATTCCTTTTCGGTAAGGGTTAGATTCAGATCCCCGCCTAGAATCACGTTTCTTGCCTCTATCAACCCAGAGATGAAAATTTCTTCCCATAACCCCTTTCGTTCAAGATAGGGCCCATAAACATTGTACATTGCATAGGATTTCCCTAAGGCCTTTTCTTTGAGAATTGTTTTCAACACTGAACTATGTTTCTCCTCCAGCATTTTCTCATACTCCTAGTCCAGGCTGTTATTTTCCCTCCTGAGTGGCCTTCAGAACTAATGAAACCAAAACTCCAGCCCTTCAACCAGGGCTCCAACACTTCCTTGGCTTTATCTCCCTCCATCATTGTTTCTTGAATGAAAATGATCGTAGGATTTAGGCTATTGACCATTCTTTTGAGAGCTTTTATCTTGGGGGAGCTCCCCAACCCCCTTGCATTGAAGGAAAGAACTAGCATCATGGGCCCTTGGTCTGGGCTTGTCCTGCTCTAAGGGCCCCACCAATCGTAGCTTGTTTTCCATTCTTTATGTCCACCTCAGCTTGAGATTTTTCTTTTGCAATATGAGACCTCCTTCCTAAGGTTACCTTGGCCACCTTATCTGATGCTAATCCTCTGGACGACACTTGGTCTTTATCAGCTGCCGACTTGGACCCTATGTTATAAATTTTGTGTTTGATCCATGATGGTGGCTCTTTGGGGGACACCACCTTTTTTTCTAGTGTCCTTGTTGTCCGGAGTTATCTCCTTACATTCCGCATGCATGACATTTGTTGTATCCAACAACTGCCTCAACGTGAATTCCTTGATTGGAGTCACTACCTCTTTTTCATTTTGCACGACATTTGTCTCCGGGGGAGATTGTTTGCGGGTTTCAGAGGTTGGATTCACAACAGGTGTAAGAGTCCCTGCGTGAGTCAATTTTCCTGCGAGATTTACCACTCTTTCTTTCACTGGGGTTTTTGATTCTGTGAATACTTCAATTCTCCGCGACATAGTCCCCTTAGTGGGATGTTCACTTCCTCCCAAAGTTTCAGAAATAGAATTTAGTTCAAGGCTAAAAATCATCTTACCAGGGGTCACTTGAAGGCTTCCTTCTATCAATATTGGTTCTTGCGTCCTGCCGCTTGGCTGGGAATCGTTGTTTTTCCTCTCTCGAGCTATGCCCTTATCCTTGTTCCTGTGTTGAAGAGCCCTCTGCTCCGAGTTTTTGCAGTCCTTCGCTAAGTGCCCAACCTGTCTGTATGAGAAGCATCTAAAGGGTATTTTCCAGTGATCTAGCCTTTGCCGCCACTTACTGCCGTGAAGTTCCTAGTGAATTTCTTCATACAGTCCGTCTTGGAGGTCAACTTCTATCAATATCCTCACACTTCTTTTGCCAACCTTTTGTTCCCATCCTTCTTCCAGAGCTATAAATTTACCAATTTTGCTTCCTATGGCCTCCATTATCTCCTTTTGCTAGAACATCATTGGTAGGCCTGGTAGAATGGCCCAGACTCTCTGTATGTTCTACGGTTACCTATTGGCATCAAAATCCACGCTCCATTTCCTAAGATTTAGTCCTGAATGTCCCCAATGCCAATTGTTTCCTAATAGGGTCTGTCGTTCTGCCTCCGTCTTGACTCGGAACAGTATCCAGCCTCTAGACAGGATGTGAAACATTGGGAGATGTCGCAGATGTGAGTTGCAGTGTTCTTCCATCCACTTCCTGAGAGCCGCTTCTCCAATTGATTTCCTGCAGAACCGACCGACCAGGGTGAAGGACAAATAATCATGTACTTCGGCTAGCGCTATGTCCCTCCCCACTACTAATGTTGCGGCATGTTTTTTAGCTTTAGCTCTTGATCTTTTCTTCTCGTCGGTCTTGATGGCTCTCATGTCTTCGTCATCTTTTTTGTTTGAGAGGGCGGGTCTGGTATTCTCCCGCGTGGGAGCGCCCGGCCCTACCTGCTGTGATGATGCCATTTGTACGAAAATGCGCTTATGTCCTTCCGGAGTGATTGTGTCATAATCTACTTCATCCAACTTCTTCGTGATAGATTGAATCAAGACTTTAGGACATAAAAGGATCCCTCAAAAACATAAAATCATAAAAGATAGATATCCCAAACCTTCGCTTTAACTGTTGCTTTTCATCCTTCGCACAAATTTTACCTGAGTTGTTCCTTCCGCAGTGCCCTTACTTCTTAGAGCATATATATATATATATATATATATATCACCTTGCTTTCAAAAAAGTAATTAAAATTTGCTAACCACGAAGCATGTAGCTATACTCGTCAATAGGCGACCCTCTTGCAAGAATCTTTTCGACAAAGTGTTTTAATGGAATCTTGAGCTTTATTTTGTGATTTTATAAGAGATCAAAAGACTTTATGTTATTGAAAAATTTACTATTCTAAAGCAAGCCTGGCTTATAAATGTCCAGAGTTTAGAATCTCACAACTTCTTTTTATTTGCTCTTTAATATTTTAAGTTATCTTTATTTCCCATATATCTAAGTTGAATTTTGGAAATTCTTAAGTTTTGATCTTCAAACTTAGGTCATCAAATAGGTGAATTTGGCAACCTTGTTTGATATCTGGAAATCATTAAGTAGCGAGATGGGGCTTCTCATAATGTTTCTGGAAGAGCAGTTCAAACTTACCCCATGCGTCTATATTCTGTTGGTTATTTCAATGAGAAGCTGATGCTAATAATAAACGATCAGTAAATCGGACTGGACGGAGAAAATATATAAGCAAGGTTGATTAAAATTGTTTATATATAACTTCAGTTTTGGCTAAGTTTCAACTTCGGTGTAATTAAAGTGTTATAGATTGATTGGTGTGTGTTATGGACGGTACAACCTTAACCCATAAAAGAGTTAATATGTTGCTTTCATAGCTCAGTTGGTTAGAGCACCCGTTTAGTAAGCGGGAGGTCATGAGTTCAACTCTCATTGAAAGCATTTCGTTGATTTTTATGTTAAAAGTCACCCTCACCAGTCTTCAGCGATTTTTATGTTACTCACCAATCACCCTCTGAACTTCTTAATGTTACTGCTCTCACGTTGCTCACGGAACTTTTCATCTGTTGTTATTAGTTTCGTTCTGGGACGAGAACCGCACATTACACTACTTCTGTAGTTTCGTTCTCTTATTTTACCGCACAATATCCGGTCCGGTGGGGAGGAATCAAACTGAAAATAGTTCAGGTGGGGCTTTGCACAACATACACTCCAGTTAAACCTTAAGACATTTGAAGTGAAGTAATGAAGTCTTTGAAAATAAGGCACGTAATACGGTTCTCACTGATGCGTCCAGCGTTCAAAATTGAGCCCTTTCAAAGGGTTTTAGCCCTTCTCAGAGTGTAAAGTTAAAATTGTCCTTAAAAAAATTTAAAATCTGAATTTTACTCTTCGGAAAGGGCATAATTTATATCAACATTTCAAAAGAAGGGAAAAAAGCAACATTTAAAATTAACCATCCATATAAATTTGTCAATATATTGAAATTCATATGCTATAAAATTCAACTTATCATTCAAAATATTGGAAATATAATAAATTATAATCACGATGGGTGGCATGATCATGATATTGGAAATATAATAAATTATAATCACGATGGGTGGCATGATCATGATGTAATCTCCTTCCATCATTCCAAACATTTGTGGTTTCTCCTACATCTAAAAATTACTTGTCTTACATCCTCTTCTCTTTAAATCCTCATCTCATAGTTATAACTAAGGATTGTTATGCATACATATCCTCACCTTATACTAGGAATTGAGGCAAAGAATAAGAGACAACTATAAGTAAGTCTTATATTAAATTTACCATATAAGTCTTTAATTAACACTATCAACCGAGTTGGAACTTGGATTGTTGTGATGTGACACTCTCTACGTATGTAGGAATTTTTTTTTTAATGTTTTTGAGTTGTGTATTATTTTTTCTTATGTGCCCAATCCTTATCATTCTTACATCTCTCAAGCTTGGATTGCACGTGAATGCCCCAATATGGTTATGGCATAGTCTATGTAGTTTTTTTGTATAATGAAGTGGTCTCCAACAAGAAAAAATACAATAAAATAGTTGTTATGTTACTGAACTGTAAAATTAATGATACACATATGACAACTTAATGTGTTCAAAATAAGTTTTATTGAAAATATATCATTTTTTCATGTAGAAATTAAGGAGTGCTTAATTGTTTAAAATTGTAATTTGAACCAACAATATTTGTCTTTTGCATTTTTTTTGGTGAAAGGATTCAGTTAATTTATACGTGTCAATTAAACTACAATTATTTATTTTGCTTGACTCGAAAAATAAATACCCTTAGATCCATATAGAGTTCAGATCAAATCATTATACGCCAATTCCATTTACCATTCCCGTTCTATTTTGACATTTATCCTTTCCCGATCTATTTTTACATTTATCCTTTACCTTTTTAGTGCATATCCATGTTTGCCTTTACCGGAGGAATAGAAAGTACTTTTTCCAAAATAGATGCATGTTTAATTCTATTCATATCAATGTGTAGATTTTTACTATTACTGGCCTGTTTTTTTTTTAAATCTTTTATTAAAGATTTTTTTAATTGTAAATTTAATTTTTTTTAATGATGGGTAAAGTGTTTAAAATAAAATTTGAAAATATTTTAAGACAAATATATCGTTTAAAATTTTAAAAAATTTATGATATTGTAATTTAAATTTAAAAAATTACTATGATAACTTTTAATTTATTTGGAATTTATTTCCATGAAATAAATTATTTTTTCTTATTTATTAAATACTCTTGAAACTTAAATTCTTCTAAAAGCTGATACAAAAATTAAAATTAAACATAAAATTAAAAATAAGTGAAATGATTAAGTAGTTTCATATAATTCAATATAAACAATCATATAATTTAACATAAACAACTATAAAAATGTAAACCGAACTAAAAACCCTAGATATTCACATTCATAAAAATAAAAGAAATAGTAGGTAGCAAAGAGAAGCAAAGTCATGTCCAATACCCAAGGATCCTTAAAGCTAATGCAAGCCACTGAGAATGTAGCTTTTAATTTATTTGTATTCTATTGTTTTGTGATACTCTTATAAGTGGTGATTTTTCATGTTTATAAATATGCTTAAAATAGATGTAGAAATGTTGAAAATAAATTCATCTTGCCAAAAAACACAAATCAAATTCCACCACAAATCTCACAAGAAGTAGCTTTTTATTTTGATCCAAGACCAACCTTTGTACGATGGAACAATGCCTTTAGTGTTTTGCCTAATTGAGTGTTATAATTTTGTAATCCAAGACATGTGTTTAACCTCCTTGGTAGTATTAATGATTTGGTTTTGAAAAAATAACTCACAAATTTTAGATAACTTAAATTAATATCAACAATTTGATTTAGTTAATATAATTATCACATATCCCTATATATCATATAATATACAGTTTTTTAGAACACTAATATACCCATTGCTCTTTAAATAAAATGTTTTAATTTCTTTTAACAATTAGACAACATATAAGTGACTAATTCAAACATTTGGAATTAACATACGAGTGAAATCAGACTTTTGCATAGCGCGATCCCTGTTTCACTTCAGTTGTGACGACATGGGCTCTTGCCCTAGGCAAGATCTGGGATGGATCCCCCCTTGGATCCAAGCCCGGAGGACCGTAGGAGGCTTCTTGATGCGGCCTTTAGGGCTCTTGTGGCTTACATGCCACCTCCTCCCCCTTTTGCGTCTAATGCATGTGATGGTTTTGTCAAGCGGGCCGATGCCCCCAGAATTCATATCATGTCGGTTGCTTCAAGGAGGAAATCCCTTGCTCTAAGTGAGCGGGGTTTGATCAGACAATTTACCGAGATTTGGCCATCACCAAAAACAATGATTTTTGGGTTAAAAAAAACCAGATGCCATTGATTTATGGGGGCCTGCAGCATTCCTTTTGTGGTAAGGGATTCTTCACCTTTTTGTTCGAAAACAAGGATGACAGAGACCTCATATTAAGAAGTGGGCCTTACTTCATGGGCCCTCGTGGGTTATATCTAAATCGATGGAGTTTATCTTTTGATCCAGAAAAGGATGTGCCTTCTACGGTTCTAGTTTGGGTTCACCTCCCCTGTCTCCCGTTACATTGCTGGAACGATCAAACCCTCAAGGAAATAGGAAACTCTCTTGGAAAATACATTGACAAGGCAGAACCGAAAGGGCCTCTCTTCTCTTGCGCAAGGATCAAGGTAGAGGTTGGCCTAGAAAAGGGACTACCTAAAATGGTAAGCCTTTGCATGGATGGTTGGGAGCATGCGCAAAAGGTTGATTATGAGCAGTTGCCTTTTAAATGTAAGAAATGCCATAAGTATTGCCATTTTGTCGAAAACTACTCTAAAGCAGTGCAGGAAAATCCTGAGAAAACTCAAGAAGAAGGTTGGCAACAACTGAAAAGGGAAGGAAAATGGTCTCTTCAAACCTCGAGTCAAAGGATCCGCAGTCAGAGAAAGGAAAAGCACCAGCGCAAGGAGAAAAGGAGGTCACAACAAGAAACCATTTCAATATTTTGAACGTAGAAGAAGGCGAAATCATCATGAATGAAGTGCCTCTAGTTGAAGACATTTCAGAACCCCATAACACCTTAGCAGGAAGCAACATCCCTTCCTCTTCTCCCGAAGAAGAACAACTAGATACAACGATTGAGGACTTCCCAACACTTGGAGGATCTTGGGTTGAAAGAGTAAAACAAAGCAGAGTCTCCTCATTTGCCATCTCTCCTGACTCTTCTTCAAATGGGTCACAAGAGATCCTCGAACCGGTCCCAAACACAAGAGGAAGAAAGTCACAAAGATACCAAAGAGAGCAGGAAGCAGAGAGAGAACTGGAACTCGGAATGCAGCAGAGAATTGAGGAAAAAATCTTCTTTAAAACCCCAAAATAACAAGGAAAGAAGATTGAAGATCTAAAGCAGGGCCTCAATCAACCAAGAAGTAATGAAAATTGTCTCTTGGAATTGTAGAGGACTAGGCAGAACAAACAGAGTGGAAGCAATAAAATGCATCATTAAATCTAAAAGACCAAACATCCTACTTATCCAACAGACAAAAATTAGTGATGCGGAAGTTTTGGTGCTTTCACATCTCCTTTGGAAAAATAGCCAGGGAAACGCTATAAGTTCCAGAGGTTCCCAAGGAGGAATATCGACCTTTTTCTCAAGTAAGTATGTTATCAAAAATGTTAAGGAAAACCAACACTGGCTCGTCACCTAGTTTCAGGAAAAGATGACCCAAATATTTATTATGGATGCAATGTGTATGGACCAACACATTAGAGAGACAAGCAATCGTTTTGGAATACCCTCTCTGCTCTAAAAGAGGATCTGAAAGGGAAAGGTCTCATAATCATGGGTGACTTCAATGCTACCAAAGCTCAATCAGAAAAAGAGGGGGCTCTAGAGTAAGAGATCCCTAAGGGGAAAACACGGAGGACTTGATATCTGCGTTGGATCTTCTAGATCCACCATTAAAAAAGAAAAGTATACTTGAAGTAATAGAAAGTTGGGCGTGGGATACATTGCGACTAGGCTTGACCATTTCTTGGCAAGCACTCCCTACCTGCAAAACGATCTCCTCCCCACTCCATTTGTTGTCATGTCCCCATTCCACTAGGTCTACTAGTTGACAATGTTCACCCACCTACTAGTTCCCTAGGTTGGGGGAGGAGGCATTAAATATTGCAATAAGGGAGCTATGGGATCCAAGAGAACCTTATTTTATCAGTTACAAATTAATTTGGGGCATACAAATAATAAATATGGAGAAAATAAAGTGGCATTGCTTCATAAGGACATTTGGAGGTCCATGGGGGCCTTGGGTGGCGAGATGCTTCCTTACACATGTCATGACTTAACCTCAAATTTGAAATTATGAGTGATGGAAAATTATTGGAAGGTGAAGAGTGATCAAATGACATATCACGAGCCCAATGATTCGAATGGGTGAGTAGGAGTAACTCCTTATTGAAGAGGAATAGTCTAGGAAGAAACTAGGTGCCATGTGGAGCTATATTCCCTGCACTTTATGACAACAATGATGGAAGATTCTATGACAATTCAGACCTGATTGCAAACCTATGACAACCCGCTATGTCAGGGCTAAAAATAGGCTCCAAGAGGGCACATTTGGGACTAGGTAGTAGCCATTCAAATTGGGTGGAAGATGAAGGGTTGAGGAGAAGACCAAATGGCATGGAGGTTACTAAACATCAAGGATGAGGTGGAGGAAGCCTATGGGAATGAATTCGACCTTGGAGGACCTTAGGAGGGTTATAAAAATATGTCATGAGGAATGGAAATAGATTTTGATCATTTGTGAATTTTCCTTTGGAATTTGGAGAGCAATTGCTTGTCCTTTGCACGATGAGTGCACACGTACCCTGCTAATGAGCCAATTTCGAGAGAGTGATGTTGGATCAGGTCTTGTCACTGAGAGGGGGGGGGAGGTGAGTGAATCAATGAAATAAATTTAAACACAATTTCTTTTATTTTTGCAAATGTAAAAACAAATTTGGACACAATGTTTTAACATGGAACCCAATAAGGTAAACCACCAACACGTTTCTATTATCTGCAAAACTTTGTTTTTACAATTTACAATAGTTATTTGCAAGCTCCCACTTGCTGGAGACCACAATCCCCAATTTTTTCAGCCAGTACTGAAGGATGCACCCACACCCTGATTTTTTTCCTGCATCTACAGACAAGGATACACCAATACCCTGATTCTCGAGCCACTACTGAAGGAGGCTAAGACCTCCTTGCAGGCATGTATCCCTCCCTAGCACCACCCTTGAATGTATTTTTATCAGACTTCCAGATTTTCTTTAAAAACTCTGTCTCTAGTTACTCTACTTTGGTCTCTGTCTTATGCTTCGGCTGCATAGATATGGATGACATAGACACATTACCTACCATTTGATCTTATGTTTATATATCCTTCAATAATGTCTTTGAAACATCATGTCTTTTTATCATCATGCCCTTCAACCTGGTGTTGAGGACTGGAAATTCGCAGGCAGCAACAGTAAGGGATTCTCCCCAACCAACGTTCCCAACTAGCCCGTTGACTGTTTGGTATGGGGAATCCGTCCGGTTTGCGAACCGACTACCGTAGGTCAAAGTAACAAAAAACAGAGGCTTTATCGGTTGCGTCCCAGTCCACCGTGTATTTTTGTATTTTTTGACTTAATGTATGATATGCAAGTGCCTAATTAACCATGCAGGGCGATAAGATGCAAGGAGCAGTCACAATGTGATGTGCAGGTTCTTACCTCTCGTCTTAGACTCACTAGCATCTAAATCACATACAACAAGAAAATAAAAAAAATACCTAAACTATCCCTAGGGAGCAGGATTATCATTCATTAGTGAGTAATACATTTTGTACCTGCATAATGAAGAGTTATAGATAGCTGATACTTCTTTCAAGACACATGAACAATTACAGATATTTAAACAACCAGATAGCCAATTGTTTTATGAACAACATTTATTACTCACAGTGGAGAGCATCACAAAATATACTGAAGAGCATTCAACAAGAACATAGGTTCAGGAAGTTAAACACTCTCGCAGTTAATGAAACACAGCTGAAAACGAAATAGTTCCCCTTCAACATTGTTCATTTAATCACATTGATACATTCCACATTTCGCTTTCTCCAGTAGGCAAAAGTTGCAGTTTCTGATTGTAAAACGAAATAGTTCCTCTTACAAGCAAATGGGTTACAAGTTTTTCCAGGGAAAAGTTCCTTGTCTAAGTTCTACTTTCAAATATTTAAACTACAACTTCAGACCGCTTGGGCTGCCCCCCAAACGTCTGACCTTTCAGTTCCTCAACGCTTCATATTCTTCTATGTTGTCTGTTATGCATTCATGAACTATTTTAGTAACTGATAGCTCTTTTGGGTCATTGCCTTTGTCGCCATTCATGTTGTCTTTTCCTTCGTCTGTCCTTCTGACCACGATTCAGCCTGAGCTACAATGTCCAGCAACACCTTCGTGCCTTGGTAGTCCGACCAATCCTTTGAGTCCACCTGCAAATAAACAAAAATGCATCATTCATTGGATTTGCGTTTCAAACATTAAAATTAACCACCTGAACAGCTAACCCACAAGAAAACGGCCAGGTGCATCTCCCATTATTAGAATTTTATCAAACGTCGACGCCACTACCTTGACCACCTCCAGGCTTGACAACATTACCACCGGTGGCAAATGGAAAACTCATTGACGGCTCAAAATACCAACATCAAAGGGGTAGACCACTCCGCAGGCGGGAAAAATCGGCAATCGGGGGAATATTAACATCGGAGGCTAAACAGCTTTCCCAGCCGCAACGACGGAAGAGACCTAAGATGCAGATAAGCGAAACGCGGGCGGGAAAAGGCTTTAGTTGGAAGTTGGACAGCTTTTCACTTCGGAAGCTGAAGGACTTTGAGAGCCGTAACGGCGGAAGAGCTAGAGACATCCGAGAAGCAGGCAGAAGAAAGTATTTAATCGGAATTCGGAAGACTTTACACTTCGGAAGCTGGAGGATTTTGAGAGCCACAATGGCGGAAGGGACAAGAGCTAGAGACATCCGAGAAGCAGGCAGAAGAAAGTATTTAGTCGGAATTCGGAAGACTTTTAAATCGGAAGATGAATTACTTTCCCAGCCGCAACGGCAGAAGAGAAAAACCACGGGTCTGCGACGAAAAAGGTCAACACGCATCGGCAGTCGGAGCTTTTCACACTTCGGATGGAAAATCGGTTTGAGAGCCGCAACGGCGGACAAGAAAAGGCTATCAGCCGCCGATTTAACATAGTAAGACGCCTGATCAATAAAGATGACTTAAGTGTTTCGGACAGCTTCTCAAATTCAACAACGGACAGAAACCTATTATACCTCCGCAACGACGACCCAAAGCAAAGAACAATTGGTTCGATCAACAAGCGAAAATAAAACTTAGAATCTGCGACTCACCATAAATTCCAAACGCAATCAAAATTCGAGCCTTGGGCGAGAGTTAAGCTTTTGTAATCAACTAAAATTAAAACATGACCAAAATTCAAAAGACCCAACGATTAAAACAAATGCAAAATCATGAGGAGGGGCCCAAAATTTAAGAAATTTGGGGAAAAACAGTTGCAACTGCAACAATTGGCGATTACCTGGTGAACCTAGATCTCTAGGCGCTTTATCTTTGAGTTACAAACTGCTTAACAACAAATGCATCCTATCGAATTCTTCCAGCTATCTGGATTTCTCGAATGTCGGAAGTGTGTTCCTTCAATCATTGATAATAGTCCAATTTAGGAGAGTGGAAACCAAGATTTTCAAGTCCAGATAACTCTGCTGAGGCCAGAGGATGAGTTTCATTATTACTTTTGTTTTCAGGTAGTTGATAGCTTGGACACCACAGGATTGTAGCATATGGTAAACAGAAATATTCGTTTGTTCCTCATTCCCATGCCACTTTAGCACTTTTGTGCTTCTGGACTTTTGTCCTTTTCATACATGAGTCCTCCTGCATGCCTTTCTTACTGAATCTTAATTCAGGATCCTCTATCCCATAGTGTCCTTTTGTGTGAGTAGTGTACTTCAAGTTTCAGCTCACGGACAGAGAGGATCTTTCGGCAATTTAGTACTTATGATTCAGCACCTGCTTTGATTTATGATGCTTTCATAGGAGTTTTCTGACTCTTTATTTGCCTTTTGGCATTTGTTTCTTGGCATGGGATCATTTATATTTAATATAATGTTCACCTTGCTCCTTTCCATGGGTCCTCTGTCGTCGCTCCTTCGACAATTTAAGTGTGACGTGGATGGAGCCTCAACATAGTATTCCAGACTCTTCGGATCTGGTTTATTTCACAGGGGTTAAGCAGGACTTCAATGCGCACAGAATTATTCGAGAAAACGACTAAACTGGAAGAAAATCTTTTATTCAAAACACACAGTCTGAGACCCAAAAAATGTTTATCATTCCCAAACATTTTAATGTTTTCTATGCAACCGCGGGTTCGTTCCCTTTATTAGAATCAAGAAAAACCAACTAAACAAACAATAAAACATGACTCAAAAGACAACCAAACAGATTATTTATATACAAGACAGAAGAATTCAAACAAACTCAGGAAAAATACGGCTTGAGGACCAAACCATTAACCGGTAAGTTCTCTTCCCATCCTTGCAGATCTTGCAACTTGTAAGTAGAAGGGCCAAGCTTTGTTGCAATCTGAAAAGGGCCTACCCACAACTGCTGGAATTTAGTGTGCTTTCCTTTCTCATCATGGGGGTGATCCCATTTGAGGACTAAGTCTCCTACTTCAAAGTCTTTTGTCCTAGCTTTATGCTTGTCGAACCATCTCTTGACTAACTCTTGTTGTTGCTTAAAGCGTTCTCTGGCTTTAGATCTAGCCTCTTCTGCTTTCAAGAGATTATATATTCTTATTTGCAAAACTTCATCATCCGACCCTCTAGACTCTTGAACTAGTATGGAAGAGGGTAGCATGATATTAGGAGGAAGGATGGCTTCTTTACCATAGACAAGGGTATATGGAGGCATTCCAATCGAAGACTTGGGGGTGACTCTATCGGCCCAAGGGCATTTGGTAATGCTGAGTACCAACTCCTCTGGTTTTCTACCACAGTCTTCTTTAAAATTCTAATCAGATTTTTGTTAGAGGATTCAGCCAGGCCATTTCCTTGTGGATAATAATTAGCAAAATAATGCAATTTTATCCCTTTATCATGAGAAAAAGCAGTCAATTTAATTGATGAAAAGTACTTAGCATTATCAAAGACTAACGAAACTGGGACTCCAAACCTGGTCATGATATGATCTTGCAGGAAGCTGATGACTTCGTCTTCATTTATCTTGCGCAGTGGGATAGCCTCGACCCAGCGAGTGAAATAATCAGTAGCGGTTAGAATGTACTTGTGCTGCAGAGAGGAGTTCGATTTTATTTCTCCAATAATATCCAGCCCCCATTGCTCGAATGGGTCAGTGATCATCACAGGCTTTAGGGGCGTTGCTGCCCTAGGTTGTCTTCCACTACACCTTTGGCAAATATCACATTTCCTGACATGTGCGTGTGCATATTTGAAGAGCGTAGGCCAATAGTAAACGGCTCTGAGTATTTTGTGGGCCGTAGTATCTCCTGAATAATGTCCCCCGGCAGGACCGTCATGCAATTCTGACATTACTTTCTTCGCATCTTCCTTCTCTAAGCATCTGAGAAGAACCCCGTCATAATTCTTTCTGAATAATACTCCTTCAACAAGTTGATAGGAGGCTGATTTAAGACGCAGCGCCCTTCTTTGTTTGGAACTCCAATGTTTTGGCAACAGCCCTGCCTGCAGGTAATGCACAAGGTCTCTATACCAAGAATCGGGAACTGTAAACAAAGGACATACCTCCATTATATGTAGTTCGGCTTCATCTTCCCAGGCGTGTTCTTCATTGCCCCCAATTTTTGTCATCTGTTTGTACAACCCTTGTCCTTTAACTATAGATGCTGGCTTGAATTCAAGGTCGTACTCTTGAAGAGTTGTTACCCAGTTGCCTCTTCTTTCTCCCAACTCCTTCTGTATAAGAAGAGACCTTACAGCTGGGTAGGGGACGATTACCTTGGTTCTATTTTTTAAAATATAAGGCCTGAATTGTTTTACTACCTTGAATATAGCGTAAGCTTGTTTATCAACAGCTGGGTAGTTCAATTCGCCCTCCTGCAGACCAGTACTCATAAAGGATATTGGGAATTCATCCCTCCCATCTTCCTTTTGGGTGAGCACAACTGCTAGTGAATCATCGGATGCAAAGGTATACAAGATAAAATCTTTGTCAAAATATAGGCTTTTCAGGGATGGTGCGTGTGCGAAAACAGTTTTGATTTTGCTGAATGCGCTCTTCTCAATTTCAGTCCACTTGAATAGTGCATTTTGCTTCACCATCTGCTGCAGTGGTTTGACAATCTGAGCAAAATCATGCACAAATCTTCGCACGAAGTTTATCGTTCCCATAAATGATTCCATCCCCTTTTTATTATGGGGCAAGGGGATTTGTTCAATAGCCTTAATTCTTTCTGGATCTATAGAGATTCCTTTCTTCGAAACTATGTGACTTAGCAACTTGCCCTCCGTGACAGCGAACACACACTTCTTAGGATTGAGTGAGATGTCGTATTTTCGACAGCGTTCGAAAATTTGCCTTAAGTGAAACGCGTGCTCTTCTCTTCGCTTCGAGAATATTGTAATATCGTCAAGGTATACTACAACACTTCGGCTAATCAATCCACCGAAAGCTATGTCCATAGCTCTCTGAAAGTTTTCTCCAACATTTATAAGCCCAAAGGGCATTCTCCTGTAGGTGAAGGTTCCCCATTTTGTCCTTAACGTTGTCTTTAATCTGTCTTCTTCAGCTACTAACACTTGATTGTAGCCAGAGAAACCATCTAATAATGAAAACAGTTCAGAACCAGAGACCATTTGTAGCAATTGCTCCATGGGTGGAACATGATAGTTATCTTTGTCTGATTCATGGTTTAAGTTCCTGAAATCCACGCAGAGTCTGATCTCTCTGGATTTTTTTCTTACTGGTACCAGGTTTGATACCCACTCAGAGTGTCTGACTTTGAAAATGATTCTAGCATCCAATAATTTCTCCACTTCACTCTGAATCAGCGGTTCCAACTTTGGATGCATTTTTCTTAACGGTTCCTGATATGGCTTGACGCCTGCTTTAATGGGGACGATATGCTTGATGATGCTGGTGTCGTACGTTTTCAAATCTTCGTATGTCCATGTGAAAACATCTTTATATTGTTAAAATAGACTGATAAATTTGTCTCTTTCTGTTGGTGAACAACACTTGCCGAGATTCACAAATTTAAGATTCGTCTCAGTCCCTAAATTTATTAGCTCGAACTGTAGAGATGAGCTATGGGTCTTCACGTTGGCTGGTCTTCTGAACTTTTCGTTTAAATCGAACATTTTTTCTAACGTTCTGACACCTTTAGTAATGAAATTGTCATATTTCATCTCGTCCTGATGTACCTCATCATCTATAATGGCTCCTTTAAAGACCTCGTCATTTGTCAAGCATTCTATTATTTGTTGATCATCGTTGAACACTCACAAGTTGGTGATCATATCCAGTACTGAGGGCCTGAAAAGCAGTTCGACAGAACATCGATTATTAGTGGGTACGAGCCTAGCGGCTGATGTGGCCAACAGATCAGCAGCTGCGTTTTTAATTCTTGGAATTGAAATAATGTTGAATGCATTAAAACATTTAAGCAAATCCCATACCTCATTCTGGTAAGCCTTTAAGTGAGGAGAAAGACAATGTATCTGATTCCGGATTTGTTTCACAATAATTTCAGAATCCCCAAAAACTTTTAGATTACTTACCTTTAATTCAATTGTCT
>LPNX011110582.1:0-19070 GCA_001517045.1 Pseudotsuga menziesii | reverse complement strand
CCAACAGCTGATTCATGACCAACGTCATCGAATTTATCCATTGAGGACAATTCTTTTCAGAGTGTGGCTGTTGGTGGAAAGTGCAGAAATTGTCCATGCCAACCTCTGTTAGATTCATAGATGCAGTATTGCTAGGAGGAGGTTGAGACTGATGGTTATCCTCTCTTTTCTTATAATATGGCTTATAAAACTTTTGTGCTTCCTTTTATTTCTCCATATCTATGATTTTGTTGGAAAGCTTCTGCATCATTTTGGCCATATTTTCCAAATCTGGCGACTTTTCTTCCTTAGTCTTAGTAAATAATAAGGCTTTTATTCCCGCACCTTTCTCTCCTGACTGTTTTGGATAATCTTCAATACTTTCTCTTTCGGCTTCCAAAACTTCTGCCTCTTCATAGGTCTCTGTCAAAGTAGGCTTGACCCTACATTTTGCAAACATGGCCAAATCATGGCCTAAAGTTGAAGCATAGTACTCAATCAGTACCTTGTCCGAAGGCTTATCTGTTTCAGAGAAATTCTTGAGATATGCTGCAAACCTTTGTGTGAAACTGTGCACTTTTTCTTTTCTTTCTTTCTTCAACGTGCACAGTCCTTTCATGAGGGCTGCATGAGTTTTCTGAGTTGCATGCTTACTTCTGAAAATTCTTTCGAAGGTATCCCAATCAGGGATAGAGTTAGCAGGCAACCCAAAGTACCATGATGTTGCAGCCCCTTTAAGGGTATGCAGGAACAATCTGCAGACTACATCTTCATACTCCCCAGCCCTCAATCCTTCAATTGCCAAGTAAAAACTTTGTAGGTGATCATCTACTAATATTTTCTCATTTGGATAGAACTTGGGAAACATCTAGTCAAAGGCTTGAGGTGGGTCGTGTAATGGAGGTGTCAGGTTTAATAGTGATCGGGCTCTCCATGCAGGTGGTGGATTAGGTGGGTTAGGTGGTGGATTAGCATTTACTCCTGCCATGAGTCTAGGTGGAGAGTGAGAAGGTGATCCAATAGGAGTGTGAGCAGGAGAACTGTGAGGGGTATTTGGGCCTTCTTGGTTCAAAGGTAGTACAACTTCTTGTAAGGCAGTTTCTACAAGTTCTTCCCAGTCCCCAACCAACACTGAGTTTTCCGCTACAGGATGATCTTTCTTTTTATACTCTCTTCTGGGCAATTCAGGGATAATTAGCAATCCTCCAATCTTCTTTACATATGCCCTGGTGTGTCTTCTCAGATCATTAACAATTTTGTTTCCAACAGAATATAGATGTTCTCTTTCTTCCGGAATTGGATTATGAAACCCACTGCTTTTAGAACTGTTACCGGTGGAATAATCTCGAGAAAACGGGTTTCCTCGGCCAGCCATACACTGGCGGCCCTCCTTCTAGCACCAAAACTGTTGAGGCCTGGAAATTCGCAAGCAGTAACAGTAAGGGATTCTCCCCAACCAACGTTCCCAACTATCCCGTTGACTGTTTGGTATGGGGAATCCGTCCGGTTTGCGATCCGGCTACCGTAGGTCAAAGTAACAAAAAACAGAGGCTTTACCGGTTGCATCCCGGTCCACCGTGTATTTTTGTATTTTTTTACTTAATGTATGATATGCAAGTGCCTAATTAACCATGCATGGTGATACGATGCAAGGAGCAGTCACAATGTGATGCGCAGGTTCTTACCTCTCGTCTTAGACTCACTAGCATCTAAATCACATACAACAAGAAAATAAACTAACTACCTAAACTATCCCTAAGGAGCAGGATTATCATTCATTAGTGAGTAATACATTTTGTACCTGCATAATGAAGAGTTACAGATAGCTGATACTTCTTTCAAGACACATGAACAATTAGAGATATTTAAACAACCAGATAGCCAATTGTTTTATGAACAACATTTATTACTCACAATGGAGAGCATCACAAAATATACTGAAGAGAATTCAACAAGAACATACGTTCAGGAAGTTAAACACTCTCACAGTTAATGAAACACATCTGAAAACGAAATAGTTCCCCTTCAACATTGTTCATTTAATCACATTGATACATTCCACATTTCGCTTTCTCCAGCAGGAAAAAGTTGCAGTTTATGATTGTAAAATGAAATAGTTCCTCTTACAAGAAAATGGGTTACAATTTTTTCCAGGGAAAAAGTCCTTGTCTAAGTTCTACTTTCAAATATTTAAACTACAACTTCAGACTGCTTGGGCTGCCCCCCAAACGTCTGACCTTTCAGTTCCTCAATGCTTCATATTCTTCTATGTTGTCTGTTATGCATTCATGAACTATTTTAGTAACTGATAGCTCTTTTGGGTCATTGCCTTTATCGCCATTCATGTTGTCTTTTCCTTCGTCTATCCTTCTGACCACGGTTCGACCTGAGCTACAATGTCTAGCAACACCTTCGCGCCTTGGTAGTCCAACCAATCCTTTGAGTCCACCTGCAAATAAACCAAAATGCATTATTCATTGGATTTTCGTTTCAAACATTAAAATTAACCACCTGAACAACTAACCCACAAGAAAACGGCCAGGTGCATCTCCCATTATTAGAATTTTATCAAACGTTGACGCCACTACCTTGACCACCTCCAAGCTTGACAACATTACCACCGGCGGCAAATGGGAAACTCATCGACGGCTCAAAATACCAACATCAGAGGGGTAGACCACTCCGCAGGCGGGAAAAATCGGCAATCGGGGGAATAATAACATCGGAGGCTAAACGGCTTTCCCAGCCACAACGGCGGAAGAGACCTAAGATGCAGATAAGCGAAACGCGGGTGAGAAAAGGCTTTAGTCGAAAGTCGGACGGCTTTTCACTTCGGAAGCTGAAGGACTTTGAGAGCCGCAACGGCGTAAGAGCTAGAGACATCCGAGAAGCGGGCAAAATAAAGTCTTTAATCGGAAGTCAGAAGACTTTACACTTCGGAAGCTGAAGGATTTTGAGAGCCGCAACGGCGAAAGGGACAAGAGCTAGAGACATCCGAGAAGCGGGCAGAAGAAAGTATTTAGTCGGAAGTCGGAAGACTTTTAAATCGAAAGATGAATTACTTTCCCAGCCGCAACGACGGAAGAGAAAAACCACGGGTCTGCGACGAAAAAGGTCAACACGCATCGGCAGTCGAAGCTTTTCACACTTCGGATGGAAAATTGGTTTGGGAGCCGCAACGACGGACGGGAAAAGGCTGATAAAGATGACTTAAGTGTTTCGGACAACTTCTCAAATTCAACAACGGACATAAACATGTTATACCTCCGCAACGGCGACCCAAAGAAAAGAACAATTGGTTCGATCAACAAGCGAAAACAAACTTAGAATCTGCAACTCACCATAAATTCCAAATGCAATCAAAATTCGAGCCTTGGGCGAGAGTTAAGCTTTTGTAATCAACTAAAATTAAAACATGACCAAAATTCAAAAGACCCAACGATTAAAACAAATGCAAAATCATGAGGAGAGGCCCAAAATTTAAGAAATTTGGGGAAAAACAGTTGCAGCTGCAACACCTGGAATCATGTCATTTCACACTGAGGGTTATGCCCATCATATCCTTCCATTAAATAAATATTTTGATTATATAGTTACGCCCGTTTAATCATTCTATTTATCAATTATCAGCCACGCTCTTTTACAACCATAATTCTTTGTTTATTCATGTAGCATATTAGTTTGTATTCTTTATATATATAGACAGCCAACAAACATTTTGTTATAGGCATAATCCCTAATATCTGCAGGCTTCAGTCTCTTCACATCACAGCAGGCATCATCCTTAAACCCTCTAGCTTCCTTTACATGGGAACCACTTCCTCTCTCCACAACATGAGATTTCTCACTTCACTGGCATGCGGGCTTCATTAATTTGTTGGCCTACGAACTTCTTCCCTTCTCAAAATGTGGGCTTCATTACCATGCGGGAACCAGCCTTTCCACCTTCCTCTTTCTGAACTGAACTTTCCGCATTGCGGAATGTGGAAACTCAATTTTTCCATAACTTCGACTTTTGCTTTCAGCACTTCTCCACCCACACTTCCACTCCCGCAACTTTTCACAGTTCCTTTGAATCGTCGATCTCCTGCAGCTGCGCTTCTGATCGTCGATCTATTTCGGAACGCTCCTTAGTCATTTATCTCTAATTAAATGTGAAAATTCACCTCATTCTTTTTCCTTTTGCGGATCTTATCCCCAACCGTTGGATCTCGTGCAAGAAGCTTCCTCACCGTTCATTTCTAAACTATTGCGGAACTTCACTCCTTTTCCTTTTTTGTTTTCGCAATGGATTTCCCGCAACACTTTTTCCAAACCTTCGATTTGATGTGGGATAGATCCTGACCATTGATCTATTTTCTCGTTGATCATTTGTTTTAACACTTAGCCATTTTTAATATGTCAACTAATTTTTTTTTCTTGTTTTAGCAGATTGATATTTCGCACGTGTGAGAGACAAGTAAGAATCTGACTACATGGTTGGATATCCAGTTCACTAAGGATCAGGATCATGTCATCTTTAGGTCTTACTGACACACACACATCTTCTGGAGGGAATTTAAAAATAGTCTTCCATACTTTTGTTATGGCACAACCCTATTTCTTAGTCTGATCCAATCTGCCTAAAACACTGTTTTTGTAGGTCCATAACTTCTCCCTCAGCCACTTCCAAGACAAGTTGAAGACATGGTCAGGTAGAGAAAACACCTGTCTACAAGACCCCTATGTGCTGCAGACATTTACTCTAACCCATTAATTAGGGCAAGCATTCTCTTAGACCCTTTTAGACCAATTTTGACTATTTATCCATACTTAGTCAACTTCCCGATCAATTGCCATATTTCTCCAGAATGATGTCACAATTCAACAATGATTTCAACTTCATGCCACCTCGTCATCTATGCCATGCCATGCCTTGTCATCATATCTTCCATATTATTTTCCATGACATGTAATCACTACTGAGTTCACTCTGTCATCATATCTTTTGTTTATCCTTTGTCATTTATGAACTACTTTGACATCAATGACAACTATCATCCATATTTCCAACAATATCCCCCTTTGGCATTGATGGCAACACCTAAACCTTCTCCCCCTTTGACAACAATGACAAAGGATAACATATTATGCCCTTTGATGTAACCAACTTGACATAGAATTTTCAATTGTTCCCTGTACCATACCTGATGTTGGGTAAGAGATGCAGGCCTTAGTCAACAACTCCTCGACCCAATCGACAACCCACAGTAGCTGAGTTGTCATCCCCGTTGTTAATCGAATTTCAAATTCGCCGTAAATTCTTTTTCATAACTAAAATTTCCCAGCCATCTAAAAGTTAACAAGCTTTATTGTTATATCTGCAAAATAGCTTATGGATCGTCAGATCAATGTCCCCACTAAATCAACAATGGACTCCAAATAAGGCGAGACAAAATTTATAAAAATTTCGCGTACATCAGAATTTTTCTAAACCATGCAACTCCTCCCAGCAAAATCGTTGCATGTTGTCGATTTGTTTCAATGATCAATCTTGACCGCTGATCACAGGTCAAATTTCCAGTGATTAGTTTTGAATTTCACAGCTCGAACCCTCTCTTATCTTCCTTTCTTTTTAATCAATGCAATCCTCCTTAACCGTTGATATTGACCCCCTTTCGATCCCACCCACACGATTTCAGGAGTACAGGTGATTAGTTTAGATTTAACTTGGGCACATCTTCTATTTGCAAAACTTGATTTTGATCGTAAATCTGTCGATCTCAACCATAGATCTATCGAAGATGTAATCTTTGCTGAATTGATCACTGGAAGGATCAATTCCGTCCTGCAAATATTTTCACAGACGATTTCGATCTACTGTACTTATATCAGAGCTCGAAGTGAAAACATACACATGCACACAGAGAATTTCAAATTCATAATTTTGGTGATTAGAAGTGAAGGTATAAACACTAAATAACTTGCAAAGTAAACTTTCTTTTTCATTCTTATTGAACTAGAAGTACAATTCCTCACAGAAGTTGTACTCTTCACTCCTCGTTCATTCTTCTATCCTTTTCTTTTGCTTCTTCTCCTCCAATTAATTTGGACTTGGTGTTGATCATCCTATTAACAACCTTCTTGCAGTGATTCTTTGAGTAAGAACCTTGGATGATGAGTTCAAAGACTCCCCCTATCACAGTGCTTCTCCTCTTTGCAAACACGTTCCTTTTTCAAAAAATGAGATCAAAACCAATTGTGGTATCTCTCTTCATTCTTTATGCATTTGTATCAAGTCATGATACCAAATATGCATTTAAACATAACTTCATCCTTTGCCAAAACTCTGCTTCAACAAGCTCTTCAAATCTGCTCTATAGTTTTGATCTCATTCTTCTTTATGACTTCAAGGATGACAATATAA
Source organism: Pseudotsuga menziesii (assembly GCA_001517045.1). Lineage (NCBI taxonomy): Eukaryota > Viridiplantae > Streptophyta > Pinopsida > Pinales > Pinaceae > Pseudotsuga > Pseudotsuga menziesii. The sequence goes on along the minus strand of LPNX011110582.1, from coordinate 12,685 downwards.
TCATTACTAACATTGTTATCAATGACAACAAACTTTTCAAACACTCTTCCCTTGAGTACATGATCCTCTCGAATTCTTTATTTCAAGGTTCTCTTCTAGGTTATGTGGGAATTTTTTTAGAAAAAACATCCATCCTCAGTTCCACCACTATCACTAATTCCTTCTTCATCATCTTTATTTCCATCATAACAAATGTCAATCTTATCTACAACACTATTTAAACCCTCATCATCTTGGGAAACCCTTTTGATATTTGAAATCTTGGTTTCTTCTATATTTTTGGAGTCTTCCTTTATTCTCCAACTCTTTCCATGAGGTTCCTTCTGGTTTTTCAAAAACTTGTCCTCATCTCCTGTCATGTATTTTGAACGATCACTATCAACACACCAGAGATCTTCTTTATCTTGTGTTTTCAAGGTAGTCAGACATTCTTCTTTGAAAGTTCTTTATTTCCAAAGCTTCTTCTTCTTTCAAATGTCTTTTGGTCTTTCTGAGATTTCCATTAATATACGCTTGCTTGATTTATGTTCATAATTATGAAAATTGAAGCATTCTAAATTCCTTTCATGTAGAAGTGCAAATGAGTTATAATTTCTGATCTTAATTTGACTAGCTGTCGGTTTGTCCTTGACTTTATAGTTTTTAACCTTAAAAGTTTTCCTTTCATATGCTCTACAATTCATAGATTTGTGTCCAAAGTTAGAGCATGAAAAACAATAACCAAGGAAAATGTAAGAATACATGTTTTGATAAACCTTCTTTGTATTTGTCTTGAATTCCTTCTTGATGGGTGGAAATGATCTTCTGGAGTTCTGATAATTGCTTGTCTTTTCTTCCTCTTTCTTCTTGAATGTATTGATAAGAGCAATTGCATAAGATTTTGAGATAACTTGATTTTATTCTTGAGAATAACCTATTCCATTTTTGTTACTTGGATCTCTTTGTGAGGTTATAATCTTATCTAAGATTTTAGAACTATTTTCATATCTTGTTTGGATAAATTTTGCATCAAGCTCTTTTCGTAAGTGAACTAGTTCTGCCTCCATTCTTTCACAGGTTAGTTGTTTTTCTTTAAGATATTTCTCCATTATTTTTTATATCCTATTTGCCTCTTGAATTTGGTGTTTCATATTGCTCATGATTTTTCTTCATTTCTTTTTCTCTTTGTTCGTGTTCTTCGTGTTGGTCAACTAGAAAACCTTTCAGATGTCTATATTTGTTTTTGTATCTTCTTCATCCATCCAAATCATTGAGTAATTCTTCTTCCATATTAACCTCTGCTTCATGTTCTGACTCTTCCTTATGCTCAATTTCTTCGATCTCATTAGATTCTTCAATACCTAGAAAAAGGACTTCATCATCACTAATCTCAGATGAATTGTTGCCTTCTTCTTTTGAGTAGAAATACTTTTTTCCTTTGTAATTTTTCTTATAGTGGAATTTTCCCTCTTTCTTGTATTGTTTGTTTTGTCATCTTCATCTTCAGAGTCTTCCTTCGGATAAGGACACTTGGCTTGAAAGTGCCCAATTCCGCCACAATTAAAACATTTGAAGGGCAGCTTGCCTTTGTACTTCCCTGATCCTTTCTGAATTTTTTTAATAAAATTGGCTTCTTTTTCATTAGATTCTTCATTATGGTTGGTCTGAGGTTTTTGCTTCTGATTTGTTTTCTTGGTTACCTTGAAATTTGCTTCTTCTTTTGGGATATTATCAATACCTAGTCGTAATTCATAGGCTGTGAGGATTCCATACAATTCATCCATGGTAAGATCTTCTAGGTTCTCTTGGTCTTCAAGAGTGGATAATTTGGGATTATATGCGATAGCCAGTGTTCTTAGTACCTTTTCAATTAACTCATCGTCTGGTAATTCTACTCCCAAACCTTTGATTGTATTAACAAGATTATCAATTCTTTTGAAGTACTTTGAAATATTTCTTCATCCTTCATTTTTAGACTTTCTTATTGTACTTTAAGAGATTGAAGTTTTGCAATCTTTACCTTGGAATCTCCTACATATATGGATTCCAATTTGTTCCAGAGCTCTTTTTGCACTTTTACAGGTTGGTACTTTTGCAAGAATCTTCTTACTTATTCCAACTTGTAATGTATTTAAAGCCTTTGCATGTTCCCAAAATTTCTTCCTATCTTCTGCTTCTGTGGGAGTGGCTTTTGGAACATCATATCCTTCTTCAACTAACGCCCAAACTTCTAGTCCAATGGACATCAAATAGTTTTTCATTCTAATATTCCAGAAAACATAGTCTTCACCATCAAATATGGGGACCCTTATTGACATCTTCATTTGTTGATCCATAGTGATTTTAATAGGATCTTCCTTCCATTGGTTAAACTGTGGTAAAGGATCTGGCTCTGATACAAATTGTTGGATTAGGTCTTGTCACTTAGAGGGGGTGGGGGTGAATCAGTGACAGAAATTTAAGCACAATTTCTTTTATTTTAGCAAATGTAAAAACAAATTTGGACACAATATTTTAACGTGGAACCCAAAAAGGTAAACCACCAACACGTTTCTATTATCTCGAAAAATTTGTTTTTACAATTTACAATAGTTATTTGCAAGCACCCACTTGTTGGAGACCACAATCCCAAAGTTTCTCAGCCACTACTGAAGGATGCACGCACACCCTAATTTCTACGTAGACCTACAAACAAGGATACGCCAATACCCTAATTCACCAGCCACTACTGGAAGGAGGCTAAGACCTCCTTGCAGGCATGTAGCCTTCCCTAGCACCATCCTTCCACCCTTGAATGTATTTTTATCATACTTCTAGATCTTCTTTAAAAACTTTGTCTCTAGTTACTCTACTTTGGTCTCTGTCTTATGCTTCAGCTGCATAGATCTGGATGACAGAGACACCTTACTTACCATTTGATCTTCTGTTTATATATCCTTCAATAATGTATTTGAAACATCATGCATTTTTATCATCATGCCCTTCAACCCTGAATCATGTACTTTCACACCAAGGGTTATGCCCATCGTATCCTTCCATTAACTAAATCTGTTGATTATACATTTACACCCTTTTAATCATTCTATTTATCAATTATCAGCCATGCTATTTTACAGCTATAATTCTTTGTTTATTCCTGTAGCGTATTAGTTTTTATTCCTTATATATACATACATCCAATAAACATTTTGTTATAGGCATAATCCCTAATATATGTAGGCTTCATTCTCTTCACATCACAGTGGGCATCATCCCTAAACCCTCTAGATTCCTTTACATGGGAATCACTTCCTCTCTCTACAACACGGGATTTCTCACTTCACTGGCATGGGGGATTCATTAATTTGTTGGCCTGCGAACTTCTTCCCTTCTCAAAATGTGAGCTTCATTACCATGCAGTCACTGGCCTTTCCGCACTGCGGAATGCAAAATCTCAATTTTTCCATAAATTCGACTTTTTGCTTTTTGCACTTCCACTCCTGCAACTTTTCATAGATCCTTCGAACCCTCGATCTTCTGCGGCTGCGCTTGTGATCGTCGATATGATGATCAATTGTGGATCTCTTCTTCCGCATTCCTTCTGTTGTGGAACTCTCTTGCGACCCTTGATCTATTTTAGAACACTCCTTAGTCATTGATCTCTAATTAACTGCATAACTTCACCTTGTTCTTCTACCTTTTTCAGATCTTATCCCCAACCGTTGGATCTCGTGCGGGAAACTTCCTGACCGTTCATTTCTGAACTATTGCAGAACTTCACTCCTATCTTCTTTTATGTTTCCGCAATGAATTTCCCACAATCCTTTTTCCAAACCATCGATCTGCTGCAGGATAGATCCTGACCATTGATATGTTTACTCGTCGATCATTTATTTTAACACTTAGCCATTTTTAATATTTCAACTAATGTTTTTCTCTTGTTTTAGCAGATTGATATTTCGCACGTGTGAGAGCCAAGTGAGAATATGACTTCATGGTTGGATATCCAGTACGTTAAGGAGAAGGATCATGTCATATTTAGATATTACCAACACACACACATCTTCTGGAGGGCATTTAATAGTCTTCTAGACTTTTGTTATGACACTTAGCCCAATTTCTTAGTTTGATCAAGTCTGCCTAAAACATTGTTTTGGTAGGTACATAACTTCTCCCTCGGCTACTTCCAAGACAAAATGAAGACATGGTCAGGTAGCTAAAACACCTATCTATAAGAACCCTACGTGTTGTGGACATTTACTATAACCCATGATTTAGGGTGAGCATTCTCTTAGACTCTTTTAGACCAGTTTAGACTATTTATCCATACTTAGTCAATTTCTTGATCAATTGCTATATTTATCCATAATGATGTCACAATGCAACAATGATTTCAACATCATGCCACCTCATCATCTATTCCATTCCATGCCTTATCATCATATATTCCGTATCATTTTCCATGCCATGTCATCACTACTAAGTTCACTCTGCCATCGTATCTTTTGTTTATCCTTTGTCATTCATGAACTACTTTGACACCAATGACAACTATCATCCATATTTCCAACAAGTGAGATTCTCATCCAAGTTGGACATGGGAGAGTCAATTCAGAACTCTCATTTGGAGCTTCAGAGAGTTTTTTATTTCATATAGGATGTTTTTATTATTCATGACCCATCTTTCCTCCCATTCCCTCAATTTCCACTTCCATATTTCCATGTTTTTCTATGAAGGCGCACTAGTGTGAATGGTGGTTGCGCCCCATTGAGTTCATTTTATGCTAGAGATTTGATGTATCATGTATGGCACTGTAATATCATTTTCACATGTTTTGTAAGTCGAAATCATAGGAAATACATATGCAAATGTCCACATTTCCAAGCTTTCTTGTGACTAGTTTCCATGTGATGATTTCCCTTTCAATGGAGATTGTGTATCTGATGTATATTGAGACTTGGGTCAATGTTGTATGTTATTAGTGAGCTATTGAAATGATTTAAATGGTGTATATTCATCTTTCTCTGTTCTGAACCATTATATGCACCATTTATGAGTCGAAGTTGAGCTTTATTGTGTCATTTCCCTTAAGCAAATATCATTGAAATTGTGCATTCGAATATGAAAATTTAATCCTCTTTTGCAGAAATATTAACCGCATATAATGATAGTAAATAAAGTCTAATTACAATCCCCATACTCTGTTCTGAAATTTGGGAGTATTTCTTAGGAGTTGGACAGCCATTTTTTCCATCATGTCCAAATCGAGTTGAAAATGTCTATGACTTGTAATAAACCATTAGAGAGTCTATTGAAGAGTCTTAACACTCCCCACATAAGTCCCTATCAAATTCAAGACCCACTCGAGCCATTGAAATCCCCCACAGTCTAAGCTAGTCAAGACAATTTTTCCAAAATTTTTCCTTTGTTGGGAATTTTTGAATTGGGACATTACAAGCGGTATCTATTAATCTGTCACAGTAATCTAGGGACTAAAACACAGTATCATAAGAGATTTCAGAGAATTAAGCATGAAAATGGCATAATGGTGCTGCAAGAGAATGTTGTAGCTCTATATAATCAATAAAATAATGATAGTACAATACAATGGTCATGCAAGGTGCATGAATTCCAAGACAATTCGAATTCCCAAGGAGGTCATTCGAATCGAATGAATGGGTGTAGCTTAACTGAATGTCAGCCACAATCGACACACATATTGAGCTAATCAATAATTGACTCTCACACTAAGTCCTAACTGAATCGGAGTGCAATAGATGACTAAGTCTAACTGAAAGTGACTCATCACATGTAACTGCATGTCCAACTGAAGAAGGTAGCGCATCCATAACTCCAAGTAGCTCCGATGGAGTTAACTGAAGTGACACGTGTCATCAAAAGTGGTTGTAGGAGCCAGTGGTAGCTCCAGTTCATAAATAATGACAAAAAATAATCAAATAATGAATGGAGGCACCTTCACAACTCGACTTAACTAATTGTAACAATCAGTTAGCAATTAGGTGCATTTATGACACTCAGATCACCCCATAAATGCTCCATGTTTGAAGGAGGAAGCCCAATTAGCCTCCTCGAATGAAGGAGAAGGATTAGTTGGCCTCCTTAACTAAAGGAGGGCATGGGTGAGCTCATGATGATGTCATAGTGTGCTCATTTGATTCCAAGTAAGTCAATTAAACTTAGGATAGTGGGTAAATAGGCCAAAATTGACCAAATAAGTGTGCATGTTGGGTAAATGACTCCAACACCCCCCCTTAAGCTATACTCAGGAGGAGTAAAAATAAAATGCATGAAATGCTAGGGCCCTGGCAACAGAGGCCATAGGTCACCCTGTACAATAATGTAATTCAAACAATGCTAAAAATAAATCTAAGTGAGGAAAGAGGGAAAACCCCCCATCAAGATGAACACTAGAAAGTAGTCTGATCACCCTGATGAACTCACCCCCAACAGTGAACGGAGGTAAGTGAAATTCTTCTTTGAAAATCTCTTGGTGAAGATGTCTGCAATCTGCTCATCAGTAGGGCAGTATTGCAAAATGATGGTCCTGTCATGCACCAATTCCTTGATATAGTGCATCTGTATCTCTACATGCTTGGTCCTCTTCCTGGTAACTGGATACGTGGATATATTAATAGCACTTTGATTGTCACAAAAGAGGATAGTGGACCAAGTACTACCAAAATCAAACTCTGAAAGAATGTGTTTCAACCAAACAGCTTGGATGCAAGCATTCACCACTCCTTGGTACTCAGCCTCTGCTGAATACAATGCGACGACGACCTGATTTTTGCTAGACCAAAAAATGGGCCACCACCAAACATGAATACATATCCGTAAGTAGACTTTCGATCAATAGAATCTCCCGCCCAATCTGAATCTGTGTAACTAACCAACTCTAGCTCTGAGTCTGCAGCATAGTGAATGTCGTAGGTCCTGGTGCCCTGAATATACTGGAGGATCCTCTTGGTTTCCTTCCAATGAAGATCATGAGGCTGATGCATGTATATTGATACAACATTCACGTCATAACAGATATCAGTCCGGGAATGTGTCAAGTAAATCAAGCTACCAGTCAGTTTGCGGTAGATTGTGCAATCCATGGGTGGAGTGCTTTTTCCTTTTTCAAGGTTGATCCCTGAAAGGAAAGGGAATGGAGCAGCCTTACATTAAGCCATGTTAAAATTAACTAACAGGTATGATATGTATTTGTACTGAGTGACCATTATCCCATCATAATTTTTTGCAATTTCAAGCCCCATAAATTGCTTCAAGAGCCCCAAATCGCTCATCTCAAATGCATCATGGAGGGAAGTTTTTATGATTGAAATGGAAGCAATAGTGCTACCATTTTTTCCATCATGTCCAAATAGAGTTGAAAATTTATATGACTTGTAATAAACCATCAGAGAGTATATTGAAGAGTCTTAACACTCCCCACATCAGTCCCTATCAAATTCAAGACCCACTTGAGCCATTCGAATCCCCCACAGTCCAAGCTAGTCAAGACAATTTTTCCAAAATTTTGCCTTTGTTGGGAATTTTCGAATTGGGACATTACAAGCAATCTCTATTAATTAGTCACAGTAATCTAGGAACTAAAACACAGTCTCATAAGAGATTTCAGACAATTAAGCATGAAAATGGCATAATGGTGTTGCAATAGAATGTTGCAGCTCTGTATAATCAATAAAATAATGATAGTACAATACAATGGTCATGCAAGGTGCATGAATGCCAATACAATTTTAATTCCCAAGGAGGTCATTCAAATTGAATGAATGGGTGTAGCTTAACTGAATGTCAGCCACAATCGGCACACATAGTTAACCACTGAGCTAATCAATAACTGACTCTCACACTAAGTCCTAACTGAATCGGAGTGCAATAGATGACTGAGTCTAACTGAAAGTGACTCATCACATGTAACTGCATGTCCAACTGAAGGAGGTAGCACATCCATAACTCCAAGTAGCTCCGATGGAGTTAACTGAAGTGACACATGTCATCAAAAGTGGTTGTAGGCACCAATGTTAGCTCTAGTTCATAAATAATGACAAAAAGTAATCAAATAATGAATGGAGGTGCATTCACAACTCCACTTAACTAATTGTAACAATCAGTTAGAAATTAGGTGCATTTATGACACTCAGATCACCCCAGAAATGTTCCCTGTGTGAAGGAGGAATCCCAGTTAGCCTCCCCGAATGAAGGAGAAGGATTAGTTGGCCTCCTTGACTAAAGGAGAGCATGGGTGATCTCATGCTGATGTCATAGTGTGCTCATCTGATGCCAAGTAAGTCAATTAAACTTAGGATAGTGGGTAAATAGGCCAAAATTGACCAAATAAGTGTGCATGTTGGGTAAATGACTCCAACACCCCCCCCCCCTAAGCTCTACTCAGGAGGAGTAAAAATAAAATGCATGAAATGCTAGGACCCTGTCAACAAAGGCCATAGGTCACCCTGTACAATAATGTAACTCAAACAATGCTCAAAAATAAATCTAAGTGAGGAAAGAGGGAAAACCCAGTGGGAACCCCCCCCCCCTTAAGCTGAACATTGGAAAGTAGTCTGATCACCCTGATGAACTCACCCCCAATAGTGAATGGAGGTAAGTGAACTTCTTCTCTGAAAATATCTTGGTGAAGATGTCTGCAATCTGCTCATCGGTAGGGCAGTATTGCAGAATGATGGTCCTGTCATGCACCAATTCCCTGATATAGTGCATGTGTATCTCTACATGCTTGGTCCTATGCCTGGTAACTAGATCTGTGGAGATATTAATAGCACTTTGATTTTCAAAAAAGAGGACAGTGGAGAAAGTACTACCAAAATCAAACTCTGAAAGAATGCCTTGCAACCAAACAGCTTGGATGCAAGCATTCACCACTCCTCGGTACTTGGCCTCTAGTGAAGACAATGCAATGGTGGCCTGCTTTTTGCTAGACCAGCAAATGGAGCCACCACTAAACATGAATACATATCCAGAAGTAGACTTCTGATCAATAGAATCTTTCGCCCAATCTGAATCTATGTAACCAACCAACTCTAGCTCAGAGTATGCGGCATAGTGAATGTCTTAGGTCCTGGTGCCCTGAATATACTGGAGGATCCTCTTGGCTGCCTTCCAATGAAGATCATGAGGCTTCTACATGTATCTTGATATATCATTCATGGCATAACAAATATCAGGCCGAGAATGTGTCAAGTAAAGCAAGCTACCAATCAATTGGCGGTAGATTGTGCAATCCATGGGTGGAGTGCTTTTTCCTTCTTCAAGGCTGATCCCTGAAAGGAAAGGGAATGGAGTAGTCTTACATTTATCCATGTTAAACTTAACTAACAGGTCTGATATTTATTTGGACTGAGTGACCATCATCCCATCAGAATTTTGTGCAATTTCAAGCCCCAGAAATTGCTTCAAGAGCCCCAAATCGCTCATCTCAAATGCATCCTGGAGGGAAGTTTTTATGACTGAAATGGAAGCAACAGTGATACCAGTAATCAAAAGATCATCAACATATAAAACAATGATAAGAAAATTACCATCATACTAATGTAGATACACATTCGGATCTGATTTACACCTTTGGAAGTTTTGCGAGAGAAGGAAGGCATCCATCTTTGAATACCACTCTCTTGGGGCCTGTTTTAACCCGTATAGTGACTTCTTTAATTTGAAAACCAAAGATGAATATGAAATGTAGCCCTCAAGATGATTCATGTATATCTCCTCATGAATATCTCCATGTAGAAAGGCAGACTTAACATCCATATGATGCACTTCGCAGTGCTTGGATGTTGAAATTACCAAAACTAGGCAGATGGAGTCCATTTTTGCAACCGGTGCAAAGGTCTCATGGTAGTCCACTCCTTGGACCTGGGAGAACCCTTTTGCTACTAGCCTTGCCTTATATTTTCAGGTGCTTCCATCAGCAGCAACCTTTGTCTGAAACACCCACTTGCATTGAACTAATTTCCTCACCGGAGGAAGAGAAACTAGCCCCCAAGTAACATTCTTTTGAAGAGAATTAATCTCTTCGTCCATGGCAGCTTGCCATCTCAGATCTTTCCGAGCATGGCAGTAAGACTTAGGATCTGAAATTATCATAAATAACAAGTTTCAGACAGCAAAGAGTCACGACAAAAGAGTGCAATACCTACTCTTTGGAAATCGGACTTGGTTCTTCTTGGATCATCAGGATTTCCAATGTTGTCACTAGGGGAAGAAAGTGTCTGTCTGGCCCAAGTTGGGAGATGTGTTTGCACTTCAGGTTATGAACTTGAGCTTGATGCTTTCTGGTCACTGATATTAGATATCAGAGGTTCCAAATCAAGTTCATCACCCCCAATTTCATCATCTAGATATTCAGTAGAATAGGAAGGAAATTCAACAGTTTTCTCCTTCACTAGTTCTACCTCTTGAAGAGGCTCATCGAACTGGACACTTCTTTCAATGATGATTTGTTTTGTTCTGATATCCAACAGCTTGAAACCTTTAGATTCATCAGGATATCCAATGTAATGTCCCCGGTTTTGACCCCGTTTGCATGATGTATATATTGTAATTAATCGTGGTGAGGAGCTCAAGGCAAAAGCCCCACCATCGATTTGGTTGTGTGTGTGTTTCGGAAATGGGGATAGTTGCTGATGGTTTATCATGCCATTTGGCACATTATAATTTGGCATCATGTAAATATGCACATCAATTAAAACTAAAACCACAACCAGCTACGGCAGTGCAACGTTGAATGAAAAGGGCATGGTTCCAAAGGATAAGGGGTGGGGGATGTCAAACCTTGGTTTATGGGGGAAAAACCCATGTGTTACTACCTTGTGTGTTTGCCACCTTTCTTGTCTTATCCAACCTCTTTATTGCTTGTTTTGTTAGTTGGGGAGTTATTGCTGAATGGTTGCTGGTGGTTGAGGCAGTTATTGTCTTTGGGAGTGGGGTGGCAGGACTGTCAGTCCCTTGCCCACGCGCCCACTCCACCCACAACTGCCTTCACTCCACTCTCCAACGACTCCAGTCTCCCATGGTCTGTTGGTTTCTCCCGATTTTCTGTTAATCCTCACGCAGGATTTGGTCTGTGGATGTCTCACGCAGAGATGAGTTCGGCTTCCTCCTGTGCACCGTCGTTCTGTTCATTCGCGCACATAGGGGATTCTTTATTTTGTTTCCTCACGATGGTTGATTCACGCGCATAGGCGAAGCTGTTTCTCCTCACGCGCGAGTTGGGATCCTCACGCAGAGAGACATTCTATCTTCTTCTCATGCACGGGAGTTCTGCGTTGGTTTTCCTCACGCAGGGAATGGGTGAAATCGTGGCTGTCACTCAGGGTTTTCGGGTGCAAGAGCCATTTCTACACTCAAGGACGGTGTGTAAGTTTCCTTACTAATTTGTGGCCATGTATATGTTTTCCTCTGTGCTTTGTGGTCTGGTGCAAGTCCCCTCACACACAGACTGTTTGGGGTCGTTTTCCCATGTTGTGAGCCATGCTCACTGCTTGTGTTTTGGGGATGTTGTCTTCCCCACGTTTTGTTGGTTGTGGTGCTCAATTTCATTTTGGGCCACTGTTGATTTCCAATCTGTTGGCTGAGTTTCCCTGTTTTGGGACTGTGGATTGCTGCTATCATTCATTGTGTGTTTGTGGCTACTGGAGTACCATGGTTTTGGGGTTGCAGCCGAGTTGTTTTGGCCATGGTAGGGCCAAGAACAACTCTGTGTTGCCTTGTGGGCTTGATCTGTGCTCATCGTTTGCTTGGGATTATCCCTGGTCATCTTTGCTTCTTCACAGGGCTGTGAAAGGTTGTTTTGCTGCTGGTATGCAGTGGTTGTCCTTTGGACTGTGCTGGCTTGGCCGATTTGTTGATGGCCTGGTAAACCCGGTGGTGTTGGTTTGCTGATTGTGTCCCTCGGCTATGTGTAAGCCTACATTGACCCTTATCCTTGGAGGAATCATGCCCAGCTCGGGGGTGGCAGTGTTGCTGAGAGATTGATGAGCACGCTGGCCTATGGTTGGGTGGAACGTTGCAGCGACGTAGCTGGTTGCTGGGTAAACTCTTCATCAAAAAGATAAGTAATCTTGACCGTGTTATCTCTGCAATTGAATCTATTGTTTTATGAATTATAATGAACATATGAATGCTGGAAGGTACATGTTGCTTCCGCTGTATGATTGATGAATTATGCATTCTGTTATGATGGATTACGCATCTTAGCATTCCTGTTATGCATTCTGTTAAGCCTTTATTTCAGCATTGATAACTGTTCTTATTTTTCATGGGGCTGTTTGCCCGTATGCTTGGTGTTTTTCGCGTCCTCTTCGTCGGTCTGAGGGATAGGGACGTGACATCCAATAAACAAACATTAAACACTTTGCGGTTGCAAATATTTCCTCTTATCATGCGGAATTCAGGCCCATGCAGTGGACCCAAACACCTTGAGATTCAACACATCTGACATGTGTCCAAAGTAGGCTTTGAAAAAGTTATTCCCTTTCATGGATGAGTGAGGCACTCTGTTCTTAATGTATACAACAGCATTCATGGCCTCAGCCCACAAATTTGCCACTAGTACATTTCGATCCAAAATCCGACGGTTTTTTTCCGACGGCGCGTGGATTTTTTCTTTTAACCGTGCCAAAAATCAGAAAGATTAATTTTTTTTTTGAAATGGTGGGCATACATGTCGCTTAAGCGACG
>LPNX011110580.1:13010-25011 GCA_001517045.1 Pseudotsuga menziesii | reverse complement strand
CTGGATTTCTTTTGCTGCTACATATACCTCATTGATCCACTCAATCTCACCAATCTTGGCAAGCATAAGGTTCAATGAATGCACTGCACATGGAGTCCAGGAGATGTGATCATATCGACCCTCCACAATCAACCCTGCAGCTCTACAAACCTGTGCATTGTCCGTAATGACTTGGACAACATTTTGTGGCCCCACACTTTCGATTGCATCAATAAGAATTGAGGAGATGAGCGGCTGCATCTTTCTCTATTCCACTGCAATCAACAGCCTTCAAAAACATTGCCCCTTGAGGGCATATTGCAATAACATTAATTAAAGGGCGGTTTCTTTGGTCTCTCCATCCATCAGAAACGATGGACACCCCTGTTTCTGCCCATGTATCTCGGATTGACTGTAATTGTCTATCCACAGATTGTCTTTCCGATGTTAACAAAGTAGTGCGGACCTTTTCATAACCAGGGCTCTTGTACCCTTGTGGCGCTTCATTGACTGCCTTAATCATTTGTTGCCAATAGGGGGATCGCACCAAATTAAATGACAGCGCATTTGCATATATGCAACGAGCTACATGCTCATCATCTACATCTCTGCTTTGGTTATTAAATGCTGCTTCAAGAGGCCCCAAAGAAGGCCTCTTATTAGCTATAGCCGCTGATCTAGATGGTAATGGAGGCCTTGTAGTAGACCCTGTCACAATGAGTTTTCCCTTAGCAACTTTCTTATCAGCCGCATCTTGCAAAGATGCATAGTACTTAATTTTTGCAAGACTCAAACCTTGTCCAGGTTTACCATTTGCATCAGGTGGGCCAGTGCATACCTGCACCCCCGTGTTTGTATGCCCGGTGAGATGGCCCTTCACCCTAGTGTATGAGCCATTTCGGATGGAACCACATTCACTACATTTCCATTTGTAAGAGCCACCCCCTGGATTTTTGCCAATTATTTCCACAAACTGCCATAGAGGAGATTTTGGGTCTTTACAGGCATTTGCCCCCCCTTCAGTTTGTTGTGGTGGTTCCATGTCTATGGCTCTGCATATATATGGGATTTAAACACTATTAGTAATTAAAATGATAAATCAATGCAAGTAATTAGACTGTTAGACTTGTCACTTTAGTGGCTCTGTTAGTGTCACTGTTTTTTAATTTTTTTTAAATAAAATGCTGTGTTACCTTAAAGTTTAGTGGCTCTGTTAGTGTGGTTAAGACTTGTCACTTTAAAGTTCTGTATACATATCACTGTGTACAATATATTTCTGTGTAAAAATCACTGTGTACAATATATTTGATATTTCTGTGTAAAAAATTAAAATCACTGTAACTTTACTAATTTAAATTTTAGAGTAAGCCCGTCACTGTTTCCAGGATATTTGTTTTCGTCATATTTATAGAGAGAGGAATGTCAGGGCTGATAATCTCTCCAAACTTGGTTTAAGGATGACTGAAGGGATGTGTAACATTTGGGAGCAACCAGGCGAATTGTTGCATGAGATATATATCAGTGCAAATGTTCCAAGAGGTGGATCGAGGACCTTTTATGGCTTTGAAATAAATAATAAATATCAATGCAAGCGTGGAAAGCATTCATAGAGAAGAAGAGACCTCTCATGAGTCATAATTAAGTGCATAATCATGTTTTATTTTGATTAGGGCTTTTTTCTTATGCTGGAATTAAGTTTAGAACTCAAGATAAAGGCTGTTTTCACATTACATTTTTTTAAACTCTAGATGTAGGCTGTTTCAACATTACATTGTTTTTTATTTTCTTGAAAATCATAATTACTATTCAGAGATATAAAAACAATACATTATGTTAGATTGCATATACTACACCACATTAACTCAGTCAAAGTATAATTTAGAATTTCATTTTGCCATCTATGCTTATCCATAAAATTAATGAAGAAATATAATATGTGAGTATTTGTTAAAATTTAGTATAAAAATATACTTTCCAAAAAACAAATTCTAATATTAATTAAATTAATACAACATATAAATGTTTTGTTTTATTTAAATTTAAATGATCAAAATCTAGATAAATAAAAAGAAAATTATAATTTAGAATTTCATTTTGCCATCTATGCTTATCCATAAAATTAATGAAGAAATATAATATGTGAGTATTTGTTAAAATTTAGTATAAAAATATACTTTCCAAAAAACAAATTCTAATATTAATTAAATTAATACAACATATAAATGTTTTGTTTTATTTAAATTTAAATGATCAAAATCTAGATAAATAAAAAGAAAGAGAAAAAAAATTAAGTTAATGTAATAATAAAATGAAATACAATACTGAATCATAATCATGTTTTATTTTGACAGCCATTTGAAAATTACTGAATCATAAAATTTGATTAACTGCACCGGTGAATTCTTGGATAATCTACAACATATGATGATGCTACAACATTGATGACAGTGATGGTGTGTTAAGAGTCTCAAGGTTGGAATGAACATATACACTGTTATATAATATATATTATAAACCAATCGGGAGACTAAACCTCGAGGTCGACAGACATGAGTGCACTGTGCAGTAACTTGTAACTTGTAAGCAATGATCATTGATAAATATTAAATTAAAAACCTCGAGGTCGATAGGAGTTGGAGGAGTGGGGTCTGCCGCGAACATGTGCTTTCTGTCTGCCTGCTGCCGCCTGCGCGTGATGTCCGTCCAGAAAACGCCGAAATTTTCACCTTGAAACCCTCGCTGAGTCGCTGTCTGCTGCGCGTGCTGAGGAATCCAGAAAAGTCTGTCGGTAGTGAGGCCCGTGGGGTAGGGAAAATTTTATAATGAAGTTGATATTAAAATATATTAAATTCGCCAACTAGGGAGCAGGTCCGGCCCACCAAAACGCGAGTGTCTCAGCACAACCCGCGGATCCGTATCATTTTTTCGAGATCCATATCATTTTTCCGGGATCCGTTTACACTTCGACGGGATCCGTTTCAAACCAGCCGGATCTGTTTCCCTGCTCCACGACGACGGCAGCAAGGCGGATCCTTCACGGATCCGGATCGGAACCGTGGATCCGCGGATCCTTCACCCTCAGCCGGCGGATCCGGTAACACAGGTTTTTGGGCACCTAAATTGATGGTTTCCTAAATGGGCACTTTCATACTTTCAAGATTTACAATCATAAAATTTATAGTTTTAGAAATTTTATCTCTGGTGAAATCTCATGGTAGATTTGGATAACCCTTTTTGATATGTGCATATGGTTCTGTGTTTGTGGCTATCTGAGATAGTCAAGGTCTTGGTCAGAATTGGTCAAGCCTAGGTCTAAAAATTGAATTTATGCAGTTTTGGAGATACTTACAATTTTTGATAAATTTAGTGGTGATCAAGGATTGTGTAATCTTGGTCTACTTTTAGCCTTGAGGTTTTCAGAATTTGGTTATGTTTTGAGTACCCTTTATCTTGAACAACATTGGCATCCAGTTTCAAGTCATTTTGAGAAATTGGAACGGAAAATTAAGGTTGTTGCACCTTCTAGAAGCTTCTATGGTGGGTTCCACTTGATCGATGTTTATCTCTAGGAGTGCACTCTACTTAGGACAACTATTCTTGGAGCTGACCTTTCAGTGCAGTTGAGTGGAGTTCACTGTTGTTGATTCTCAGTTCATGCACATGAACAGGCGATTTTTATATTTGCTTGACCTTGAAGGAAACCTATTCATGGAAAGTCGGCTGCACCAAATGATGAAGACTCTTCCTCTGCATTCAAGAATTTGTTGGATCTATTTTTGACTTGGAGAGGAGTGTGCCCTTCAGTTTTGGCAAAAGCTCTCCTGAGACTGTCACTTCAGTTCATAATCAATTCACTTCAGTAGACTTTCCTTTCAGTTCTAACTTCTCCCTACAGTGCAGTTGATTAATTTCTCCTCAGTTCAGTTAGAATTTACTTTAGATACATGTATCTTGGAGAAGGCTCAACCTATCATATTCAAAGTGACTCACACATCAAGCAAGTCCTATTTTTGCAAGGTGTCTTTTACTCCATTCTTAGCTGTGTCGTTTTGTAATATTTCAGACTGCTTCAACCACAACAACCACAGATTTGCCTCCAACTCATCCCATCAGGCTTGGTCTTAATCTGAATTTCTCAGTGTTCTATTATGAAATTCTCAACTCTACTAAGAGGTGCGATAATTTTGTGGATTCTTGATTTGACATTCGCAGCTTAAGTACTTTTTATTTGAATGGAATTGACGTTGAAAACTCGTTTTTTTATTTGAATGCAAGTTGAAATTTGTGTCTGAGCTTTTATGACTGAGGGTTTTTATTTGTTGCACAAACTTTTGTGGGTTGTTTCAGAGCGTGTCATTTGTCCAAAGAAGCATTTGATGAAGCAGTATCAGGACTTGATGCTCTTAGTGAAGAGTCCTATAAAGATAGCACATTAATAATGCAACTACTAAGAGAAAATTTTACACTTTGGACTTCATATTTGCAAGAAGATGGGGGTAAGGCTTATGGCAGCATACTTTATTTTGAAATACAGGACATGTCCTTAGATATCTCACTGGTAAGCTTATCATTATCTTGAAAGGTAGATTCCAATATTTGGAGCTGAAGAACTCTACTGTTTCCTGACAGGAGAAGAGCAGATAAAAAATGAAGAGGTTAAGCCAGAAGATGGAGAGGTAAGTAATTTGAGTGGCTTGCAGGTCATTTTTTTTTACAGTCTTCTACAGTTAAATATATGGTGTAGAGTTTCATAATTTTTTGTATCATTGGTTTTCTCTATTGTACTGGGGCTGTTTAAGTAGGCCTTTTTGCTTCTTAGTTATTAGTATCAATGAGAGGTATTCACTCTTGGCGATATTGTGTTTGCAGCATTAATGCTAAAAGGAGAGCAGAACGAGTTTATTCATGAGAAGTTATGATACCTTGATTATTAGGGGGTGGATCATTATTTAATTTATAGTTCTTCCATAGTTTCTGCAGCTTTGTAGATATAGATATTGCTTCAGCCCGTTTGGTTACATGGGATTGAATCTTTAGCTGATATGGCGTTGGGCTCATTTAGCTAGATAGGTTTAGATCTATAAAACTTCCTATTCTGGGATCAATTTTTTCTGTAGCTGGAACTTGGCTGTATCTGTTTAGGGAATAAATCTGTAGCTGAAGGTGTTGTCCATTGTTTTTTACATTGAATTAAATGTTGTAAAAGTGATTTTTTGTGTTCAATCCCATATCTTATAAATAATAAGGAAAATGGTATTAATTGTGGGGCTACTACTATCATCTCTTTGGTAACTCCATTGCTTAAGCTATAAATTGATGGTATAATATTTCTTATGCCTTATCATGTTCCAGTTGTGTGGCATTTTTTGTTGCTCTGTTTCCCTGTACTTCTGTTGTCCCCTGAAATTCTTGGGATCATAATTATTTTCTTATATTTGTTAATTGATTAGTTTTAGATTTTGGTGTATTAATGACAATATCATCTTTTCTGTAGAGGGTTTAGGAATGCTCTCAGGCATAATTAAAGCAATAATTATATTCTTACTTGGGTTACTCATGGTTATTGAAATATTTGTTCTTTTGAGAGTGTCTTCTAATTTATTCTATATATTTATTATATATGGTTTGATTTTCCTCTGTTTAGCTTTTTTCTAAATATCAACTTTATTATATTTTTTTGCTGCATTCATTCTTTTGTGTCTAGGAAGCTTTGCATGGAGGATTAGATATTCCTCACAGTGACAAGCGTTTTGCTGGTTATAGCAAGGAAAGCAAGAGCCTGGATGCTGAGGTCCATTGAAAATATATATTGGGAGGTAATGTAGCTACATACACGAAGGCAGAATTTAGCTTTATAATGAATTTGATGGTTTTTGTAAATATCTTGATTACAGGTGATGTTCTATGTAATAACGTTTTTTGAATAATTCAATAAACTACATTGGCATTGAAGCTTTAGGAAGTTCTGAAAATATTTAGAAGTTCATACTACTAGGTAGAAGTGCAACTATTTTTGCCACCCATGTTAGTATGTTCTAGTGATGTTAGTTGAAGCTGATGTTACTTAGAGGTTGAGCTCTGCATCTTCATAACTAGGTTTTGTTTATAGTCTTCCATATCCATTCATTGGTATGTACTGGCATTCTGTGCTACTTGTAGATGTTGAAAGAAGATGAACCAGAAAAGTATCAATCTCAGTTTACCACATATATCAAGAAAGGTATAGAGCCTGAAAGCATTGAAGAGTTGTACAAGAGTGTGCGTGCTGCTATTCTAGCAGACCCGACAATCAAACACACTAAGAGTCCCTAAATAGCAGAAGTAGTAATTGTTTTCAGTTGATATGTTCTGAGTACTTTGGAATTATTGAAATATTGTGAAAACTTTAACTTGAGTCATTAACATATGAAATCTTGTACCTTGACATTTATTTGATAAGGAAACTAACTTATGAAGAGAGAAAGGCAAAATTGATTGCTCGGTTGAACGCTTTGAATAATGCTGAGGATGATGAATAAATAATTGCAGATATTGGCTCAGTTGTATTTTCTCTTCCTTATTGGTGAATTGCAGGACTTATAGACTAGTAATACATTATGAAGCTTTTGTTTTTTCAGCCAAGTTCTTAAGATTGGCTGGCTAAAATCTGTTCTGGCTATAATGCCGTTTAATTTTGGTAGAATAATGTGTTGCTGAGACAGAGATTGTGAATTGAATTTATAACTTTTTGAGTTATTTTACAGGAAGGCATTCAAGGTTTGGTTTGGTAATTGCTATTGGAAATGGTATAAATATTCTTGCCATCAAAATTAGTTGTGTGAATGTTTGGCAACGTCAAATTTAATCCTAATGAAATGTGGGTAAGCTCCTTGCCAACTTGGTGAACTGAAATTCATGGGTGTGAATTATCATTTATGGATTAATGAAATGTGGGTAAGCTCCTTGCCAACTTGGTGAACTGAAATTCATGGGTGTGAATTATCATTTATGGATTAATGAAATGTGGGTAAGATCCTTGCCAACTTGGTGAATTGAAATTCATGGCTGTGAATTGTCATTTATGTTTTCAGATGGGTTTTTAAGTCTAGTCTCGTAATTGCAAATGAAGATATGCATTGAATGTATATTAGTTTTACAGAGCATAATGTAAAATTATGTGTTCCATGTGCCTCGTTTGCCTGTGAATCTGCACTTTTAGTCTGTACTAAACGGGTAAATTGTATGTTGAAAGTATAGAAGGTATATCTTGGTAGAAGTATTCGACTGTTGTTTTCTTTAAATTTCTTACAATGCAGGCTGAGCAGAATTGATGACTTATAAAATCCAAGTGAATTTAGTTTGAATAAAAAAAGATTGTTTGTTGAAAGTTTCCAACTGGATATCAATTTCGGTTAGTATTAGGTATGCTTTGAGACCTTAAATTTTGTCACTCCATGTAAATTGTAAATGATTTAAGTACAAGGGATTAGCTCCCTGATTGTCGTTAATGTTGCCTTGGCATTTGCTTAGCATAGTGCCAGCAGGTGACTTAATCCTGCTATCTCCATTAATTCTCATATCTCCATTGATTCTCATTTGCAACAAGTGACCTCTCTCAATATTAACACAGAATATTTATTTATTCTCCATTTTTTTTTGCTCACTTCAATGTTACACTTCTTTTCTCACTTACCCGCTAACAACTACCTTCACGGCGTATTATTGCACCTTCCTTGGGGCAATTGCTAGTATTAATATATTTTATTTACATTTATATATAATATTAAAAATAAATTTACACTCAACAAAATTTCTTAGACCGTCGAATGATAAACGGGAAAACTTGAAACCATCATTAAATTTTTATTTACAGGCACAATAAAATTGAAATTCTAGGTCTACGTCCAATGGCGAGCCTTATTTACCAGACAAGCTCGTCTTTAAGATGAGTCTGTCAGGTGTTAGAGGCTTCGATGTGAGCATGCGATGGCTCCATTCACATACAATAGCATGCATTTGCATTCAACTTGACATCCTCCATAGCTCGATGTATGGTATCCATCTATGATCGCGATCCACCGATGTGAGTATGCGATGGCTCCATTCACATACAATAGCAAATAGCATGCATTTGCATTCAATTTGACATCCTCCATAGGTCGATGTATGGTATCCATCTATGATCGCGATCCGCCGTAGCCTGATTTGCCAGTAAACGTCTGATTCCACATAAATTCCATGGGTTCGGTGGCTGCGTACAACTATTATAAAACTAACAATGTATACTAAGTTTTCAATTTTAGTAATTACTAGTTTAAGTGGAATAAACCAGTATTGGGAGGGATTAAATCTTTCAAGGTGTAAATCCTTTTTTAGAGTGGAAATGAGGACGTGTAATCTAATGTGTATGGATTTAGTTTATCTAATTTATATTGTTTTATATATATACAATTCTAAATAATTTAAATTTAATTTAAGCTGACATGTTAATTTTAATAATTTTTTATTATTTTTTATAAAAGACACACGTCAACTCTAAGATGAACACAAAATGAATTACACCTTTCCCCTACTGGATTGTAGAATGCACCTCTTCACTGTAAAAAAATGCTCTTTTTAGTTAGTTTAGATATAAACATTCCTCAAAACAATATTGATACATCAAATTATTATTTTTGCTTTTGTGAATTTTGGTCCAGCGTTATTATTACTTTCAAAATATTATTTTTGATTTTGTGAATTTTGTTCTCGTCTTGGTTCTTAATTGTTTTTTTTTTCATTTTTACCTCTAAAATTTTGTTCTTGCCTTCATTGATTTCTAATTTTGTTCTCAATTAACAAACACCTACTTCTAAGTATCGTCTATAGGCTAGCATAGGTGTCGTTATTATGTGTGGTCTTACTTTTAAAGCACCTACTTCTGAGACACGTAAGTGCGAAACTTTGAATGCGATTGTTGAGGACCTACAGAACATCTTCACGAACTCAGTGATTCCCATGAAATGAGGCACGATATTAAGAACACCTCGTCATTTTATGATCTACTTGAGATGTTTGTGTTAGAGGTAAAGGTGGAGAACTAGTATATTAGTCATGGGAAATGATAAAATTCAATCGGTTAAATATCTCATGGAAAAGTTAATACATAACATAAGTTAAAGTACATAACATAACGCATATTAAATTGTTTTTGAAAGTCGATTGGCAAAGGATGAGAGGAAGAATATAAAAGGTACCAAAAGTTTCATGTTCAATGCATGTATAAAAAAATTCCTTAATATTCAAAGTTTGGGAAGAATATAAAAAATGTTCTTAATATTCAAAGTTTGGGAAGAATGTTTTGAAAATAATATTTGGAAGATGAATTTTAAATTTAAATTTATGAAAATTTTATTAAAGAAAATTAGACTTTGAGACTTATAATTTGAAAAGAAATTATTATTATTTCAGGTTCAATGTATATATAAGAAATTCCTTAATATTCAAAGTTTGGGAAGAATATAAAAAAATGTTCTTAATATTCCCAAGTTTGGGAAGAATGTTTTGAAAATAATATTTGAAAGATGAATTTCAAATTTAAATTTATGAGGATTTTATTAAAGAAAGTTAGACTATACTTATAAGTTGAAAAGAAATTATTAATAAAGAAATTACTAAAAAAAATTTGCAGTTATTTATTTACAATCAAAAGACAATAAAGTTAAATATTGAAAATTAAACTTTAATTTTTTCATAACAACTTAGTTTTCTTAATATATAATATTAAAAGTAAGATATATAATAAAATTAAGTAAATTTAATGGATTATTCAAGTAAATGGTTGACAATGTTTATGGACACATCCACTATTTATATTTGTCTATCTACTAAACTCTTTTAATTTTTTCATAACAACTTAGTTTTCTTAATATATAATATTAAAAGTAAGATATATAATAAAATTAAGTAAATTTAATGGATTATTCAAGTAAATGGTTGACAATGTTTATGGACACATCTACTATTTATATTTGTCTATCTACTAAACTCTTTTTTTAAGTAGCAGAAAATTATATTAAAATACAAAAAATAGTACAAACAGATTGTTTGTGACATTTGTCTAAAACTTGTTAGGGCAGAAACTAGAAGTTATTACATATGTCCACAACTTGCTTTTGGTGTAGGAAACCAAGTTTCTCCAGTCCAAAATTAACAGAGTTGTTTTGTAAACTAGCAAGCTAACAAAGAATGAAACTGACGTAGAAGAGAAAATAAAGATCTTAGGCCTTATGGCTTGCGCCATGGTTCCTCAACAACAGGGCACGACTTGAAGTAGTCATCTTCATCCCCCGAGAGAGCACGTTCAGGTCCTGGTGCGATTCAACGGCAGGAGGGGTAGCCGACATTTGTTGCTACTCATTATCACTTTGCATGCCCACTTCATCTTTCTCCCCCATTTACCGCCACATCGGTTGAAGATTTAGCCACATGTACGGTGTGCTTGATGTCATGGCTTTGATGTGTGTCCTTTGCAAGGTTCGGTTGGTTTAGGCTAGTTGTGGTCGACGAAGTTTCTTGAGCAGTGGAGCTATCAAAATCGTCAGAGGTCGATGGAGAGAGAGCACAGTCACGTTCCCAGAGCAGTTGTGCAAGTACATCCTTCATAGGTCAATAATGGGAGATTCGTTGTCGCAGAGGTTATGTGGAGCGATGGCGAGCCACGTCTTCTGCTTCCAAGTCATCCATCACCATGCACACGCTGAGGGGAATGTGGGCGCCAAATCCCAAAGAGATAGAACGTCGTAATGATGCCCAACTTCTTGCTCTCCTTGAGCTGCTACCTCTACGAGAATCGACCCCGAGTCTGATCGGCATAATCAGTGAGTTGATTCTGTGGCTAAAATTCATGTTTCCTTTAGTTTCTCTACGGATGGAAGTCCAAATAACATTAGAGTGAACAAGAGAACGACAAGAAATAATCTATTGCTGGAGCAAATCCGTGTAGAGCCATCGAGCAGAGTGACCCGTAGGCCAATGCTAATGACGATGGCCATAAAATTTCCTTGCTATGTGGAAGAGGCCATCCAAACCGAGGTTTGTGTGAAGTGACCAAAAGTAGAGAGGCGGATGCTATACAGGCTCGAACGCAAGCTGAAATGCTTTTCTGAAGGGAAGTTATGCATGGTTATAAGGGCAACGATGACAACTACAAAAAGTGGCCATTAAAACCGTGTCCCACCTCCTTCCACGCCTCAGTGTCTCAAGGCACCAACATTTGAGGGTGTCTATCTATTAACCTTAACTTATTATCTATTAATATTTATTTTTACCTAAAAACTATTAAAAAAACAAAATAAATATATTATAATGGTCTATTTCTTAACCTTAACCTATTATTTATTAATATTTATTTTTACATAAAAAGTATTAAAAAAACAAAATATATATATCTTAACAAGATATCTATTAAGAATGGCAAAGAATCATATGAATTTATTAAACTACATCTCTAAACATTAGAAGTATTTGATATATGTCTGGAAATATGATAGAGAATATTTATTTTGTATGTTATATATGTATGTTTTGTTACAATTCAAACTCAGTTTAAAATAATTAAAGTTGCATCATCACTTCCAACCACATAAGTCATAGAAGTTGAAATGAATAAGTCTGAGTCGTGAATGCATATTTTCTTGCATGCCCAAATCGTCCATATCGCCATTACTCCTATCCCACGGTCGTGAAGACCACAAAAATGAACGAGTAAACTATTGAAGGTTCTTTGCCGGTAGTGGGAGGCGGCGCAGTTTAAAGTAAAATTGATAGCGTTCAACGATCATGAGCGAACCGCTGTGCCGCCGCGTATTGACATGTTGCAACTTGCAATTGTTTCTTGAATCAAAGTCTACTATATACGGCTACCGACTCTGCATGATAGTATTGCCAACCTAAAGAAGGAAAAGGAGGACCTGGCCGGGTTGCGGTTTCTCTATAAATAGAGCAAGCATCCCCTTAACGTATTTGAACCAACAAATCAAATATTCAGACTGAGGAGGGAGTC
>LPNX011110580.1:0-11795 GCA_001517045.1 Pseudotsuga menziesii | reverse complement strand
TCCTGTTGAATCTCTCTTGCTGCCAAATATATCAATAAGATGCCAATGATGTCCATGGCTATCCAGTAAATAAAAAATTGCACTGCGCCTCTAGTGGCGTGCATATGGATCCTGACCAGTTTCAAATTTATAATTCCTGTTATTAATTTGCATCTTAATATGATCTTTTTCTCTTGAATTTAGCTTTGGCCATAAAGGATTATTAAGTGTAACACATGTTATTATTAAAATTATTAATTTTATGAGAATCAGATCTAGGTTTTAATGAAAAACTAAAGAGATGTTTTCATCAAAGACTACAAATGTATAATTTACATTAAAATAGATAAATAATGATCATTTGAAAGATCTAGTGAAGCTTAAATATATAACTCCCATTAAAATAGATTTGAAAGCTCTAGTGAAGCCTAAGGTTTCTACATGGAACACCTTTATACATCACAATGTCACAATAACTTTGAAATCTGCACATTTTATCCATGGATGTTTTTATAAAGAGTAAAAAAGGCTCTTAATACTCGCTCTTAAAACTCTTTTTTTGGGGAAGAATCTGTATATCAGTGAGAATGAGATGCAAAGTAGGCAAAGTTGTGATTCAAAATATTAACAATTTTAATGTAAACTTTCTCATATGATAAAATGGATATTTTTATAAAGAGTAAAAAAGCTCTTAAAACTCTTTTTTGGGGGGGAAGAATGTGTATATCAGTGAGAATGAGATGCAAAGTAGGCAAATTTGTGATTCAAAATATTAACAATTTTAATGTAAACGTTTTCATATAAGTAAGAGGGAACTCTGCATAATTATATACACCTAGAGATCAAATTTGAAGCATGGGTCTTAATTTCAACATAATTATATACACCTAGAGATCAAATTTGAAGCATGGGTCTTAATTTCAATTGGAAGGTATTTAGTCTCTGAGCTTTGAGAGATGAAGGGTAATATAAATAATTATACTTTAATTGAAAAGTACAAATTAACTGAATCTTTTCACCAAAAAAATGCAAAAAACAATATTGTTTTTTGCATTTTTTTATAATTTTAAACAATTGAGCACCCCTTAATATCTACATGAAAAAAGATATATTTTTCAACTATTCTATTATAATTTTTCAAGTTGGAGCACACTTCATTATACTAAAAAACTACTTAGAGTATGCCATAACCATATTGGGGCATCCACTTGCAATCCAAGCTTAAGAGATGTAAGAATGATAAGGATTGGGCACCTAAGAAAAAATAATACACAACTGAGACAAACATTAAAAAAAAATCCTACATTTTGTTCAACACTTGTTGTGAAAGAAAACATGTATGTGATGGAGGGGAAATGGAATCAAACCTAAGTCAATTGAATCCTTGCAACTCACTATCCACCTTTTAAATTGAACCAAAATACCAAAAGAAGTTTATTAATGGCTAGATTTGAGAACGTTCTAGGTGTGAGTAATTAAAGGCTCTAGGCTCTAAAATTTATTGTGTTTCATAGGAGTCAGGTAGGAATTTAAGTTATTTAATGAAAACAATTATTGTGTATAACCTCTATGTTGAAACCGTTTTCTATTGGTATGGAGGCCACCACCCTCTTTATTGTCTTACTCAAAAGCATGATAATGAGGAAGAAGACCTAAAATTATGGACTTCACCTTCAAAGAATGCCTTGCAATCACATTGGTAATGAGTGATAAGAAGATCACAACAATACAACATGTCAAATCTCAATTGATAGTGTTAATTAAAGGCTTATATGGTGAATTTAATATAAGACTTAGTTATAGTTGTCTCTTACTCTTTGTATCTTGACACATTCAATATTTTATGGTTGTCTTTGGGCCTTGACCCAATTCATATTATAAGGTGAATGCATAATACTCCTTAGTTATGACTATGAGATGAGGATTTAAAAAGAAGAGGATGTAAAAAAAAGTAATTTTTATATGTATTTTGGTTGAGCTAAGGAAAAATGTTGTGAGAAACCACAAATGTTTGGAAGGATAGGAGGAAGATTACATATCAATCATGGCACCCATCAAATTGAAGACTATATTTGAGCCACTTTAAATTTTATTAATAACCATTGTTTCTCCATATGTGTGCCAAATGACACCTTTCTATAGCAATGCATAAATCGACCTCTACACATTTTGTGATCCTAGCTGCATGCCATTATTTGTACTTGCATGACATCAAGTGTTGTTTATAGTTGTGGTGAGTCCATGATATTCATGTAAGAAATTAAGTCTTGTAGAAGAGGACTTATCAAAATGGCTTTTTGAATTTCATTTTGACTAAAAAAGAGTGGACATTGGTAGTGAGGTTCACATAAGTAGTAGGCACAAAGTTTTGACCTCCTTTCTGCCTAGTAGTAGACTAGTAGTTGTTCTTTTTTGTTATATTTGTAGTTGTCACAAAGTTTTGAGCTCCTTTCTCTCTAGTAGTAGACTAGTAGTTGTTCTTTTTTGTTATATTTGTAGTTGTTGACACATTGTCACACTTTAGATTGCAGCCCCAAGTGACTCGGGAGTCACAGTCACATCTCCATTGCTAGTGCCTTGTAGTCATCAATGATTACTGACCATCTTGCACAACTAAGTAGTGAGTGCATGACATGAGTGAGTGATTATAATTTCTCATATTTCTAATAATGATGAGTTGAACTTTAAAACATAGGAATTTTAACATCTTGACAAATTTATATGGATCCGCAATTTCAAATGTTGCCCTTCTTTTGAAATATTGATATTATAGCCTTATTAATTGAAAAAGTAAAATTCAGATTTTAAATATTTTTTGAAGGATAATTTTAACTTTACACTTCTGGGAAGGGATATAGCCCTTTGGAAGGACTGGGAAGGGTTCAATTTTGAACACTGCATACTATTCACAGGCGCATACTATTCACAGGTTTCCAAAGTTTAAAGAGACATAAGGGATAGAAGGAGGTTATTCTACAGAGGGGCAGTATTGCTTCTACTTGATTCCATATAAAAAAATGTTTCTCTTCGCTTGTTTAATGACATAGCCAGCTGAAGAGTAGGCAATGACAGACACCAATGTGAAGTGAGTTTTTTGTGAATTAAAAAAGAAGGGCTCAATTTACCAATAACCTCATGCTGTCCTCGAATA
Source organism: Pseudotsuga menziesii (assembly GCA_001517045.1). NCBI lineage: Eukaryota > Viridiplantae > Streptophyta > Pinopsida > Pinales > Pinaceae > Pseudotsuga > Pseudotsuga menziesii. Next base: position 8,665 of record LPNX011110580.1, on the reverse strand, counting down.
GTTCCAGAGTTTAAAGAGACATAAGGGATAGAAGGAGGTTATTCTACAGAGGGGCAGTATTGCTTCTACTTGATTCCATATAAAAAATTGTTTCTCTTCGCTTGTGCAATGACATAGCCAGCTGAAGAGTAGGCAATGACAGTCACCAATGTGAAGTGAGTTTTTTGTTAATTAAAAAAAAGGAATTGCTCAATTTACCAATAACCTCATGCTGTCCTCGAATAGTTCCAGTTGTCGGTTACGTGTTTTGAGCAATAAAGCAAGAGGGACCTGTATCCGTATAGCTCAAGTGGACTTGAAAACTACTCTTTTCAGTAATCCTAAATATGCCTGAACATTACAGCAATATTTTTTAAAACATAAGCCTTTTGGGTTATGAATATTATTGTATTCAAGAGATCACTTAGACTATGAAAGTTAAGGGTCATATTGATGTATTTATATATAGATATTTTATTAATGAAAATGCATCTCACTCTTATATTGTATTTCTGTTGTGTATTTGTTTATATATTTATCGTGTGTATTTGTGTTTAACAATGTATGTGAGAAGGACTCAGTTTATTCTCAAAGGCAAAATTATCTTGTTTTATTCCTCTCCATGCATATGGCTCTGTTGTTTCTCCTGAGTGTTGCGTATTTCTACTATTTCTGCCTAGTCCGTAACTAGATTTTTTTTTTCTCTATGTGAGATCATTATCTGCCATCCACAATCTGCCAAGGGAGTAGGCACAGCGATAACACACAAATCCTGGGTGCAAAATGCCCATAACCCACTCAACAACTAACAGATAGGTGGAGTAAATTCTTTAACTCAAAAGCTAATCATATTGCTGGAGCTATTTCCTTCTTCTGGACAGCTAACAATAGCCGGAGATCATCACAGGAGATAATCACATAAAGCACTATAGGAGTTCACTATCTCTCTGTGCCCAGTCTTGTGACTCTCATTACTTCTTCTGAGCATGTGATAGACAGCAAAACATAAACAATACAAGGTTTGGATGCAACCACCAATTGCCAATTCACAACTATCCAGAAATTATGAGCACCAACTAGGTCGACCATTAACTAGAGTTAAGACATCAACAAAAGAACAAGGACACTACAAGTCCTGTCACCCACAACAACAGCTCTACAGGCTTGTAATGGTTCTCAGAAGTTACACGGCCACTCAGGGCTCATACTAATCTCCCAGGGATTTAAAAAACCCTTTTGACTGCTGCTGGGCAAGGCTCATAAATTTTTAGAAAACACTTTAAAAAAAATATACCTAGATTTTCATCTTTTACAATTGTTGTTGTCTACCATGAGCTTGTGGAGACTTTCTTTCCACGGAACTTTTGCTTGTCTCACGCATCACAATAGGCTGGTACGATTTTTCTCTTACAGTTTACGAAGAGCTTCAGCCCTATTCATTCACACGAGCTCGAATTATCTTGTTCTGAGATGCAGCCACTGTTTTTCATCCACGACATCATTCACATACTCCTGTACGACTCTACTCACTCACGAGGAGTACTTGGCCGTGGCCAGAACTGGTGCTTTCGAGTTTCAAGGCTTTACAAACCATCACACGACTTCTTTTCCTCAGCTTCTTCTTATTTATCTTTCATCTCAGGTTACGAATTTCACCTCATGACTCAGCCTCCCTTCTCACCAGCACAAATTCGGGGATCTTGCCATTCTCTAGCTTCCACATTACTTGCTAATTCTTTCTTCACTCACAAACATTTTTATGCTCGGCGGTCCCTTCTGCACACCTCTTCACCAATTCACAAGCTCCTCTTCTACCACACCGAGCTACGACCCTCCACTAACCAAATTTAACACTTCGGCGGTGAAAAATTGCAAATCAGCGGCTATGATAGACGATGGAAGGGTTTTGATGGTAGTAGCGATCACAATGAGACGAGCTGCTCACACCGGATGAAGCAGGAAGCCATCTCTCACTCACACGTGGACGGTAAAGGAGATAATACTCATGAGCGGACAAACCAGAGGAGAAAGGTTCGGTCACGCAGGCTCTCCAACAGTGGAACACAGGCCTGCAATTCAACCTCTGTCACCCTACCACAGGCAGAGGTTCTGCTTCTCAGCAACGGCCGCTACATCTTTTTCACCAGCGGGGGTCTCTCAGCTCAGACGCTAGAGTAGACTATCCTTATTTTGATGGCAGGGGTATCTCTCAGGGTTCTACCCACCTGCACACTAATTCTCAACTCCGAGCTAGAATGGGTGATGCGCTTGGGCTCTATTATTATACCTGCCGCAGGTTATATAGCTATCGGGTTGGTCACTATATTGCATTGACCAACATTTGTTCAAAAATTTAACTCAATGTTTATTAAAGTTTTTTAAATTTGTAATATTAAAATTATTATTTTTTAAATTAAAATTACTTTTATAGTAAATTAAATTATCTCTTTTCTGATTGGTACAATACAATGATTTAACTATTTTTTTCTGATTGGTACAATACAATGATTTAACTATTTTCTCCTCCTGCTCAAAATAATTATCAATTTTTAAAAATAATAAAAAAACAAAAAAAATTGAAAAATACACAAACATGCCATCTCTTGTCTCTTGTGCATTTAATTCCTATTTAATGCCATCTGTTGTGCAATTAATTCCTATTTGAAACTGCAATTAATTCCTATTTGAAAAGTGGTATTAAATAAAAATTAAAAAAAAACAAAATGTTGCCAGTATATGTTTATATGTTTATGTTTATAGATCATTTCATATCTTATCGTATCTGGGAGCAGTAAATCAATGATCTATTACGCCTCCATTACGCTGCACATTTCCTGAATCCCGACCATATATTAAGGTGCCTGTATTGAATACCAATCTTTGCATCTGCAGATGGGTGCATGCAATCGACACGTGTACACATCTTTTATTATACCGCTGCCTGGACGCTGTGGACCTGTGGTTCTCGTGGCCGGCAATAATGTAATATTACTTCATGAGGCAGAAAGATTGTGAAAGGAATTGTGAAAGGAATTGTCTGTTCTTGTTCTTTGTTAAGCTGCAAATCATTCTCTCTGCTCGATACAGTTTTCCTGGATCGCTATCTGGTTGTTTTTATGGAGGTTTAATATAATTTAAGAAAAATTTAAATAAATGCATGTAAAAAAGGTGTTTATACTTATGACCTGGTTGTTTTCTATGGAGGTTTAATATAATTTAAGAAAAATTTAAATAAATGCATATAATTAAAAAGGCAATATACTATCTGTAGATTGACAATTACGATTTTTTTCTCAATAAAATCTTATCCATCCAACTCAATTTTTAAGAACCCACATAATATTAGCTTTAGGTTTATACTTATGACCTGGTTGTTTTCTATGAAGGTTCAATATAATTTAAAAAAATTTAAATAAATACATATAAAAAAGTTAGTACACTATATATGTAAATTGACGATTACGATTTTTTTCTCAATAAAGAAACTGTATCTTATCCATCCAAGGCAAATTTTATGACTTGCTTTAATTGTCAATTCATAAAAATATGGCTCACCTAGCACCATTCTGCCAATTGTCACTGCCACTGATTTGTTCATCGTTACCGTCACCAACCTCCTTGGACAGAAATTCTACCTTTATCTCCTCATTGCCATATTGCCTCCGGGTTTTGATCGTTTGAATGCTTGGCAAATCTTCAATCTGGAAGGGTATGGTGGCCGCAGGTTTGACATCCCACGAATACAATCAACACGGAAATGAAAATTATTAGTATGTGAAAAATCGCTTCGATAAAAACGACCGCAAGGAAACAGAGCCATTGGTACAGATAATTATCTCGAACGTAAAAAGAGCCATTGCACAGCAGATCGACAGCGGGAGTATGAAATGGAGGTGCATGACTGTTGGAAGCTTCCAGCAGCGTAGAAAGGGTTTAATTCACTCGACAGGCAACCTACATTATCCTTATCACTGTAAATGCAAAACTTCTTTAAAGAAAGGCTTTTAGTGAACAAAATCATAAGGTATAATGAATTAGACTGCAAATTCAATATATCTTTCCAAAACGCTCTTCTTAACAAAAGCTCCTTTATTGTATATAAATTTGTGAGTTCCAAGTTGATAATTTAAATTGTTATGCTAAGGAACATAAATTAGAGAGCCATTATATATTTTTTAAATGAAACTATATGTTTTTTAAAAATGAAACTATATGGATGATAATCAAGGATTCCATAGATCTGAGATCTCCGGTTGTAACTATTAGCGATATGATTTTTGAACCTAACAGATCCAGGTTGGAGGAATTTATTTAGAGGGTTAATATATGGAGAGTTTGTAAGGGGAATTGTATCTAGTCAGATGCAATGTCTATAGACTATCAAACATTTTATCGCTAGATCGATCAATCAGACAAACTTACTTATTGAAATAGGAAAAGGCGTTTAATTAAAAGCAATCTTTTTGAAAAAATTAAAAAACAAAGAAAATAGTGGTCTGGTGAAAAACTGTACCAGGAGTTGAAATTGTGGCAGCCAAACAAGCACATGAATCACTAGGGTGTGATTCAGGTTGTAAAGATTGACCATCTGACTAGTGAGCAAAAATTATTTATTGTTTATTTGAAATCTTCTTCACCGAAAACTTAGTCCTCCGCACTGCAGTTGGATTTAGCCAGCCCCACCCAGCCGTTGCTCTGCAATTTACAAACCAAACACACATTATATCATCTAATAGGAAGCATTATAGAGCTATGCAAAGTAACCAAAAAAGAAATAAAAATAAAAATGGCATGCATATAGAAATACATATACATACTCCTGTTGTTGTTTGTGGAATGCTGCACGGAGTTGTAGAACAACTTGTGAAACAAGCTGCTCAGGTCTTCAAACATAATCAATAGTAGTCATACGGAATCTTTGGATACTAACCAACGTTGGTCATAGAATTGGAGGTCTAGCTTTTACATCATGGTCTATAGGAGTGAAAATTACAAAGAAAATTACATCATTGTGAAGCCAAGTCTCTCTATAAGAATTATGAAAATTGAACTGCAGTCTCTCTATAAGAATTATAAAAATTGAACTGCAGATACGCTGAATCAAAGATTAATGATGAAAATTGAACTGCAGATACGCTAAATCAAAGATTAATGATGAAAATTGAACTGCAGATATGCTGAAACAAGGATTAACACAGAATAATAATTAATCAAACATGAAGAAAAAATTAAAGGAAGCAGAACATGGGCTACGCAGACATGAAGAAAATTGAAAGAAAAAGCTCAAGAAGAGATTTGAGATTTCAGGTGTGGAGTAGCAGCAGGTGATAAGAAAGCCGCAATTGGAATTCTCGCTGCGAAACAATCTTCATTCTCCCTGCAAAACTTAACAATATCGCCGGTCTTGAGCTCTCTCAGTCTGATAAAGTTGGTCCATTAAAATTATGATCGTGGCACCAAGAAATGCATGCAGAACCCTCCGGCCTCACCTTACTACACTTGACAGCCACGCGTTTGTTTCAAAGGAGGACAGTCTGACACTCACCTTACTACACTTTGAAGTGTTTGTTTGAACCGAGGAAAGTTGACACTGGACAGCCACGCGTTTGTTTTAACAGAGTATAGTGGAGGATGACAAAAGTTAGAGCATGTCAGTGGCATTTAAGTAGGATGTCAGAGTATGTAAGTTACGCAGAATTTTTCCTGTTTCATATTTAAAGAAAGAAAAAGAAAATAGGTATATGTTTATATTTTGTAAACAAACTACTATTGATGTTATACTTTTGGGTTTATGTATGTTTATTGATGTTACAATATTGGGTTTATGTATGTTTTTAAAGAGAAATTGTTTTTTTTATTTTAAATATAAAATTGTTTTTAAAATTGTTTCTCTCTTTATATATAAAATTTACAAGGGTTTATGTATTTTTTTAAAATGGAAATTAATTCTCTCTTATATATATAATTGTGACAATTAAAACATGTTTATAAGTTATATTGAGTTTTTGATATATAAATAGTATAAGCATGAATTTGATTTCTTTTTTTCCTATCTTTTAACATAACATATGTATATGCCTATTTTTAACATAACATATATATAGGATGGAAATTAATTCTCTCTTAAATATATATATAATTTACAATTAAAATATATTCATAAGTTCTATTGGGTTTTTGGATATGTAAATAGTATAAGCATGAATTTGATTTCTGTTTTTCCTATCTTTTAACATTGCATATTTATAAAAAGAATAAGTATAAAATTGTATATGCAAAGTTATAGGTATCTGTAAATATCAAAGCTTATTCTTTTATACAAAAACATGCATAAATTTAAGTGTTTGTTTCTATTCCTTTTACACTTTAGTTTAAAGACCCTTAAAAAATTCTTTTATATTATTTGTACACAATAATATTGTGGTCATTAGATATATTGATTAACTTATTTGATATGCATAATGTAATGTTGATATTCTTACATAAATCAATATTAAAATGAACTCAATTTATCTAGATAATTCCAAAACTTGGGTAGGTTTAGATAAAACCACACAAGCATATAGGAAAATTGATATGCTTAAAATTTTAATCTTAAAGTCCACCTCCTAGCCAAACCATGATACCATCAAGGTAAATCCATTGAGGGTTTAACATTTTTCCTCTTAGTTAAGCTTTAACTTAGATCTTCAATCAATTCATCAACAGCTATACTCTTATTTTTGTTACACCTAACACTTCCAAGTGCTTAGAATAGTGTGCATACAAAGTCTGAATAATTTGTCCTTCACTTATTCAAGATAATAGTTTTATCAATCCATAGAGTAATATAGTTGGGAATATTAACTTCAATTTTTAAAGAAATTCGCCATGAGTCCTTGTTCAATTGCAGCCCACCAAATCAACGCTGATGATGATGTTCTTGGCAGTTTCAGTTTCATTTGCAGCATCAGTGCCACCAGCCAAAGCCATAGCGATTTACTGAAATTTGGGCGTCATCTTCAACTATTTCAAAATTCTTCGCATTCCAAATCCAATAAAAACCAGTTTAGAGAAAATTAATCTGGCAAATGACTTGTTCAGGTGTCTAACCGATCGAGTGTCTTCCAGTTCCTCGTTCCTCGGAGGTTTATGGTAAAAACATTTAGTAAACACGATGCAAGTTTATGCAAAATGGAATTGAAGACATGTGGTTGGGCGAAATCTTTGAAGACAAGTGTGTTACGAATTTCTTTAACAGATTTACTTCAAAGGTGAATGAATTTTATTATTATTATTTAGTTAATGAATTAATATTTTTTTTAAGATAGTTCTGATAAAAGTATTTAAGAAGATTAATAATTGTAATTTATTATTTTAGTTTTACTTACTATTTGTGAATGTAAATGACAGCTTTCCTTCTTTCCCATTATCCAGTTATAAATATGTTTGCTCTATTTTAATAAAACCTAAGCGAAATTCAAAAACTTGATTCTATCTCCATTATTTTAAATTACAATTTATTTAATATTATAACAAACTGCAAATTGATTAACATTTCCACAAAGCTTAAACATGGAATTTAATATTATAACAAATTACTTACTGCAATTTGATTAACATTTCAACAAAGATGAAACATAGAATTTTATACTATAACAAACTAGTTACTGTAGTTTGATTAACATTTCAACAAAGATAAAACATAAAATTAAATTTGGTATATACTGCTTATCATTTCCATTCATTTGATTCAAAGAATGGCCACTCAAGGAGACAAGTGTAGATGAGCAATAATCGAGATTTTGAATTAAGGATGAATAATTGTCCTCAAATGATGATGACGTTGGACGGTTGTATCTCTCTACAGTGCATCAAACCATGAGCGACTCTTTAAAATTGTACTGTGCATCAAATCATGAGCCACTATTTAAAATTGGGTCGGACATTGAACATTGCATACTCCCTAAGCAGTCTTATTTTCACTCACAAATAATGACAAGTGTTTTTTACATTTTAAAGGAACTTCTATAATAGGATTTCTTTGTTACTAACCTGACATAGAAATATAATCAACATAGTTACAACAAGTAATAAATAACACATCAACATAAAAGCAACAAGTAATTTCACATAGAAAAATAAACAACATAGCAACAAATAAGGTCAGATAAAAAAATAAGCAACATAGCAACAAATAATACATTGTTGCAAGTTTTTAATGTTTCATAATTACTTTAGCTTTCAACTTATATATACAATATAGCATTAAAATATTTCTAAACGGCAGGTATAAGCAGCCTTGCTGCATAGGATAGACCGCAGCTCTGACACTGCCAATCGAAAGAGTGGGCGCATTAGAGCAGGAAAGGCCAAAACGGCCAGACCATTTTATTAAACAACGAAAAACACTTTTATACAAGCACATATTTCTGATGACCTAGAAAGTTTTGGAAAGTTCAGGCGTGGAACTCCTTGACCGATAATCAGGCTCTAAACGGACCTGGAATTAAACATCCACAAAAATTTAATTGGAGGGCTCACGTCCACGATCCCATTCAGGCTCTTCCAGAATTCAATCCACGAAATTCCATCAGCCTGCCTGAATGCACCACAATCTTCCACTTGTGCACGAATTTAATGAGGATAAGGGGAAACATGACTGTCTTTATGAATACTACTTGTTTAAGAATGCAATTTCATTTGT
>LPNX011110577.1:106985-190261 GCA_001517045.1 Pseudotsuga menziesii | reverse complement strand
AAGAGGATCCTTAGCTTTGTTCAGGGAACAAGGACACATGGGATTTTCTATAAACCCAATTCTGACCTTGAGTTAATTGGTTTTACTGACAGTGATTGGGGAGGTGATAGCACAGACAAGAAGTCCACTTCAGGTTATGTGCTCATGCTTGTAGAAGGGCCAATCAGCTGGTCAAGAAAGAAACAGAGTGCCATTGCACTCTCATCTACAGAAGCTGAGTACAGAGGAGTTGTTAATGCAACAACTCAGTGTTTATGGTTGCAGGGTTTACTTGGAGAGTGTGGTTTCTAACCTGAGTACTCAACTACCATCTACTGTGATAACCAGAGTACCATTCGAATCTGCAAATATCCAATTCAGAAGAAAAGAACCAGGCACATTGAGATTCACATGCACTACATCAGAGAGCTTGTGCATGATGGCACCATTCACCTACTCTTCTGTTCATCTTTAGAACAAGTAGCTGATATCTTCACCAAAGAATTTTGTGAGAATACCTTCAGCAATCTCAAATCACTGCTGGGGATTACTGATCATGCTGTCAAAGCATGAGTGGAGACAAGATTCTACAATTTTGTTTTACAGTCCATGTTTAAGGGAGGATTTTCCCAAGTTGGTTTTGCCTCTTTCCTTGGTTCATATGGACTTGCAGTATGTAAAAGGGTGACTAAGCCTTGTTTCTAGGCCCTATATTTTGATTTATTACTCATAAAGTCAGGCTTAAGGGGGGGTGTTAGAATAATCAAACCCATAGTATTACCCTCTTAGACATTAATTCATTTATTTTTCTCTTATTTTCCTAGTTCATGAGTCCCACCATGTTCAAGTTGCTAATTGCCTATCCATAGAGGTCAAAATTTCCATATTTGACTCATGTAGCACTTGGGAAAGCCTTAGGAATCAAATCTGCTTTATTCCTGGCCTCCTAGGCGCCCTTCTGCTTTTTCTGCTTTGTTGACTTCTTTTTCAGTTTTTAAAGTACATAAGGAAAGCAAGACTAGGTGAGGTGAACCTGTTTTATTCCCCTTTCATCCTCCACTCTTTCCTCCATGAAAAAGCATGTATGAGCTGCCATTTCACCACTCATTAGCTTGCCCGTGCACCCTTGCCAATTTGTGAGCCTCATGACAGATTTGGGATCAGCTTTTTACACCTATGGGGGATTTGCCTATTTTGGGTAAGCCTGCTTTATGCTAGTTTTCGATGCCTCCTGATGCATTAGACCTATTGATGTATTCTATATATTCAGCAACCTATGTTATTACAGGGTTGGATATTGTACACTGAGTTAATATAATTTTGTGTTACAGCTCCATTTTCAGTCTCCATTGTTGACAATTTTGCATGATCAATTGTAATTTGTTGTGAGTGAAATTAATCTATTGCTGGTCAGAATCTCTACACATATCTCTATACTCTTTTATTAAGTTGATGAAACTGTCCCTTTCCTTTTTCAAAGTACCTTTTCCAATTTTTATTAACTTGGGATATTTATCCATTCCTATGTTTATTTCCATATAATCCCCAATTTTTATTGACTCCTTTTGTTTTTTATGATGATCCTGTCGATCAAACAAATTTTCAAAATCTATAAGGCTACTTGGGATGTGATTCCTTACATTATCCTCTCATTCGTGATACTCTTTACCCTCCTACTGATAACTGCTCTTTCCACCCTCAAAATCTTGGAGATTATGGATGAATCTCAAGAGTTGTTTATCGTCTTTAAACACATGCCAATGATCTACATTATCTAGAATTGAAGGTTTGAAATTAATTTCCATTTTTCCATTTCCATTAATCATCTCATCTGAAAGTTGGAGGGTGGATGCTGCCACCACCAATTTATCTGCTAACCCATTCATTTCCCTAGGGATATTTTGAATGTTAAGTGCATCAAGCCATTCTATGGTGTCCCATATGGCATTCCTATACTTCCTTATCCTATCACTTTTACACTGATACTGATTCTTAAGCTGGAGGACGACTAAGTCTGAATCACCTTTTATGTTCAACATCTTTATTCCGATGTATTTAGCAGTTTCTAACCCTAGAAGCAATGCCTCATACTCAGCTACATTGTCCAATGCTTCAAACTCTAACCTGAAACCAAAGTTGTAGATTTTATTTGAAGGAGAAATGATCACGATGTTTGCACCCTTTCCAGCTTTGGAATAATCCCCATCAAAGTACATTTTCCAAACCTCATCTATCTTTTCATATTTAATGTTTTCCTTAATAGGGGCCATGAAATTTGACAAGATAGCATAGTTTCCAAAGTTGTCAGTGCAATGTACAAATTCATTTCCAAGACTTTTAGGGTTTTCTACATGTTGTTTCCTAATTTGTTTCTCCCTATGGAGTATCACCCTTGTGTTTTCTGATGCAGGTATAGTAGCATATGTCCAATCCATTTGAATGTACCCACCAAGAGTTGCATCCCACTTTATAGATAACAACATACCCCAATTATCTGGCACATCAATCACTGCCACATCCATCGCCATGTCGATGTCCGGATACTTGGACAATTTAACATGTATATTTAAGATTATCCCTACCACTTCAACTTCTCTTGCATCCATTGCACAAACATTGTGGTTGTTGACGTAATTGTAACTTCGGAATGTATTCACCTATGTATCTTATGTCTTGTACCCTGATGTTTATTCTGAGTTGTTTCTGTAATGTAATTGAGTCATGTCATGCCCCGATGTTCCAATCGGGAGGATCTATAATGTAAACAAGTCATGTCAAGTAATTGTGGGTAACCCTCCTATTGTTCAAGGGTTAAAGTCCCTGTAATTTTGGGGCACTAGGGTTATTAGAATCACCTAGTGAATTCGTCCCTAGTTGGGTTTAGTCAAGTCGGGAATTAGTATAAATAGAGCACTAGCCTCTCTATTTATCACACACTCACTCACACTTAGTTGTACCACATAGCGGAGGAAGAAGAAGACACTGGGGCGAGGAAGAAAGAGGTTGCTGCTGTTGGGAGATCACCTTAATGTTTTGGGGTTTTACTTTTGGTGTTGATTCTATCTCTGAGGAAGCTGCGGGGTTTTCTCAAGGAAAAACACTATGTTCATTGTTTCTTGTGTTTGATAGCTATGCTTGTTATTCTGTCAGTTAAAGATCCTAATAATGCTAGCTTAATGTTAAAAATCTAACATGGTATCAGAGCTAACTTGAGAAGAAGACACTATGCAGCTACGGGAACTAGGGCTTCCTACTTTATGGATCTTCCTCCACAGATTTTCAGCAAAAGAAGGTTGGATTAACTCTCCTCCTTAGGGCACATCTTTCTATTGAAGCAGAATCCAATTCTGATGTTTTTCAGTTTTTGACTCGACACTGCTGCTGGAAATTAGGGATTTCCACAGAAGTGGAATTTTTCAGTGAGCCTAGGCCTAGATTGATCTCCTCCCCAATATCGAAGTTAGGGATCAAGATCAAAGCATTTGGTTGGATAGAACTCTGGAAAAGAAAAACCCTAATCTACTCCTAAACCATCACTATAGGATTTCAGCTCCAAATCTAGATCCGACATCTTGAACTGGTAAGATCTAAATATTTTGTATTTTCATTTGAGGTTCTCGATTAAGATGTCTCATCATACCAAGCTTGATGAAAATCTTGAGGGAGCTGATAACTTCTGAGCCTAGAAGTCTAGGATCTCTCTGGTCCTGGAAGAAAATGAGTTGGACTCTATATCAGTGAGGAGGTTCCAATTCCAGAGGGAGATGAGGATAAGGCCTTACATAAGAAGAATCTGGTTATGGAAAAGAGGATTATTGATGATTCAATCAAGGATCACCTCATACCATAGGTGTCCTCCCTCAAGACACCCAAAGCTATGTTTGTTGCCCTAACCAAATTGTTTGAAGGGAAGAACATAAACCGAAAGATGACTCTAAGAAACTAGCTGAAGAATGTAAAGATCCAAAATGCAGAAACCATCCAATATTACTTTACAAGGGTCTCTTAGATCAAGGAACAACTGGAAGCAGTAGATGAAGAAGTAGAAAATGCAGAGATTGTGATGACCACTTTGAATGGTCTCCCTAGATCATGGGACTCCTTTATTCAAGGGATTTGTGCCAGAAAGAAGTTAGTCAAGTTTAGAAAACTATGGGAATAATTCTCTCAAGAAGAAGCTCGGATAGCAGCTCGAGAAGAAAATATGGGAAGTGAAGATCAAGCTCTCATAGTACAATCCAAGAAATCCATATCTAGCCACCACTAAGTACTCTCATCAAAGGAATAACTATAGAAATCCTAGATATTTGTCTAAGTAAATTTGCTATACATGTGATGAAAGAGGACATTTTGCTAGAGACTGTCCTAAAATTAAAAGTATCTATCACAAGAAGAAGGGAAACAAGAGAAGACATCATGCTCATGCTGCAGAGGATGATGAACCTTCCACAAAGAGAAACAGACAAGTTAGTGATAATTCTTCAAGTGATGAAGAATATGTTTTGATCTTCGCTCTATAGGAACTATCACACATGGCGGCAATGATTGGCTTATAGATAGTGGTGCTTCCAAGCACATGACAGGATTCAAGGAATCCTTTGTGAAATTATCTGAACATGAATCACCTCACAAGGTGAAACTTGGAGATGACTACCAGTATCCGCTAAAAGGTAGCGGGGAATCCTCATACAAGCTAGACTCTAGAAATTCTATGACAATGAAGGAAGTATTGTTTGTACCAAGACTAAAGAAGAATATCCTCTCCATATCTACATTAGATGCAAAAGGAATGAGGTTTGCATTTATAGATGGTCAAGTCATCATGTGGCCAAAAGGAAAGACCATTAATGATGCAATAGTGATTGGGGAACAACAAGGAGGCTTATACAAATTGAAGGGACATCCAGAACAAGCTTTGGTTCATGACTCAGTAGAACCAAATGAGATTTGACATAGAAGGCTCGCACATGTGCATTATAGAGCACTACCACTTGCAAGCAAAGCTATTGAAGGTCTCCCAGAAATGCAAAAAAAACATGAAGGTGTATGCAAAAGGATGTGCGAAAGGGAAGAACACAAAGAATACATTTCCAAGTAGCAAAAGCAAGGAAAAAGGAATCTTGGAAATCATCCACTCCGATGTATGCGGTCCAATGTCATCCAGTTCACTAAGAGGGTATGCATACTATGTTTCTTTTATTGATGATTTTTCTAGAAAGGAATGGATATACTTTATGAAGAACAAAGATGAAGTATTTAGTAAGTTCAAGGAATTCAAATCCTTGATCGAGAACCACACTGAAAACAAGATCAAGACCTTTCAATCAGATAATGGCAGAGAATTCACGTCGAATGAATTCAACGAGCTATGTAAAGACTCGGGGATTAAGAGGGATTTGTCCACTCCTTATAATCCACAATAGAATGGGATTGCAGAAAGGAAGAATAGAACTATCATGGAAGCTGCAAGAGAAATTCTTCATTATCAAGATATTCCTATGCATATTTGGGTAGAAGCTGGTAGAATAGTGATGTATGTATAGAACCATACTCCACACAGAGTACTCAAGAACAAGACTCCTGAAGAAGTCTTCTCCAGCAAGAAACTAGAAGTCATCCATCTCAGAATATTTGGATGTCCAGTGTACATTCACATTCCAAAAGAGAAGAGGACAAAATTAGATCCTTTAGGAAAGTAGGGTATATTTGTGGGATACTCTGAAAGCTCGAAGGCTTATAGAATATACTTCGCAGGGTTCAAGAAGATTGACATTAGTAGAGATGTAACATTTGATGAATATTCAGCCTACATCAAATCCAGGAAGAAACCGGCTGAAGAACCCGAAGAAACAAGAGAACCTAGAATTCATGATACAATCATGAATGAAGAAATTCAAGAAGAAGATCGAGAACTAGAAGAACCTCAAGAACCTGTAGATCCACCTCTAGATAAGAATCCTCATTCGAGGAAACCTGCTTAGGTACGTGAAATTATCCAAGGTGCAGAAAGATATGGAGCTTTAGAAGAAACACCCAGAGGAAGAAAGAGAACTAGATAATGTTCTAGTTACGTAGCCTTACTATGTGACATTATTGATAAAGAGCATTCCAACTATGAAGAAATGGCAGAATGGAAAGAGTGGAAGGATGATATGATCGAAGTGTATCAATCGATCATGAAGAATGATGTTTGGGATGTTGTCCAAAGACTAGAAGGGAAGTCCATTGTAACTTACAAATGGATCTATAAGATCAAGCATACTGCAGATGGCATCATCGAGAAACATAAAGAAATATTCATGGCTCATGGTTTCTCCCAGAAAGAAGAAATAGATTATGAAGAAACATTTGCACCCGTATCCAGATACACTTCCATCAGATCAGTACTTGCTCTGGCTATAGTGATGAAATGGAAGATACACCAGATGGATGTCAAGACTGCTTTCTTGAATGGTGTAGTAGAAGAGGAAGTGTATGTGGAACAACCACTCGGTTTTGAGACACATGACAGAGAGTCTCATGTATGTAGATTGAAGAAATCCATGTACGGTTTGAAACAGGAACCCAAGAGATGGTACGGTAGAATCGATGGTTTCCTATCTAGTTTGGGATTTACCAAGAGTAAAGAAGATTCCAACCTTTACTACAAGGTTGAAGATGACAATCCAGTGATACTCCTACTATATGTGGATGATCTGTTTGTAACAGGTATGGATGGATTGATTGTTGATACGAAGAGGAAACTTGTTGCCGAGTTCAAAATGAAGGAATTGGGTATGATGCACTATTTCTTAGGCATGGAGGTGTGGCAGAATGCAGATGGGATATTCCTTGGACAAGGGAAGTATGCAATAGAGATTCTAAAGAGATTTAGGATGATGGACTGCAAGGCCATAACCACACCTATGGCATCAAACCTGAAGCTATTGAGTGATGCTTCATCTCAAGAAGTTGATGCTATGATGTATTATTACATGATTGGGTCCTTGATGTACCTGACGAACATGAGACCAAATATTTGCTTTGTTGTGAACACCTTGAGCCAATTCTTTATAGATCTGAGACATGTTCACTTGATTGCTGCAAATCATATTCTGAGGTACCTCAAGGGTACAGTTGATTATGGGCTCAAGTACAAGGTGAATCAAAAGATTAACCTGGAGGGTTATGTTGATTTAGATTGGGCAGGAAGTGACATCGATAGGAAGAGCACTTCAGGATGTTGCTTCACTATGGGATCAGGTGTGATCTCTTGGTTTAGTAGGAAGAAATCCTGTGTCGCACTAAGTACAGCTAAAGCAGAGTATGTTGTAGCTTGTTCAGCTAGTTGTGATGCAGTATGGCTGAGGAAGCTACTGTCTGATTTATTTAATCTCCAGATGGATGATACTTGTATATATTGTGACAACTAGAGTTGTGTAAAGTTGTTAGAGAACCTTGTGTTCCATGACAAGTCGAAGCATATCGAGATCAAGTATAAGTATATCAGGGATATGGTGCAGAGAGGAGCAGTGAAGCTCCAGTATGTTTCGACAGAGGAATAGATAGCTGATGTATTGACAAAGCCATTGGATAGAGTGAAGTTTGAGGACTTTAGGGAGAAGCTTGGTGTTCTCCAGATCGAGGTTCCCTCCAAGGGTAAATGGTGAGACTGATAGCCATTCTGACATGGTGAGAGGTTTAGGTTCCTTCCATGGTCAAATGTAAGGGCTGATCCATTCTATCATGGTGAGAGGATTTGGTTCCTTCCATGTCAGATATGAGTGCTAAGCCATTTTGATGTGACTGTAGGATTGGTCCCTACATGATCAGATGTAAGGGATAAATTTAATTCTTGGAATGGAGGCACCTGGTGAGTTACCAGGAAAACTCAGTCTGAGACTGAGGGCCATTCTGATATGGCTGTAGGAAGTAGTCTTACATGATAAGATGTGAGTGCATGGCCATTCTGATGTGATTGAGGGAGGTGTTCCCACTTGCTTAGATATAAGGGCTGATGCCATTCTCTGGGAGAATGGAGGTACCTGGTCAGTTACCAGGAATCCTCAATCTGGCATTGAGAGCCCTTTTGATGCATTGTTTTCGAACATGGTTGAATGTAAGTGCAGAGCCCTTTCGATGCGGTGTTTTCGAACATGGTCGAATATAAGTGCTGAGCCTTTCTGATGCTGTGTTTTCAAACATGGTCAGATGTAAGTGTAGAGCCCTTCCGATGCAGTGTGTTCGCACATGGTCGGATATAAGTGATGAGCCCTTCTGGCGCGACGTGTTTACACATGGTCAGATGTGAGTGCTAGGCCTTTCTGACAAGATGAGCTTAGATGTGAGTACTGGGAATGCCTTTTTGACAAGATGAGGTCAAATGTAAGAGTTGGGCTAGCCATTCTAACTTAGGGTCAGATATAAGTGCTGATGAAGACCTACATGAAGGGTAGGCCTACAACCAGCATGAAAAAGGGCTGGCTCTGTAGAACTTCCTATGACGAGAAGAATCGAGAGATAGCACCGATGATGATGATGATCCAAACTTGATGATGATATAGATCAAGTGATGATCCAGATGTGATGATGATCCAGAATTGATGATGATCTAGATCAAGATGATCTAGATTTGATGATGATACAGTGATGATCTAGTGGTTGTGATGATCTAGATCCCGTGATGAAGAAGACTTGAAGATGAAGCTGACTTGAATATGAAGCTGACTTGAAGATGAAGAAGACTTAAAGATGAAGACAAATTGAAGATGAAGACAACTTGAAGATGAAGATGACGAGATGATCTAGTCGATACAGAGAAGAAGACCAATGCTGAAAATTGTGTCGAAAGAATACCTTCCTAGTTAAGAGGGATTTTTTATGTAATTGTAACTTCGGAATGTATTCATCTATGTATCTTATGTCTTGTACCCCGATGTTTATTTCGAGATGTGTCTGTAATGTAATTGAGTCATGTCATGCCCCGATGTTCCGATCGGGAGGATATATAATGCAAACAAGTCATGTCAAGTCATTGTGGGTAACCCTCCTATTGTTCAAGGGTTAAAGTCCCCACAATTCTGGGGCACTAGGGTTATTAGATTCACCTAGTGAATTCGGCCCTAGTTGGGTTTAGTCAAGTTGGGAATTAGTATAAATAGAGAGCTAGCCTCTCTATTTATCACACACTCACTCACACTCAGTTGTAGCGCATAGCTAAGGAAGAAGAAGACACTAGGGCTAGGAAGAAAGAGGTTGTTGCTGTCGGGAGATCAACTTACTATTTTGGGGTTTTACTTTTGGTGTTGATTCTATCTCTAAGGAAGTTCTAAGGTTTTCTCCATTTATGGTTTCCCCGAGGAAAAAAACTGTGTTCATTTTTTCTTGTGTTTGACTACTGTACTTGTTATTCTCTGAGTTAAATATCCTAATAATGCTAGCTTAATGTTAAAAATCTAATAGTGGTAGGGTCATGCGATCCTTAGATTTAGTTGTTCCATTACTTTTCTTGTTATGACATTTGATGAAGCACCTAAATCTAGCATGCAGTTATGAAGGAGGAGATTATCAACTAAAAGGGAGACATAAAAAGGTGAGTGGTCTTCCCTTCTTAGGTCAACACTGTTGAGGACTACAGGCATATCCTTAGGTCTAATAGATTCATCTTCAAATATAGCATTATTATTAGGGAGAGGATCCTCTTCAATAGTTTTATGAGTTTTATTCTGACTATCCTCTATGGATTTTAACAAATTTTCTTTTTGACCAAGAATTTGAATGATATCAGTTGCATAAGCAGAGACCTTAACATCATTCCACCATTTTGCAATGCCAATATTTGATTCTGAGACAGCAGGGGGATTTCGAAAAGGAGGAGTTTTTACCTTAGGTTTGTACTATTTATCTAGTGAAGACTTCTCCTTCATTCGATAAACTACACCCTTGAATCTAGCCTCCTTCATTTCCTTAACCTTTTATGGAGTAGGCATTTCACCATAGAAGTGGGAAAGGAGGTCCTTCTCATGAATTCCATCTATGGCCTACTGCCAATGTTGGTTTGACAAAGGGTAGGTTTGGGCTACCATGTATACATGATCTGGCTCCCTTGAAGTTGTTTCTTGACCACTGGCCTTGGGAATTCCATGTTCCATGACTTGATTTGCAACATAACAAGTACTCTCCCGGTGGAATTGTATACAAGGTATACACCATTGAATCACTTCCTCTACCATGCTAGTTGAATCTGACTGGTTTTGAATCCTAGGTTCTTGATGAGGGGTTTTCTTCTAATACATCTGATTTTTCTTGGGCTGAAAGTTCCTTGGTCCATTATTCCTTTCCATCATCACTAATCTATTCCACATGTGATTCGACTGTGCAACATGATTGGCCATTTGTTGATTCTGATTAGTGACCAAGGTTTTCATCATTTATGCCATCTCTTTCATGGGATCTTTGGAAGTTCCCTTCTCTTTTGACTTAACAGCCTTACCCTTGGTATCTTTGTTGTGAGAGGATTTTCCTCTAGTGTATCCAGGTATGTTTGACTCACCGGATGACTACATGTTTGTTTCAATTTTCTCGACAAGGATCTGGGTAGCTTTAAGATCGGAAGGTTCTTTATCTCTCAACTGGTACCTTAAGTCTCTGGAGAAGGATTCAATGTAGTATATGAGGATAGAAGTATTATTTGGCTTGATGTCATCATGAAGGTCCACAACCACCCGCCTAAATTTAGTGTCGAAGTCCTATATGGTTTCATTCTCCATCTTCTTGATGTGTGGAGGGCAGCAAGTTGATGTCTAGGTTCTTTCTTTTCTCCCCACTTCTCCTTAAAACCATCTAGGAAGTCCTTAAGGGTTGTATATGAGTTGTTTTCCAAGTCAAGGTACCATTGTCCAACCTCTTCTTCTAGGGATAAAGAAAAAAACTTCATCTTGACATCATCATGGTCATTGGTCGCACCAATGCAATAAGAGACTAGGTGCTTTTCAAACTTCCGCAGGTGGGACTTGGCGGTGATGGAATTGTTTCCTTGGAAGGTAGGAAGTTTCTTGACAACATCACCTAGGATAGCATGTGGAGCACTTGCTATCTGAGAAAATTCAAGGGGTTTGAAAAAATTAGACATTATGGTATATGGTTGAGTGTGACTCTCTTCAAATATGTGATGGATATCTGAGAGGGATTGGTCTCCTAAATATTCAAGGATTCTATGAGAGGTCTGCCTATTCAACCTTTCTCTAATAAACCTTTCAGGATCAGGGAGAGGATTCAATAATCATTCAAGGTTTTTTCAGGTAGAAATCCATGGAGGGATATTGGACAGTGGGGTTCCCATATGGATCGAGTTTTAATTTTGTGTTTTAAAGACAAGATCAATCAAATTTTTATCTTTTTAGTTCTTTAGAAAAAAGTTAAGCTAAGTCATACTCGGGAATAAAAATATTTATCCTTGGCAATGGCGCCAAAATATGTTGCAGCCTTTCACACACCTGGGGGGGAACGTGGCAGAAATATTCAAGCCATTTGGTGTGTCCTTGGGGGCAACTCTCGAGTCAAGGATGTCAACTTGTTCTTGACTCCTCCATTTAGGCAAACTCCTAACGAAGCCAAGGGGGGTAGACCCTACAAGTTACTAAGGCTCGTTACTTAGATGATGATGGAATTCAATGAGTAAGTTTTTAAGGATTTTTGACAAATGAATTTGACACAAGATATTTGCAATATTTGGTATACCACAACAGCATAGAAATCAAAACTTGATAAGCAGTAATGCAGAAACATATGATAATATCAAATAGATCAGTGCTAATAATGGAGTCCACAAATGAGATTGTTGTTGAAATACAAATGGGTGTTGTGAGTTCTCTTGGTCAAATTTTAAGTTAATGTATGATTAGTTAATTAAATTAGGCAGGGGGACTCCAGATATACCCAAGGGGTACTTGGAGTATGTCCAAAAATGACAACCTCTACGGCTACTCACAAGGAATGTGTGGGATGAATGGAGTCTCTGAGACTGTGTTCATAATACACCCACTAAGATGTAACAGAGATCGATGCCTCGAGGTCATTGTCCTTTAGTTCCCACTTCCTTTGGGTATTTTTCCACCATTTATGGTTCAATTGAGGCATTGGATTTTCACCTAAGGTGGTTAATTGGGAAAGTGAATCCTAATTATTCTAGTCACTCGCATTTCTTTTGATGCATCTTGACTGATTGAATAAACTGCATCCAGTGCAGAGCATACATAACGAAGCCTTGATAAGTTTTTAAAGGATTTTAAGCTGTGTTCTTTGTTAAAAAAAAAGGAGAACCTCCAGCAATATCTTTCAATCCAATTTGACCTCAATCAGGAAAGGGAGAAGGGGTTAATTTTAGATGATAAAAAATAAAATAAATAAAACAAACATCAAAACACAACTCACAAGTTATCTAATTAGTCCTACCATGCATCTATTTCCCCTTTCGGGTCAATTGTGAAGTCGTGGGGTAACTAGTATGATTAATTTGAATTTGTAAAAAATATTGAAATGGTTATGAATCAAAGTATACAATGCTACTAAAAACAACTAAACAAAAAAAAAAAATTGAAAAAATCACAAAATCACAAAAAACGCAGAATCCTCGCTGGGGGGATGGGGAGTTGGCTCAAAAGAGCCTACTCAAAATTGCTTTTTTATTACTCAGTTACGAAAATTAATTGAAAAATTCCACTTGGTTCTTATTTCGGATGAACTCAAGGGATTACAAAGTACAACAATAATGACTACGGAAGATGGGGAGACCCCTGGGGGGTTTCGAATGGCCCAAAAATCGCTTTTCGGACAGCACCTCCTCCTATTTTTGGACAGACCTACTAAAAACCATCAATATTTAGTTATTGTAAAGTGCTCAAAAACACTTTAAAATTGTCTTTGAACAACCACCAAAAAAACTACCGAAAAATGCTAAGTTAAAGTACTTTTAAGAAAAGACAAAAAATAATTCAAGAGGAAAAGTCCTCTTGAGGATATTGGCTAGCTTTGGGGAAACCAATGCAATATGAACTTTAGATGTTGGAATTAAATTTTAATAAATAAATATTATTCACTTTAAAAAAGCTTTTTATTTGGTTTAAAACTGCTTATAAAAAATGAAAGACTTATACTTCTAGATCTAGTTTTTAAAAGAGAGGACTTGAATCATTTTCTTAAATGAAACTAAATATATGCATCCAACTCCTATATTTTCATATCTAAAAAGTTATCAGATTTGAAATATAAGATCTAAAATATAAAATCCAAGTAACCTAGAAGATTTTAATTTTTTCAAAGGAGAGTAAGAGGAGAGAAGGTTGGTTCGTTGCTTGAATGAAACAAGCTGAAAGGATGCCCTTTTGTGGAGTGCCGAGGGACAGAGTCTTGAGATTATTGGATAAGGAATGACATCAATCTTGATCCACACCTCATCCGATAGGGAACCTACAACTAGATCACACAATCTTGCACAACACCTCATGAGATTTGGATATATATGTATGAAACAAAAAAATGAGAGATCATGCAAAAATAATCTTATTTAAGCATATAACTTGGATTCTTGAGAAAACATAATATGAATAAACAATAGAAAGTAATCTTACTTGCCTAGTTTACACCCTTACTTGATTCAACCGAATCCTTGAAGCCAGAATACAAAGCTGCATAAAAATTGGAAAAAAATTGCAGTTACCACATTAGCAGCATGTTGTTGGGAATCCACACAAACACATGCACTACATGGTATAGCCTCCAAATATTCTTGATTCACAATAAAAATATAGTAGTATTACAACGGAAATATCTCTTCATCCCTCTCTAACTAGATTGCAAGAGGAAAAAGCTGCTTTATTTATAGCCAAACTGGCCAAGAGGGGTGCATGCCTGACTGAAAGAGATACTGAAGCTAACAGAGAGTCGAGATGAGCCTGATATGATGATGAAATGAGTTTGATCTTATGGTGAAATGAGTCTAATTGGACTAGAACTAAAAATCAGAGTGACATCTCACTCAGTAAACTGACCCATCCATCAAACCACAGCTAGATTGATCCACACGTGTGGAAGAGAGAGAAAGGAGGGCACAACACCTAGATCTGCATGAGCCTGTTAAGCTCCTTTTCAGCCCTGATCCATGCCTTTAGTCAAGGAATGGGAATTCCCAGTCAATCTAAAGCTGATGAGACTAATTTCAGTCAAATCAAAGCAAAATTCACTGATTTAGGAAATTGGATTTGCTCCATTATTTGATTAATTTTTAATTAAATTTAATTAATATTTGATTTTTTTGGATTTTCTCACCTGAGTAATGGAAAAATCACTCAAAACTTAGGAAAAGTGGGTTTATGGATTTATTTTGTGCTCTGATTTAGAAAATGAGCATCCCCATGACTGAAACTGAATTTTAACCCCACTTTTATTACAAGACCAATTTTTCCAATTAGAATATTAAAAAATAGCCTAAGTTTTATGGAAAAATTAAAATTAAAAATTAAAAAAAAAAACCTAGGGGGACTTATCACATGTTCATATGGCTCAACCATAATGCCTAGCATGTTTATACATTGACACACAAACTCTAATAACCTCAATAGGCCTAAGTTCCAAGCCGACCACCCCAACTTTGTAGGTATTGAGTGAAAAACTCAGAAATTATTAGTCGTTTATTGAGCAACCAATAATAACCAAGGGAAAAAACACTTTGGGCTGATCATATTGATAAATAAATTCCAAGAGACCGAGTCTTTTATAGACACTACCATGCTAGAACATTTTATTACAACTCCCCCAAGGGGGTATGAACATGTGGTAGATAAAAAGAAACACTTCCCAGAAGCAAGTATGAAGGTCTTTTGAAGTGCGAACAAATCATCTTTGTTCGGTTCACCAGGCTCACTTGATAACACTGACTAAGTATGACTTAGTAGGAAACATGGTTGTTTGTATGCATTTGGAGAAATGTGGTGGAAGATCACTAAAGGATCAATGGTAATAGAAAAGGGAGATATCATAGGTACGTTATATTTATGTCCTAATAATACTGATTATTCTATCTCGGTAGCTTCCATAGAAACAGGTGCGGCGTTCTAGCATCATAGGCTTGGCCACATGAGTGTGAAGGGGATGCAGATTCTCCACTCAACGAAATTGCTTCCAGATTTGAAGCAGGTAAGTTTGGAATTCTATGAGAACTATGTTTATCGAAAACAAAAGAGAGTTAGATTTGTCAGTGTTGGGAAACAAAAGAAGAGTGAAAAGTTAGAGCTTGTCCATTTAGATGTATGGGGACCAACTCAGGTATAATCTCTTGGTGGCTCTCATTATTATGTTACTTTTATTGATGATGAAACTAGAAAAAATTGGGTTGCATTAGATAGAAATATGATGTGTTTGATACTTTTAAGAACTGGAAAGATTTCATTGAGAATGAGACAGGAAAAAGGTTAAAATGCCTCAGATCTGATAATGGAGTTGAGTACTGCAGCAAGTAGTTTGGCAGTTACTATTCACACAATGGGATTCACAGAGAGAAGACAGTCCTTGGAACACCACAAGAAAATGGTGTGTCAGAAAGGATGAATGGAATGATCATGGAGCGTGTAAGGTGTATGAGATTGCATGCAGGGTTGCCTTTACAGTTTTGGGTTAATGTTGTAAACACTGTTGTTTATTTAATAAACAGAGGGTCTTCAAGCACTTTGGATGGTGGGATTCCAGAGGAGGCATGGACATGTAAACAGGTAAAATACTCATTTATGAGAACTTTTGGTTGTGAATCATTTGTCCAAATTTATAAAGATGATAGAACAAAGATTGAGGCTAAATCCAAGAAATGTACCTTTATTGGATACGGGGTTGATGATTTTGGTTATTGTTTGTGGGATTATGAAAAGCAAAAAATCATTAGGAGTAGAGATGTAATGTCCTCGACCCTCAAACTGGCGAAGAGGACACTACTATCACCAAACATATGGGTAAAATAGCACCATGAACATGAACAGGCATATAATGCTGAAATAAAATTCTTAAAACATAAAACATACCAAGATGCATAATCCTTCATATACATAGTGGAAGCAAACATACATTCAATCAAGCATGCCACATGTTCATTATATTCATTAATCAGTAATATAAATGTAGAGAAGAAATAGTCAAAAATACTTATCTTAAACAACATTCGTCCCGCAACCAGCTACGTAGTTGCAACGTTCCACCCAACCATAGGCCAGCATGCTCATTAATCTCTTAGCAACACTACCACCCCTGAGCTGGGCATGATTCCTCAAGGAATAAGGGTCAAAACAGGCTTACACATAGCCAAGGTACACAAATTACCCAAGCCCACACATTAGAGTTTATCAGGTCGTCAAGGAGCTAGGAAAGGCTAAATGCAAAGCTGGTGGCCTCAATGGAGAGATAAGGATGCCTACACCAAAGTTAACCTGAATTTTAAGACATCCACACACCTAACACCAAGAACCAGTCCTTTCTCTGCTTCACAATCCCTCAGGCCCTGACTTCCCTTTCCAATACTCTTCAAGGGTTGTGGAGAAGAAATCCAGTAGTCTAACTCTGTCTGAGTGGCTCCAAACACCAGTTTTCTCAAGCATGCCCAGCCTCTAATCCTGCTCTCAACAGTCCAAAGACCAACCACTGCATGCTGCAGTAAAACAAATAGTTCACAGCTTTGTGAAGAAGGCAAAGACAATAGGGTGACAACCCCAAACAAAAAGGTGAAACATAGTTCAGGTCAAACCATGGTTCAGAGTTGTTCTTGGCCCTAGCATGGCCAAAACAACTCAACAACAATCCCCAAAGGATTTCAGCAGCCTCAGCAACCAAGAAGCAACCCAAAACCAAGGGAAGACATCAGCCCCAAACTCACAATGAGAACGATGGCAACATTACACAGTCCTAGAATAGGGAAGAAGTATGATTCTCAATCTTGGACAAAGGAAAAACATAAGCGCAGACCACAATCAATAAGGAGAACAAGCATGAAATTACACACCATAGATGGGGATAAGACATATTCCCAGCATTGATAGGGAAAGCATACACCCAGCAGAATCGTGCCTCTCAGGACACCTTCTAGCTCGTCTCTTGAGATCACAGTCCCCAACTCCTGCATGAGGTAAACCATCCCATTTCTAGCCTATGCATGAGGATTCAGCAAAATTATGGGGAAATCATGAGGAGAGTGAATGGGATGACTCACTATGGGAGGAAGAAAAAAAATATGATGAAAAACCTAAATGAACCACAGTCATCCAAAAATGGGGAAATCCATTCTTTGTATAGGCTGGAGGAAGATCATACCCAGAGCCCAATCAGTGCATGAGGTAAAGGAAATAGCTAGTGAGAGAAAGGAGAATAGAACCCCCAATACATGGATCATGGACCCTTTTAACTCAGCTCAGCGTGAGGAAGATGAATGGCCAGCAATGGGGAGAGTGGACCTAACAATCAGACAACACGTCATGCAGAGAGTGTAGGTGTGAGCATAGTGGTTTCCTGCCAACCCATAGCTACCCCCACTAACAACAGAATAACTAAGGTGACACATGGAAAAATCCCAATGGCCCCCATGGGTTAGAAAACCTTTCCTTAACCTTAGGAATCGTGCCCTTTTCATTTAACGTTGTACCGTCGTAGCTAGCTATGAGTTTATTTATTTGATGTGCATATTTACATGATGTCAAAACTATAATGTGCCAGATGGCACAATATACCATCGGCAACAATCCCTGTTGTAATCTCACAGATCACGTAAGGTTACCAATAATACAAACTAAAACATACATACATAATAGAGACAAAAGATAAGAACAAGTAGGTAAATTCACAGATTATATTACATGAATGGGTCCATACAACACAGAGAACTGAACTGAGTTCTCATCTGGCTCAACAACCTAATATATATGAATACAAAACAGTTATAAAATAACTACCTGTTGGTTCGGTGAACCGACACGACCTTAGGTGGACGACCTAATCTCTAGTTTAATCGGTCAACCGACTTAGTCCGCTGATCGACTAAGTCGGCTATTGTTCAATTCAACTTATCAACTTGCTCCTCCAACATCTCCCCCACAAACAAAACGTTTCTTCATCCCGAAGAAACAGGGAGGTAAAAAAATCTTCCTGTCTATCTAGTAGTCATTATGATGTGCTTGGTCTTCATGGGCTGTGAAGTCTGATGGTCGGTCATTTCTGTACACAAACTTAAAAAATTGTTGTGGCTATCACTGCTAGGTGATGTTGGAAATCTGTCCAACTTTGCGATATTTTATGGATGTCGATGGTGAGTGTAGTCAGACTTGCTAAGATCGACATCTTCTATGAAATGGAGAATTCAACTATTCTCTCCATGTCGGGACCCATAAACTGGTCCTTCTCCTCGATAGTCTTGACAAGTCGTTTCATCTACGGGCAGATGATGTCAACTTTTTCCAAGTTGGGGATAGCTTGGTGCACCCACTGATGTGCTTCCCTCTCAAGTTTATGCAGCTTGGCTGTCTCAAGCACTATTTGTTCTTCTATTGTGGTTCTACCCTTTGTGCTGTCGGAGGTTTGATGATGATTTGAATTCAGCCAGTGTGTTCAACTAGTGTCTCCTCTGACACAGAGGTACTGATGTAGAGGTTTAGCTCATAGTATTCTTCTTTCTCTTGGTCAGTTAATGGCTCCTCAATTGAGAATTCCATCTTCTTTGCTGTCGCTAGTACTGGTATTTTTGTTTTAGCTTGTTGAGATAGCTCCTGAAAGATCTAGTCGACCGATGGATAATAGTCGAGGGCTTTTGCATTTGATTCGTCACCCTGCATGTACCACACCGAAGTATGGTCGAGCTTTAACTGGATGTGGGACTTTGTCGTTAGACTTCATTGGATGTTTTGAGGCACCTTCCATCTAGTCATGTGGACTTTTAGCTGTTGGAGCTAGTTCTCCAATAGCACTTTTTCGTCTTCCAGTTCCTTCAAGGTTCCTTTCTGGGAAAAATGGTTTGAATCTCCACATGTAGAATCCTGTGGATTCTTGAAAAATTGGGTTTCCATTAGGAAATATATGGTACATGACTATCCATAGTATGAGGGAGGGGAACCTAATGATTCCTCCCATCTCTTGGGATCTTTCACATATGGTCTTGACCATGTCGATGACATATTCAGCCCATCTGTATATCTTTCCATTTGTCGCAATGGTGTCGACAGCTTCTAACATGTCTAATTTGAGGTCGCTGCCTCAACCTACCAGGGTGAGTGTTATGGCTATTATTTTGGCTACAATATGTGGCGTTCAGGCTGTGATTTGACTAATCATCAACCCCTTTGAGTTTTTTCCTGAAGCTAACCCAGTTAGTTCTTCGGCCAGTCCTTCTTTAATACCGAATGGTACTGTGTCTCTTGTGTTTGAGAGACCTGTCAGCTTGGAGATGACTTCCCCAGAGATGTCAACCGATTGGTCAAAGTAGAACCGGCCTTTGTGGTACCGACTTATGATAAATTTTATGGCCATTTCCTTAGTGCCACCGAAGCTGGCCATGAGTGGTGCATTGACATAGTTGAATATGGTACTATATTTTATTTTCTCTGCAGCTTGAGTAGGCTTCTTGTTGACATAATCCCATTCTTGCATCTCGGTCCATATTTTTTTCCATGATCCTTCATGCACCTTAGCATTCTGAATGTTCTTTAGCCTTTGGACTAAAGGTGTTTCTGCAGTCTGTAATTCCTTGGCTTTGGCTGAGGCTCTAGTCTGTTTGGGTGCCATCTTGTCGGTTTGGTGGTCTATTTCACTAAGGGATTCTCAGCTTTCAGTCGTCGGGATGCTCTGATGCTCTCTCTGTATGAATTGCAGTGAATGATCCTTCGGTGGTTTAGTATTTATAGGGGATGCTCTGGATTTTTTCGTCGATGAGTGTATTAATGGTGGACGTGATGTTCCAGCTAGAACACTTGAGTGTGCGTCAATGGAAAATTTCTTTCGGCACTTGAGATCATGAATGCGCGATGGGACTATCAAGGTAGTCGGTCGATGTCAGTTATGAAAATGGTCGATGGTGTTTTGTCGATGGGCATGATGTCGGTTGTCAAAATGTAATTTCCTATCATAGTTTTCTGCATGTACGGTATTATTTTTCTTTTTGTATTGAACCATTATGGTTGTTATAGGATTTTTTTCTTCACTATGTGTATTTCTAGTTTCTGTAGCGTTTTAGTCAGGCTCCATTAACGAGTTTCCAAAATATTATGCCTTGTAATGTCCTTAGTCGAACTAATCCATTGGTATGTATCTCTTCGACGACATAGGGTCCCATACATTCTGTACGGAGATTTTTAGGTTTTCCTTTTACTCGACTATTGTATAGTAAAGAAAGGTCTCCTACCAACAAGTTTTTGTTCTTGATGTTTCTATCGTGTCATGCTTTCTATTGTTGTTTCTAGATTTCTTGATGTTGTATCGCCATTAGTCAGTGTTCTTCAAGTTTTCTTAGTTGCAATAGTCGATCCTTTCTTCCTTGTTCGATATCAACATGTAGTGTCTCTATGATGATAGGTGTCTGTTGTCAAAAGTGTAGTGGAACTACTTCTTGTCCATAGACTAGTCAAAAAGGAGTTTGGTCGGTCGAGCGTTTGAATGTTGTTCTGTATGCCCATAATACTATAGCTATTTTCTCGTCCGAGTAATGCTTATCAGCATTACATATTTTGGTTAGGCCTCTTATTAATGTTTTATTAAATGCTTCAATTGCTCCATTCGACTGAGGATGGTATGAGGTACTCCGACGATGGTCGATTTGGAACTGGTCAGTTAGGCTTTTGATAGTTCTATTGATGAAGTGTGTGCCCTAGTCGCTAATTAAGGTTAGTGGACATCAAAATATGGTGATGATATTCTCATAGATAAACTTAGCAATTATCTCACTAGAACATGTCTCAACTGGTGCGGCCTCTACCCATTTAGTTACATATTCGACTGCAGTTATGATGTACCTTACACCTATCCTTTTTGTTGGTATAGGGAATGGTCCTATGAATTCAATGGCCCAAATTTCGAATGTCAAACTTGGTTTGATTGATATCAAAGGCATGTCCATGCTAGGGAGAGGTCAACCTAGTCGTTGACATCTATCACATTGACTAACAAATTTTTTGCAATCTTTGTGAAACATCGGCCACCATAACCTCGACTGTTGGATTTTATTTGCAATTGTGTCTACTTGGAAATGTCATCCTATAGGTCCATAATTTGCTTCATGCATAATGTTGTCTCATTCATGTTCTAGTACACACCTTCTGAGGATGTCATCTAATCCTATTTTGTATAAGAATCCATTTATAAGACTGTATGGTGCAGCCTTCATAGATAAGATCTGCTCTTCTTTGTACTCATTCCTTCTGGTGCTTGTCCATCTTCTAAGAACTGGGCTATTTCTTCTAATTTTGTAGGGACTGCTTCTATCTAAAATAGATGTGCATCAGGTAAGTCATATTCAACTCTTATCGGCTCTTCTTCGGTGTCGATTCAGGATAAATGGTCGGGACCAACATTTAAATTACCTAGTCTAACAACAACTTCGAATTTGAATTCTTGGAATAATAGTAGCCATCGACAAATCCTTCCATGATGTAGTGGTTCATTGACGAGATATTTAAGTGCCTAATGGTTTGTATAGAATATAAATGGGTTAGCTAGAAGATAATGTCGATATTTTTGTAATGCAAAGACCATTCCTAATGCTTCTCTTTCTGTTGTCGAATAATTTCTCTCAGCTTTGTTTAATTTTCTGCTATTGTAAACTATAGGATAATCCATTCCATCATCTCCTAGTTGAGTTAATATTTCTCCTATTGCTAGGCCTGATGCATCAATATGAACATGGAATTTGATCGACCAGTTTGGAAACCTTAGAATTGGTGCTTCGACTAGTTTTATTTTTAATTTTTCGAATGATATGTGGCACTCCTCTATCCAGTTGAACTCTTTATCTTCCCTTAATATTTATTCAAGTGGATAGGGCATATCTGAATAATATCTTATGAATTTTCTGTAATATCCTGTGTAGCCAAGTAACACCCTGACTTGTTTTGGGTTTACTGGTGGTTTTAGGTCGAGGATAATTTTTATGTTTGCAAAGTCAACCTTAATACCTTCCTTACAGACAATGTGCCCTAATAATATGCCTATGGGGGTCACAAATATGCATTTCTTGATGTTTAGGGATAGTTGAATTTGTCAACATCTCTCCAACATAAGCCTGAGCCATTTGCAATTATCCTTTAACATGGAGTATATTGTCCAATCATCAAAGAATACTACCATGGTCTTGTAAATATATTCTTGAAATATTTTGACAACAATTCTAGAAAATACTACAGGTACATTCTTTAATCCAAAAGGAATAACCTTATAAGAAAATTAGCCAAATTCACATACAAAGGTTGTCTTTTTCTGGTCTTCTTTAGCTATTGGCACTTGGTTATAACTTGAGAGTCCATCTGTAAATGAGTAGCATTCATGTCCTGCAACCTCATTTAAGATTTCATCTGCATAAGGAGTTGGAAATGGGTCTGTCAATGTCACTTTATTTAGTTCTCTGAAGTCGACACAAATTCTTAGTTTGGTCGGATCATGTTTCTTAGGTTGTACAACCATTGGACTTGCCCATTGTGATTGGTCAATAGGATAGATGATGCCTACTGCAAGCATGTTATCAATTTCCTTTTTTACTATCTCTTTGTATTTGTGAGCTAGCTTATATGGCCTTTTCTTCATAGGGTGAACATCAGGTTTAGTGTCAATCTTCATTTCTCTGATTTCATTGAGTAAGCATTTGAGGTCTTTATAATCTCTAGGAAATACATCTTCGAACTCTTTTAATAAGTTCACTATCTCTGTGGTCTTCTCTTCACTCTAGTAGTCACCAATCTTTGCCATTTTTGGTCGATCATCATTTGAGATGTCCAATTCCCTAGTTTTGACCTTAGCATCGAGCCATTCGAGTGCTTTGGATTCATTGATTGGTCGACTTCCTTCCTTAAACTGTGAGAATGTGGCAAGGAAGTCAGATGCATTCGTTCTATCGGTATCATGTTTGTCAGTTGTTTCCACTTTAAGGACTATACAAATAGGTTTGGTCGTTTCAACATGGTTTGATTTCCATCTAAAGATTTTCCCTTATGTATTTTCATTTTCTAACTGTAGTCTTGTCGACTGTGGTTTTGTCTTGGTTTGTATATTATTGCATTTCATTGTCTCTCGGTTATCATTTAAGGGTTTGTTTTCTGTCGGCTGTATAAATTCTTTAATCTGTTTTGTTGTTTCGACCAAGTTTTCATTTTGTGGTAGAAAGTTGAAATCTTTATTGAAATTTTCTCTGAGTTCATGCCATAAGAATGTTTCACCTCTATCTTCTTCCATTTTATACCATATGTTTGGTAAGTTGGAGAGGGTTGATGGGAACAGGTGTGGCCATGCTTGTTCATCCTTGTATCCAAGTTTTCTCCATTCTTTTTCACATGTCTTAATATGATCTTCTGGATTCTGTCCTTGAGTGAATATAGGTATCTAAGCCTGTTTGGATAACTTCTTTCCTCCAAACCTTTCGACAAACTAAGTCGAAGCTAATGTCCAGGTCTGCAGTCTTGTCTAATGGGTATCCCACCATCTAGCAGCTTGTCCTGTAAAAGTTTCTACTAGGCTTTGAAGTAGGTCATGGTCACCAATATTTTTGGAAACTTGTTCTACATGCATGACTAGTGATTCTCTTTCCTTGTATCTTGGTATTTGTGTGGTATTTCATTGGTATGTTGTAAGGTAGGGTATTCCCTAATTTTCTTCTCAAAGACTTTTGGGACAATGGACACTGTGAAGCACTGTTGGGTGGGATTTTCTGCACTTTTTGAATAGTACAACACCCTCTTGATTGTGTTTCATAGTTCTTGATCTCCCAATCATATAATTCGGTGTCTGAATTATAACCAACTGAGTCTTGGTTGCCTAAATGAAGTTCTATGTAGAGATTAGGTTCTGTATAATCTGCATTGTTTTGAATCTGATAGAGTTGTCAGATGTCGACTTCTTCATTGATAGGTTTAGTCCAAGGTTCTCCTTGAGATGGATGAATAGGTACAATGACCTTTTTTCCATTTCCTTTTAATTTGATTCTCTCTTTGTCCAGGCATATCAATGCTTTCATCTTTCTACCCCAAGGTTGACCTACTAATGGTGGGAAGGAACTGGATCCTTCCTTAGGGTCAATGATTTCAAAGTCGACTTTGGTCGAGATTCCTTTTATAGTTGTGTCAATGTTTTTATAGACTCCAATAGGTTCAATTAGGCCCTGGTCAGCTAGTTTCAGGTATATGCTTGACTCATATAGTTGAGGTCTTCCCATTTGTTCCCAAGTGTCACGAGTCATGATGTTTACTTGTGATCCAAAGTCGAGCACTACTTGTTCGACATGGTATCCTGCAATTTCCAGGTCGACAAGTCGGTCGGCATCAGTTTATCTCTTTGATTTAAGCTGTAGATATTCTTTGTTTATTTTTCAGAGTTGTTATGTTTTACTTCATATAGCAAATCGATGAACTGAGATACTGAGTTGTCTTTTTGTACGATTTGTATTAATTAGTTTATTGTGTTATGTCGATTATTGTTAGCTTGTTCCTATCGTGCAAATTATTTGAATACATTGGTTGCTTCTTTGTATGTTTGTTTTTCTTTAAGTGGATCAAGGTAGACATTTTTCTCTTTGATTTTGCTGATTCTTGGGTTATCACTTCCTATTTTTTTCCCTTGTTGGGTTACAATACGCAAATTATTTGTGTTTATCACATCATTTTTTTACACACACGACAAGACATTAACATTTTTCCTTGTATTTATTTTTTCCAACATGGTAGGGAAATCCTCTAGTGAGTGGTCCCCTACTCCATAATGAGTACAAAATTTGAGGTCAGTTCTGTCTTTATATGGACAGTTTGCATATTGATGTCCCTCCTTATAACATGTAAAGCATTGGATGGGTCAACGTGGTCGGTTGTCTCGATTCCCAGGGAATCGACCTTGTCCTCTGTAGCCTCCACATCGATTGTCATACCAGCGCTCATATCTTCGACCTTCATATCTCTGAATGTTCTGATCATTTGGTACATTGTTTTGCTCATTATTTTGTGCAACTGCAGTGGTTTGGTAGACTGCATGATAATTCTGTTGGTTCTTCAGGTTCAAATGGCAGTTGGCTGTGTTATGATTTTTAGTTTCATAGATTGCACACCAAGATGCCTTACCATTATTCATGTTGAATAGGCAATATTTTGTTGAGTGGTCTCCATGCTCCTGGAAAATGCCACAAAAACATTTCATCTACATGAATCGAATGTCCTGTCTGTTGTATTCATGTTGACAGTTGCCTTTGGAATGTTCGGTCGTCGGGCACTTTGTGCACCAAATATCCTGATTTTTGAGGTTTAATTCCTTTAAAGACTTATATACACTCTCAAGCTGTTCTTCTAGTCTATGATCAGTGGAGTATGTTGGTATGTCCTCATCCATTTCCACTTGGAGAGATTTTGTAAGCATATATTCGTAAGACTTGAATGTTTCCAGACTTATGTGTTGATGGACTTTCTGAGATAAACCTACAAGAAACCACTGGACTAGTAATTGTTCATCTATAACATAGTCCAGTTATTTAAGAAGGTCTTTCCATTGCTTATCATAGTCATGGATAGTTTGTCCTGGTTTCTGTGATGTTGTTTTTAGTTTTTTCACTGCCAGATGTTTTGCATCTGGAGTTTTGAAAACTGATAGAAATTGCACTTTGATCTCGGCTTTGGTTGCTCAAGTTTTCCTTTCATAAAAGGTCATATACCAAGTTAATGCCCTTTTCCTCAAGGCACTGGTGAACTATGCCATCTGTCTGTCTTCGTCTGTAACTTGGTTATCCTCCCAAGTTGACTCGTAGACAAACCAGTGTCGTCTTGGGTCCTCATCCCCCTCATATAGAGGAATGTGTGCTAACCTGTGACCCATGTCGAAATCACTATCACTGCTTTTAGGAGGTGGCAGTGGTGGAGGTGGGGGTGGGGTTGGTGGGGTAATTTGCTTATTCCTCTCTACAGAGCTATCGTTTTGTGTGGGGTAATTTGCTTATTCCTCTCTATGAAGATTTCATCTCTGTCAGTTGTTTTTGTCATTTTGTGTTTGACTGGTAGTCAGTTGATTTCGACTTATTCTGTCGATGTCCAACTGCAGTTACCTATCCATGGTTCTGAATGTTCTGTGTCCTCCAAAGCTATATGTGGTAGGGGGTGCTCCTTCATGTGTCAGTAAAAGTAAGTGGATACTTCGGTTGGAGGGTACCACTTGAAAGGTAACCCAATTTCCTTCTTCTAGTCGACGAATAATGAGGTGTCTTCTAGTGTATGTCTCATCGTCTAGTTGACTCCATATACCAAAGTCACAAGCTCCTAGTCGGAGGTCCTCTTCGACAATAGTTTGTATCTGGGTACGCGGATTCAACGGAGAGAGATTTGTTCCTTCATGGGGAGATCTTAATTGGAGAGCTTCTGGCTACTCTATCCATAATTCTTCCTCCATAGGGGATGCCTCTTCTTCCATGCCTTCTTCTTGTCGATCATGACCCGAATCTGGCAGATTTCTTTCCTGGTTGATCACCCTAGGACTCCTTCCTCTATGCAGTGCTAAGGCTCTTCTTCTTTCTTCCCTCCTTTGTTGTCTCTCTTCCCTCTCTATTTTCTGAATGTCCGACATACCTTTGTGTGATACTATCTTCTTGATTTCCCTTTTGGTTGACTTCTCAATACTGGTGAATGGTATCTACTCCTAGTCGGATAGAATCTACCCTACTTTATCTTGACATATGACCAGCCACCCCCACATAGCCTACCCGATGCTTTTAGAAAGCCCAAATAGTTCAGTCTACTTGCTTAGGAAGTATTCCCACTCCCTTTCTGTAATGAATTTTTCCCACTTCTTTTGCTTTTTCGCCTAGTTAGGGTTTAATGGTGGTCCATGAAGTGATGGATGAGGTTCGACAATATGACCTACTCCCTTATCGATCAGGAATTTAAACAGCAAGGTCGGTAAGGAACACATAAATTTCTCGATGAGGTCTGTGTAAAATTTCTCCTTGACGGTTTCCAGTGAAGTTCTATCTTCTACTGCTTGCTCCTCATAGAAGTCGTCGGCAATTTTTTCAAACCACTCCGACAAGTTTGTTCTTCCTCCTTGGATAAATTTTTCCAGCAACTGTTGGTCTTTAGTCGCTTCCAGCTTTTTCATCTAGGAGTTTCTTCAGAAGTTGGGGCACTGATTCTACAAACTTCTCATGTGTTTCTATAAAGAATCTTGCTTTCTCTTGTGCGGTCGTTAATTTGTTTCTTCGTGTGTAATTCTACAAATAATTTGCAACTTTACATTCCCACTAGTCCTTAATCTCATGTTCTGATATCATCTGTTTGCATACATCTCAGACATGTACTACCGGCAACGGAACCAATCATTGTAATCTCACAGATCACATAAGGTTACCAATAATACAGACTAAAACATACATATATAATAGAGACAAAAGATAAGAACAAGTAGGTGAATTCACATATTATATTATATGAATGGGTCCATACAACACAGAGAACTGAACCGAGTTCTCATCTGGCTCAACAGCCTAATATATATGATTACAAAATAGTTACAAAATAACTACCTGTCGTTTCGGTGAATCGACATGACCTTAGGTGGCCGACCTAATCTCTAGTTTAGTCGACCGACTGACTTAGTCGATCGATTGACTTAGTCACCTGATCAACTAAGTCAGCTATCATTCAAGTCGACTTATCGACTTACTCCTCCAACAATCCCTAATTCCGAAACATACACAACCAAATCGATGCTGGGGCTTTTGCCTTTAGTTCCTCACCACGATTAATTACAAAATATACATCATGTATCTTTTAATGCAAATGGGTTCAAGACCAGGGTATTACAATCTCCTCCCCCTTGGAATAACACCATCCTCGGTGTTCCAATACATAGGAATACATATACAATTTGCACATCCAAAATTTCAAAATTTTGCAGATCTGTCCCATGTTCAATTATTTATTTGAACTTTCAAGACAAAGCCCCTCGGCTTCCATGAACTTCTCCTACTGGTGCTCAACTTTCGGCTCATCCCCAAGTCGAGGAACTTTGTGGATGCTGCCCTCTTTATGTTCCCTCGTTGGGCATTCCTGGCGTAAATGATGTCCTCCGCATTTCCAACATTTCACTGGTTGCTTCATCTTTACCTACTCAATTTCTTTTGAGTCTTCATGCCTGGAACGTTTCTTAATGGATCTCTTGGATGAATGTCCCATCATTAATCCACCTTCCTTGCCTTTACATATTGCTCCTAGAAGGATTTTTACCTCCTTTTGCAAACCAATAGAGTCTTGCAAAATATGGTGGTTCATCTCATTCTACCTTTTCTATATATTGAGCGTCTCTCCAAGATTCTCTTGGGTCCTGGAAATCATTTGAAGGAGACTTCCAGCCAATTTCAACAACTTTTGGTTGGCTTCCATGATCAATGTGCACCACTAGATTTCACCTTTCTCACCTGTGAAATGCATCATTCAAATTCCGTTAGACCAAGCATAATATAAAAATTAATATCAGTCAATTAATTTCCCAATTGGCATGACAGTCCAAGTCTCATCAAGGAGACTTTCATATTTTTCATGCCTTCCCAATAGGCACATGCGCTCATTCATGTCCATTCTTGGACAGGGAATTAACTATTCCAGCATTCACAATTTACTTTAAGCAAATACACACATTCCATTTTCAGTCATACATGCATTCAACAATATTTTGTTTTCACAATGCTTAAATATATATATAATCAAAAGGGCAAGAGAGAGCAGCAATAGTTTTTCCCCTCTTTGTTTTGTTCCATCCTGGAACCCACACCACTGTTGTGGCTTTTCATGCTCTCAGCCTCTTTCACTTCACCGTGAATGCTGGACCAATCCCTCTTGGTCATGACACTTAGTGTCTCCGGTCTATTTCATACCTCTCAACCATGGAGCCTCCCCACATGGTTTGTCTCAGCTGCTAGGAACTTCATAGCCTCACTAGCACCTTTTTCATTGCTGGTCATTCTGAGCTCTTCAGGACAGTCACATGTCCACATGCACCCCTAGGATCCTCTCATAGTCCTCGCTTATAGTGATACCTATATTCAAACATTGAATAAATTCACATGTTTAGTTTATTCTCATCAGTTTTTATCTCTTAAACAAGAGCTTAAAGTATCATAACTAAATCATATACACATGCATATTCATAAGAAAGAATTGCAAAATAATCCAATACTTATCTGTATTGTGTGTTTCCTCGTTGGTCCACAGGATACTTCTTCACTTTGCAAGCATTGGGATCATCTATGGATTTGGATGTTAGACCAACATGCAGGCTGCTTCACAACATCCTTTTATACATATATCAGGCACAGTCAAGCCAACCTTTAGTTGGGTTTATCAGACCGTCAACAAATTACCTGCACTTATATCAACAATGCACTTATATCAACAACCAATCATTAACCAAGCCAACACCATTGGGTTTATCATGCCATTAACAATAACACATGCACTTATATCAACAATAAATGACCATTTCCAAGTCCCATTTCCAGTAGTGAGCTCTAATTCCACTATCCCATATCACACAAGAGACCACTCCCTTCTCTGAGTTGATAGTCCCTCAGGAATGTCTCCTTCTCTGTGCTGTTTGGAGAGACCACTCCCTTCTCTGAGTTAACAGTCCCTCAAGAATGTCTCCTTCTCAATTCTCTTTAGAGAGACCACTCCCTTCTCTAAGTTAACAGTCCCTTAGGAATGTCTCATTCTCCATGCTCTTTAGAGAGACCACTCCCTTCTCTGAGTTAACAGTCCCTCAGGAATGTCTCCTTCTCTGTAGAAGGTAGGATGAGCTCAAGCCATTGTCCATTTAGTGTACAACACCAGACTACATCTGTTTATCCTGAAAACACAAGCAATATAAGCATATTCATCAGCGTTATTGTTCTAAAACTGTAATCACATTTCATATCATTCACTATCAAGTATTGACACACCAAGAGTGCATCCACTCCCTAGGGTGTAATCAATATTGAAAAACTCGTCCATGATTCGACATTGGAAAAGTGTGCACCCTTTTTCAATGTGTTCCATGTAGGCCCTATTCATACTCAAGCAATCTGCCACACTGGAAATAAAATCAAAACATGTTCTGCATATTGAATTCAACAATTTGACATGCATATTATTATCTAGGGTTATAGAACACTTATCCATTTGCCGAGGCAGTATTCCTTCATTGAGGAGGAATGGGGGCTCCCTTCTCTGAATTGACAGTCCCTTGGTTTTCCATCCCAATTCCTTTTTACATTTCATATCCACACATGTCTTACCGACATAATCTATACCATCTCACTCATGTGGCTTACCAAACATGTAGTGCAGATGAGACATTTCCAAAATGTCCAATGGAGTTTCACCCAAAACCCATTTCCAAGATAAGGGAAAACCTTCCCATGAAGTTTGGCTCCTGTAGGCCATCACACATGATCTTCCTGCAGTGTGTACCCCTGGCACATTCATTAAATATCCAAACAGTTAATCATTATCTGATAATACAATCCAAATTGATTGTTCCATAACCAAGCAATGACATTAGTAATTAAATTCAATACGAATTTGCAATTATGTCTACTACAGAAATTGGTTTGCTTGGCAATGAGGTGATCCTCAATTGTGGGTCTTTTGTAAGAAGCACCACTATGCCCATTATAATTTTATGCTTACTAGCATAAGATGAATACCCACTTACAGTGCATCCTCCTAACACAATCTTATGCAAGCCAATAGTGATTAGTAGTTGTCAGCAATTTCTTAAATTCGAAATTCACAAATTCAAAGTTACAACTCATTACGCATACAAACCGGTTTCACAGCCATGAGACTCTTCTCATGAGGTTTGGCTCTTTCACATGGTATATTTTGTCCTTTGTCATGGTCTTACCCACTTTTCCATGCTCCAACAATCTACCTGAAACCTGAACCTCAGTTAGCCAAACACTTAGTAAGTCTTGATGCATATAAATTTTTCATTGCTGCAACAAGCACTGAAGCATTTTCAGAATTTATAAAATTCAAATACTTCCAGCTGTTAATCACATCAATATTACCAAAACTCATTTACTTCATGCAATCATTGTCATACTAACATTTGCAAGGTATAGTCGCATCATTTATGAAATTTAAATGAATTGTTTAGATACTCCTTACTTCACAAGCATATCATTATACCACCTTGCCCTTCCATAGAGCATTTCTAGTAGCCAATTGATCATGACTACCCTCTTCATGCACTTACTATCCTGCATTCACATCAGCCCTTGAAATGGTTCCAGAATTGTCATCAATTCATCATTTCAGCCATTAGTTATTCATAATGACACATACACTATCTCTATGCATTCATGTATTGCATCACAACATCTACTCATACTTTTCATATGCATCTGTTCAATGCATAACCACAATATTTATGAAACCTTTTAATGCATATCCACTCAATGCTACTTTGCATTGATTCCGGAATACGATGCATTCAATCATACCATGCATGGCCTAACCATGACTACTTCATATAGGATGCATTGCTATAATCAAGACCATCCGTACTTACTTTGTTTGGGCTACTAAGGCTCATAACAACACATAATACAGGAATGACACATTTCTATATGAATGCAGTATAAAATTCAAATACCCACATGGTATGAGACCTCTTGCTTTTACTACTCCATGCAGTTGTCATAATTAAAATCTTACCTTCATGGGTCCTACTTAAACCGTTGGCATTACCAGTTTAGTTGGTCCTTTGTAGGAGTTTGCATAATTTTCTCACCAACTTTTGATTCTGGACTTGTTACCTTATCCCTTTCTCCATAGGGTTTCTAGTCACAGTCGTTAGCATCAAAAACATATTTATCCATGTCCATGTTTTCATTGGTTTTTCCACTAATGCAAACATCAATGCAATAATTAACATTAGTGGTTCATTATACATGTATAATTCTTACTAATATTACCAACATGTAATATCCTATGCATGCAAGGCATATCTTCACACATTTCATGTATGAAACTTATAAATGTAATTATAATTACCAAGATAGGGTTTAAGGAAATTTCCCTTTTCAAGTTCCTTGTCCCTGCATGGAACTCCTTTTCCACACAACAGCTGGTTTGACTTCGTGGTATTGCTACCTCTAGGCATGCAATTATTAGATTTGTCCATATTGAGAGTAGCACATTGCTTTTCAGGAAATCACTAGCACTTTGCTGCTCCACACTCAGATTCTGGTGACTCTCCCTTGTTCCCTGCTGGATAAGCTTTCCAATGCTTATCCACATGCTTCATTTTGACCTTGGGTGTGAAAACCACACCACTTCTTATAATGATGGAAAAACACACAACTGTATTTTGATCGGGAATGCTAACTTCAGTCACCTAGGGTTTTCTTCCTTTTCATCCCTATGACCACTGACAGTCTGCTGAAATCTGCTGGAAGCCTACTGAAAGGAAATTGAAAACTACTTGAAAAAGCACTGAGAAATTCTCTCAAAAACCCCAATTTCCTGAGGCCCAATAGGACCTATTCCTAGCTATATTTCCGATACTTCGGTGGTCAAAACACCTAGTTCATTGGCAGTCTATTTGCTTACTTCTCTCCGTCGTTTCGGCGGTCAAATTGACTAAACTTTTGAACTGTATCGATGAGAAAATCATCTGTTCATCGGGTGCATAGTCCCTTGATCTTACTATGGTTTCCGCAGATGTATATCAGCTATCAGGCCTACTATCCATCTGGAGGATAGTGTTTTAGACTGCCACAATGGCGGGTTTTAGATCCTTTGATTCCTTCCAATCAGCGGCCTGATCATCAAAAATTTTCTGATGACTTTATACTCTTCAAAGTTTTCTTCTAATCGGATCTTCTCCTTACTAATCTTTCGGCGTTTTGGCGGTTGAAACCTCTAACTTTCTCTGTTGTATTGGTGGGTCGCTTGTCTATTCCCTTCCACCATATCGGCCCTGCAGTGGTCTACTATTCTGAGTTTCATCGGCTATTCATAGGTCTAATTTCGTCTGCCTAACCGCTGCGTCGGCAGCCAGGTGCCCTACGCATCGGACGGTTAGTCCTTTTGGCTTCCGCAATGGTGGCCCACAATCTTCCTATGTCTTCTGTAGCTCATGACTTTTTCGACGATTGGAGTGACTAGTATTTTGTGGCATCGATGCTCGGATGCTCATCAGGTGATCATTTCTTTATGTGGCTGCAACAGCAGCCCACAATCTTTCTATGCCTTCCGCAACCACGGGTCTATCGGTGGTCGGAACAATGTCCATCGGTGGAATAGTCTACTAATCAGCCACAACGACGGATTTTCAATCAACTGACTTTATCCAACGTAGCTCATCGGCAAGTAAATCATCTAAGCATTGGTGATTTGATCAACTAACCATTGCCGATGGCCGATGATTTTATGACTTAGAAAAAATTTCAAACTTTTTCTCTTTAGTCTTCCTTTTTGTCGCTTCATCAGCTCAACTATCTTCTATTCATCGGCGATCAAGCAACTGTTTGTCACCACCATAGTTATGAACCCGGAACTACTGTTCACTAAACACCTCGTCATCGGTGACTGGAAGGACAAGTGCATCGGTGAAGTAGTTCAATTAGCAATCGCAACTGCGGCTTATCAACTTCGATCCTTTTCCGATCGGTGGCCCAATTCGCTAATGATTTCCGATTGGTGAGCTGAAGCACATCGGCATCGACAGTCAGAAATTTTTACCCATCAAAATACTAGTGCTCTAGGTTTCCACAACGGTGGGCGCACAAACCACTAACGTCTTTCGATGGCTGATGATTTCGTTACTTAGAGAATTTTTTGAACTTTCTTTACTACCTCGGCGGTCGGAGGCTCTATTCGTCAGAAGGATAGTCCTGTAGCTATCCGCAATGGTGGGTTTACAATTCCTTGATCCCTTCTGATTACCACCCATCTGGTGGCCTTCCCACTAAGTGCTCCACTGCATCGGAAGAACTTGTCACTAAATTTTCCAATGAGCCGACATTCTGGCACTTAGAAAATTTTGTGAATTTTCTTGTCTTCACCCATTTTTCCTAGTTTCTTCTGGGTAGTAGGAAACCTACCTCTGTTAACGATTTCTCATGGCCCTCTGAGGCCCAAATGCTGCAACATAAGCTCTATCACTACATCTTCACGGCCCATTCAGGCCCATGCTGCAACCAGAGCTCTGATAGCATACTATAATGTCCCCGACCCTCAAATCGATGAAGAGGACGCTACTATCACCAAACATATGGGCAAAATAGCCCCATGAACATGAATAGGCATATTATGCTGAAATAAAATTCTTAAAAAATAAAACATGCTAAGATGCATAATCCTTCATATACATAGCGGAAGAAAACATACATTCAATAAAGCATGCCACATGTTCATTATATTCACTAATCAGTAATATAAATGTAGAGACGAAATAGTCAAGAATACTTATCTTAAATAGGATTCATCTCGCAACCAGCTACATCGCTGTAACATTCCACCCAACCATAGGCCAGCGTGCTCATCAATCTCTTAGAAACACTACCACCCTCGAGATGGGCATGATTTCTCANCACAAATCAGCCAAGCCCACACAGTAGGGTTTATCAGGCTGTCAAGGAGCTAGGAAAGGCTAAATGCTAAGATGGTGGCCTCAATGGAGAGCTAAGGATTCCTACACTAAAGTTAACGTAACTTTTAAGACATCCACACACCCGACACCAGGAATCAGTCCTTTCTCTACTTCACAGTCCCTTGGGCCCTGACTTCCCTTTCCAATACTCTTCAAGGGTTGTGGAGAAGAAATCCAATAGTCTAACTCTGTCTGAGTGGCTCCAAATACCAGTTTTCTCAAGCATACCCAAGCTCTAATCCTGCTCTCAACAGTCCAAAGACCAACCATTGCATGCTGCAGTAAAACAAATAGTTCATAGCTCTATGAAGAAGGCAAAGACAACAGGGTGACAACCCCAAACAAAAAGGTGAAACATAGTTCAAGTCAAACCACGCTTCAGATTTGTTCTTGGCCCTAGCGTGGCCAAAACAACTTAGCAACAATCCCTAAAGGAATTTTGCAGCCTCAGCAACCAAGAAGTAACCCAAAACCAAGGGAATACATCAACCCTAATATCACAATGAGAACGATGGCAACATTACATAGTCCTAGAATAGGGGAGAAGTCTGATTCTCAATATTGGACAAAGGAAAAACATAAGCACAAACCACAATCAATAAGGAGAACAAGCATGAACTTACACACCACAGATGGGTAGAAGATGAATTCCCATCATTGACAAGGAAAGCATACACCCAGCAGATTTGTGCCTCTCAGGCCACCTTCTAGCTCACCACGTGAGATCACAGTCCCCAACTACTACGTGAGGGAAACCATCCCATTTCCATCTTGTGCGTGAGGATTCAACAAAACGATGGGGAAATCGTGAGGAGAGTGAACCAGACAACTCACTATGGGAGGAAGAACAAAACGATGATGAAAAACCTAAACAGACCACAGTCATCCAAAAATGGGAAAATCCATTCTCTGTACAGGCCAGAGGAAGATCATACCCAGAGCCCAATCGGTGCGTGAGGAAAAGGAAATAGCTAGTGAGAGAAAGGATAATCGAACCCCTAATCCATGGATCATGGATCGTTTTAACTCAACTCAGTGTGAGGAAGATGAACAGTCGGCGATGGAGAGAGTGGACAGAAAAATCGGCCAACGCGTCATGGAGAGAGCATAGGCATGAGTGTAGTGGTTTCCTACCAGCCCATAGCTTCCCCCACTAACAACAGAATAACTAAGGTGACACATGGAAAACTCCCAATGGCCCCCACGAGTTAGACAACCCCCCTTTAACCTTAGGAATCATGCCCTTTTCATTTTATGTTGCACCATTGTAGCTAGCTGTGGGTTTATTTATTTGATGTGCATATTTACATGATGTCAAAA
The DNA here is from genome assembly GCA_001517045.1 of Pseudotsuga menziesii. Taxonomy (NCBI): domain Eukaryota; kingdom Viridiplantae; phylum Streptophyta; class Pinopsida; order Pinales; family Pinaceae; genus Pseudotsuga; species Pseudotsuga menziesii. The sequence continues at coordinate 154,099 of LPNX011110577.1, read as the reverse complement.
CTATAATGTGCCGGATGGCACAATATACCATCGAAAACAATCCCTACTACCGAAACATACACAACAAAATCGATGGTGGGGATTTTTCCTTTAGCTCCTCACCACTATTAATTACAAAATATACATCATGTATCTTTTAATGCAAATGGGGTCAAAACCGAGGTATACAAGAGATGTATTATTCAATGAAAAGTTCATGTACAAATATAAGTTGCATGGAAAGAAAGTGGAAAAGGAAAACACAGAGTACATAGTGCTTGATGAAATCAAAGAAGATGAAGTTCCAAAGGGACCATAAAATCAAGAACAACAGCAGGTGCTTGAAACTTTTGCAACTGTAGGAAAATCTACCAGGTTAAGTAGACCCCCTGAATGATTCTCTCCTTCACTATATTATTTATTGATGACTGATTATGGCAAACAAAAATGTTATGAAGAGGCAATATAGGTAGAAAATAGTAAGAAGTGGGAGCAAGGCATGAATGAGGAGATGGACTAATTGTTAAGAAACTAGACTTGGGATTTGGTTAAGTTGCTTGCAAAAAAGAGGGCATTGCAGAATAAATGGGTTTACAAGTTGAAGGAAGAAGATGGAGGCAAGAAGCAGTACAAGGCTATACTTGTTGTAAATGGGTTTGCACAAAAGAAAGGTATATATTTTGATAAAATATTTTCTCCTTTTGTTAAAATGACTTCAATTAGAACTATTTTAATTCTAATGGTGGTAGAAGATTTGCATCTTGAACAGTTAGATGTAAAAACAACCTTTGTCCATGGGGATTTAGAGGAAGATATTTATATGCAACAACCACGATGGTATTAGGTCAAAGGTAAGGATAATTTGGTTTTCAGGTTGAAGAAGAGCTTCTATGGCCTAAAGCAAGCTCCAAGGTAGTGGTATTTAAAATTTGATAAGCTTATGACCGAACAAGGTTATGATAGATGTCATTCTGATCACTGTGTTTATTTCAAGAAGCTAGATAACAAAAGATATATTATATTGTTATTGTATGTAGATGACATGCTTGTTACAAGGTCTAACATGCAGGATATAAATATGCTCAAAAGAAAACTAGCTAAATCATTTGAGATGAAGGATTTGGGTGCTGCAAAGCAAATGCTTGGTATGAGAATAACAAGAGACAAGAAAAATCACAAATTGACGTTGTCTCAAGGTGAGTACATAGAAAATGTGTTGTAGAGGTTTAGAATGAAGAATGCAAAACTATTTAGTACACCTTTATCCATCCATTCCAAACCAAGTAAGGAGATGTGTCGAGAGACACATGAAGAGATAGATTACATGTCCAGGATTCTCTATTCATCAGCGGTTGGATGCTTGATGTATGCCATGGTGTGTACAAGACTAGATATTGCACATGCAGTGGGAGTTGTGAGCAGGTATATGAATAATCCATGTAAAGAGCATTGGAAAGCAGTACAGTGGATTCTCAAGTATTTGAGAGGTACGATTTCTCACGCATTATGTTTTGGAGGTTCAGACACTATTCTACAAGGATATGTTGATGCAGATAAGACTAGTGATAAAGATAGCAGGAGGAGCACCACAAGGTATGTGTTTACTGTGGGTGGAACAACAGTAAGTTGTTTTTCAAAACTGCAACAGCTTGTTTCACCTTCAACAATGGAAGTAGAGTATGTTGCTGCTATAGAGGCCAGTAAGGAGATGATTTGGTTGCAGAGGTTCATGGAATAATTGGCTAAGAAGTAGGAGAATAGTAGGTTGTACAGTGACAGCGGGAGTTCCATTCATCTTGAAAAAAACTCATCCTTTCATTCGAAAACTAAAGATATATATCTCAAGTACCACTTCATAAGATATGTTCTAGGAAGAACTGTTAAAACTGGAAAGATACATACTACCCAGAATCCTGCAGTCATGTTGACAAAGGGAGTAACTAGAGAGAAAATGAGTTCCTGCTAATTTTCTATTGGCCTTCAAGCATGAAGGTGAAAATAAGAAACTTTCCAAGTCCAAGGTCTAGAGCATAGTCCAGCAAGTACAACAATGAGGAGTTTCTGTGATCAGTCTCCAAGTGGGATATTATTGGTTGTGGAGCATGATCTTCCAGATCTAGAGATATTATTCAGTCGTGTTTGTACCCCAGGTGTATTTTACACTCGTTCCCCTTGATTTGGGATGTTTGTCGGCCAACAGTTTTGCGGACCCATGGTATTGGGTTAACCGTAGTATTTTCCCATGGTATTTTTCTCCTATAAAAGAAAGCTTTGTAACATGACTGTGTATGGTATTATAGCATTGTAAACAATCTCTGTCATTGTGTGAGAGAGACTATGAGAGTGTGAAGAGGAAGTGCAGTGGTTTTACTACAGGTTGTATCCCTTCATATTTTTGGGCTGTAATAAAGGACTGGAAATTTCTTTGTAGATGTAGCCCATCATTTGGGTGAACCACATTATATCTATGTCTCTATGTAATCTTATTTAATGATTTAACTGTATATCTATTATTGCTCTACGGTCCTGTTTTCTAACATCTCCGTGTTGTGGTGGGATTGTATCATCCCTAGACATGAGTCCTCAAGTGATCTGCATACCTTTTTATCCGTTTTGTGGTGGGATTGTATCATCCCTGTACATTAGTCCTAAAGAGCATACATTTGTCTCTGTGTTATGGATAGGATTGCATCATCCTTGGACTTATGTCCTAAAGTGATAGGGGTTGATCATCTTGTAATTCGATTATGTGTGTTGCATGTTATTTTGTTGTTGTTGATGATGTTGTTGATCGAAAGATCAAGTTTTGTTGTAGATGATGATGTTGTTGATCGAAATATCAAGTGTTGTTGTAGATGATCAAGTGATCAAGTGTTGTAGAAGATGAAGATCAAAGATGAAGATTCAGTGTTGTAAAAGATGATTCTCTAGTACTGAAGATGTTGAAGATGTTTCAGTTCCTAATGATTTTTGAATAAAAATTCTGATGACATATAGATGTATCACCTTGATGTTGTTGAATATTCTCTCTCTCCTTGCTCCTACATTTGATGTTGTTGTTGTTAGTATAATACCCTTGTCGTTAAGGGGGGGTGTTGAAATATTGTAACTTCGAAGAATATTCTAAATGTATTTTATTATTGTAATCTATTAGAGATGTTTTATTCCTCTTTCGAAATGTTAATATTGTATTTGGTCATCATAGAGTCATGAGGTAAAACCTCCATTGTTAGACGGGTCAATAGAACCTTCCAGAATATAATATTATATTGTTTTGTGTCTTCCTAGGTGAAGTCGGCCCAGTAAGTTTGTTGGGGCCGACTTGTTAGAGAAAAAGTCAAGTGGGAGATAAATTATAAATAGAAGAGGCATGTTACTCATTTGAACACACACACTCACTTATGTCTAGCACATAGGAGAGAGAGAGAGAGATTTTCAAGGATAAGGAGAACCTATTTGGGTTTCTATATTTGTCCTTTTGATACACCTATATAGAGGAAGTTTTGTTGGGTTTTCTTCTCCTAGAGGGTTCCCAGGATAAATCTGTGTCTATCTTGTTATTGTGTTTGTTTTAGTGATCCTGCATATGCTATTAGTGTGGAATTGAATTAAATACTAATGATATCTAGCTTAACATATGGAATCTTAACAGATAGTATACCATAGTGTCTCATAACTCAACAAAGAGATTACATTATTTTGTATTTGGTCTTGTATTTTTATTTGATTAAGGAAAAAGGCACATTCTTTCATATTCATAATTTTGGGTTTTATTACATATCCATAATGGATATCCAACTTGATAAAGAAAATTTCCATGTATTTTACACTTATTTATGCATTCACAATGTTGTAACAATCAATCGATTATTCATAAGCTATTAACAATTCTATAGAAATAAATTATTACAATTTTGTAGCAGCATACTTCTATAGAAAATATTGTTGGTTTCTACTACCTATTTCAATGAGTATGCATAATGATTCCGATAGTTAATCAAATTTAACGAATGGAAAAAACACATAGTCACATAAGACAAAAAATTATCTTATTTCAATGAGTATGCATAATGATTCCTAGAGTTAAACAAATTCAAAGAATGGCAAAAACACATAGTCACATAAGACAAAAATTTATCTTATTTCAATGAGTATGCATAATTATTCCTGTAGTTAAACAAATTTAATGAATTGAAAAAACACATAGTCACATAAGACAAAACTTTATCTTGGAAACCCTTTACAGGGAAAAACTTACAAATAAATGAGCTTTACCACTTAACGAGTGTTTACAATAGCAATTTACAAGAATGCAATAGCTAAAGCGTTAATTCACTTAAACTTACTTGCAACTAATACAAGTTCTCTCACAAATGCTTCCTCTTCTCTTTTATCCTTTAACATTACATCCTATTTATAGATGCAATACTTTAATTCATGATAACCAAACTAGTTATCATGTTACAGTCGACTCTGACTAGGTCAACCTTGATATATCGTCACTGTGAATCATTTTCCCAACTCTTTTTCCATTTTCATTGTAAATCCTTGAGGATGTTTCATATAAATTTTTTATTCAAGGTAACCATGAAGAAATGTTGTATTCACATCTATCTTTTTTTTTTCAAGATCAAATGGTGTAATGAAATGCATTAATACTCTAATGGAAGTTAAATTTACAACATGAGAGAATATCTCACCAAAGTCGACTCCCTTGAATTGGGAGTATCCCTTTGTTACCAGTTGAGCTTTGTAATTCTTAACCTAACCTACTATATTCATATTTTTCTTAACTACCCATTTACTACTAATGAGTTTCCTTCCATTTGGAAATGTGACCAAATCACATGTTTCATGCTTCTACACATACTCCATTTTGTCATCCATAGCCCTTTTCCATAGTTTACCCTCTTTTGAGTCGATTTCTTCCTTTACTGACATGGGATCCTCTTCTATGGAAGTTAATGCAAAAGCATAGTTGAAATTCAGTGGACTTTACCTTTTAGGTTGTTTCTTTTCTCCACCAAACCTCCCAATGATTGGAGTCCCTAGTTCCACCTCTTTGTCAAATTTAGCCGACTTGTCATTATTTTCATCATTCCATTTGAACTCTATATTTTATGGTTACTTTTCTTATTTATCCTATTCAATCCTGGAAGTACCTCTGACTTCTATGAATATCACACCTCAACTATCAATTTCCTTCCATGTGACTAGATTCCACAACTCATACCCTTTCACTCCATATTTGTACTTGATGAAGATGCATTTCTCATACTTGTTGTCGAGTTTTATTCTTTTGTCCTTTGGGATATCCACAAAGACACCACAACTAAAAAAATATGGGATGTGAAAGAGAGGGAATTTCCCTAGACAAATGCCTCTTATGGAGTTTTGTTTACTAGAGTTGTTAACAATGATCTATTTACTAAAAAACATGTTATTTCAATTTCCTCCACCAAAACTTCTTCTGCAATATCATGACCAGTGAGCATGCTCCTTGTTTTTTCCATTAATATTCTATTCATTCTTTCTACAACTCCATTTTTTTAAACATGTGCATAGAGTTGTGTTTTGTCAAGCTATACGATGTTATCTACAAAACCAGCTGAATGACTTACTATAGGATAACACCTTGATCTTTCTGTCAATCTTATTTTCTACGGTATCTTTGAACTCTTGGAACCTTTCAAAAACCTCAAATTTATTCCTCAAAAATACAATCATTTCATTCTAGAGAAATCATCTATGAAAAATACATAATACTAGGAACCTCCTAATGAAAGGACAGTACTAGTCTAAAGACATTATTATGTTGTCAAGGTTGTCTTGAGGCTGACAACAAACCACTTCCCTTGATCTACAAGGAGATCATCCATTTTGAACTTCTAGTGCTCAAAATTATGTCCATTAATATTTTCAATTTATATCTACGAACTATTGATCATTCTAACTATGAATCAGTCGTTCTAGAACTCCCACTGAAACTAGGTATTCTCCAAATATGGGACCAATCCAAATCCTCGACAATGCAGGAATCCCCTTGAATACAAATATAACTTTGATAAAAAGTGTTTGGTTCTACTACCTATTTAAGTGAGTATACTAAATTATTCTTATAGTTAAACAAAATTAACTAATGGAAAAAAACCACAGTCAAAGAATACACAGAAATTTATCAGGTAAAACCCTTTATAGGGAAAAACTAGGAAAAAAGTGAGCTTTACCACTCATCTATTTTCAACACTCTTAACTGTGTTTATGACCATGATTACAAGATAGCAGTAGCTCAAACGTGAATTCACTTACACTTACTTGCAACTCATACAATCTTTCTTACAAGTGCTTCCTCTTCTCTTTTATCCTTTCACATTACATCCTATCTATAGATGCAATTCTCTAATTCACGATAACCAACTTTGTTACAACTAACTACTCCATTAATGGCTAACTTCCTAACAAATTTCTATTATTCAGTTACATTTGACTTTGATTGATTCAACCTTGGTAGATTGTCAGTTGAGTTTCTCGTTGTCTAAGTGTTTGTTGAATTCTTCCAACTTTATGCCCGTCGACTAGACGACTATTCTAGTCAGTCAGTTGACCAAAATGTCATTTTCTATTGAATTTAATTCTAGACGACTTTAAAAAATGAATGTCGATTAACATGCAAAGAATATAATATCCCCAACAAATACACATTTGCACCAACGATACAAAAGGTAAACAACACGCTTATTATAAATCAATCAGTAAAAAAAAACAACTAAAGCAATAACATAAAACGATAAACAACACCTTCTTATTGAGAGTGGGCCCTTCCTCTATCAATCAAGACTCAAATGACTTTGACAATTAAACCCTTAAATGCACAACTAACAACAATAATAATGGGTGACAATTAAACGCTCAACTAACAATAATAACAAGAGCCACATGGTGCCAATGTCCCTGACATTGCCACATCATTTTTGGGGCTATACGCTTGCTTGTAAATGATATTCAATGTATATCATTAAACATTGGATTTGGCTAATCTCTAGACCATTTGCACATTTCCAGGTAAGTTTGGCGGAAATGAGGTAACATGATTTGTTGTTGAAAATGAGTTTTTCAGTGTTAAAATTGCAATTTTTATTGCAGAAATGGATTCAGCACCCTCGATTACCATTGGGTCCCCAATTTATGCAATTCCAATCACTGGAAACTAGCCTTTGAACAATTTCCATCAGATTTTCACCAAAAAACTCACCGGATTTTAGGTGCAAATGGTCTAGAGTTTAGCTTACTGCTTAAACATTTAATTTAATACATTAAATATATCTATTGCATTTTCCTTTTAAACAAAATAAGTAAATTATGTTATTAAAGATTATTGTTAATCTTAGGGTGTGATAATTATCTAGAAGCATCAAATTAAATCTATTTCATTTTATTTGTTGTAAATGTTTCATGGAGAAATTATGGTGAAAGAGCACCACTCTTATGCAATTTTATAGTTAGAGTGCTAAGCCAAAGCACTTCAATTTCCAAGAACAATAGAAGTGTATCTACACTTTATAGAAAAAATAGTTCATCCATTTAGCTAACTTTTTAATAGTTAGAAAAGATTATAAATCCATAGATCCTTAAACAAAAATAGCAATAGAGCATACCTTTGGACAAAAGCAAGCGCTCCATAGTTGCATGTAACAACACAGTTAGCTTCCAAGGATTAGAATAGACCAGGGTGTCAGCTGTAGTATGCCTATATCCATGTCTATCAAACCATCTCTAAGAACTCTCCCTCTAGAATTCACAACGCCAATCTCGAAAACAAACACCTGAGAAGGCCAGGAAGGAGGAAGGAGAAACATCTTGTGAAATGGAGATTCAACCAAAGAAACAAATGAAAGAATCTAAATATAGGTCAATCAAGTTATATGTGTGTGTGTGTGTGTGTGTGTGTGTGTGTGTGTGTGTGTGTGTGTATAAATGTTTGAGAATTATATTATGGAGCCATATTCTAGTTTATTTAAGACGTGTCTATATACACGTTATGTTTAAATGACTATAGGAAGTCTGTACTCATTTTGTTTATGTAGTATGCTAGTAGAATAGTGATAGGCAGTTCATAAAGACTTGTTTTGTTTAAATGACTTTAGGAAGAGCTATATATTATTTATAAAATCCAATGTGCATAAATACGTTGTAAAACCATTTGTAAAACCATATTTAACATTGATGAAGAATGTACTTTTCATTTACACTTGAATCAAAAATATGATTTTTTTCCAAGAGAAAAAAACAAAAAAGACATTGTTATTTTATGACTACAAGGAAGTATTGGCATTCAATTTCCTCCTCATGGTTGTTTGATCATTTCCATCATTATAAAACTTATTATATATACAATTTTATTTGGTGTAGTCATGTTTGGAAATATCGTAAGAGATATCATAGGTAAGTAGTTAGATATAAAGTTTTATTTGGTCTAGTCGTGTTTGGCACGATCGTAAGAGATATCATAGGTGAACAGTGACTGTGAAACACCTCTTTATTTTACTATTCCCCCCTAAAAGATATCATAGGTAAGCAGTGACTGTAAAGCCCATCTTTCTTTTACTATTTCCCCATACATTTATGTACCTTCATAAAAGGCGTTCAATAAATACTTTTCAATTCCATTTATACAACATTTAAGATACCCTTAAATGCTTGGGCTACCCAAGGTTAGTGTTTGGTATTAGTGCCCAATAAAATTCAATCGCTTTCAGTTAATCCATTAACTCTATTTTTGGAGTAAGATATAATTCTTTGCCTGTATGAGAGTTTCCCTCCATAAATTGCAGTCATGGTTTTATTGATAGCTTCCAGTTTTTCCAACTTTTATTACACATTATCCAGTTTTACTTATATTAAGGGAGTAAATTATGTCATATTACCACCCATACCTGTCGTGTTGTATATCACTTATGTGAATGCCGACTTTCCCTTTTATTTCCAACAATTTATTACCATAGTTGATACGCAATAAAAATAAAAATCGAGAATTGTTCCACAAATATCCATGCAAAGGGATGCATATATTTGTTTTCCATGTAAATGATTTGTTTGCCATGATTTGTTCCAATTTTAAGTGCCCTTAATTTAAAAGAAAATATACATAGCCAAGATAAACAAAACCTTAAAACTTTTATTTATATTTTAGCTACGAGGTGGCAATGCCCCCGATGTTGCAATTGTTGTTGTAAGTGTGGGAAGCAGTATGAGGTGAGTTAGTTTGCTCAAAATTGTCAATTTACAATTTGAATATAAATTTAGCAAATGCATACATCAATTTGAAAATAAATAACAATCATTGAGGAAAAAATCCATTTAATTACTACTGTGAAAAACATGCATATTTTGATTTGGATTTCATGCAACGAATTACACGACATTACTTATAAAATAACAATTGACAAGTCAAAGAAACAAACAACGGGATAGAAGCCTTTAATTGTCATTGGCTATAGACATAAATGGCATGGAAAAGTCATTCACAAAATTTCAAAATTGTGAGAGAAGGAATACAATAAAGTTAGATGAGCTATAAAGCCTATATATATATATATATATATTCATATTTCTATATGTGTCATGTGCTTTGAAAACAAAAATAGCAAAGATGTTGATAACTATTTATTGTCACGAGCATCGAAATGGCAGATATGGGAATGCAAGGAAAGACCAAAAGGATCTATTGTTGTCAAAGGCATTCACATTTTGGTTGTAGTCATTGTTTTTGCACATTGAATGTAGAATATGGTTAATTGACTTAACAAATTTGTTCACAAAGATGTTGATAAGTATTTCTTGTCACAAGCATTGAAATGGCAGATACTGAGAATGTGAGGAAAGACTAAAAAGAGCTAGTGTTGTTGCTAAAGGCATTCACATTGTGACATCAATCATTGGTTTTACACATTACATATAGAATATGGTCAATTGACTTAGCAAAGTTGTGAACAGCATCATTGTAAACATTAGTTTCTATCAAATGAAGTGGCCAAAAATAGGAAAAGATTGAGACTTGAGACCAAGTAAACATCACAGTACTCTGAAATACAAGTAAAATACTGTACTAGCTAATGACAAAACAAACTTATTAAAATACAAACACATATATTTTTAATGTGTTTCTCAAAATTAGGAGAACACACCATGTAATTAGTTAGTTAACCATACATAAAAATAAGATACATTAAAAGAATAAATTGAGAAGATTGAATTTGCTCTTGTACCCGATAATAAATTTTGATGGTGGTTCACGCAGGTGAGAATTTTTCCTGAAATTTATTATATAACAAGGGGAGTGGAGGTGCTTAGCACCAAGTCCCCAGGGATGTGAAAATGATTGAGCTAGTTGGTAGCATTGTGTTTTGAATCATTGAGGCAATGATATAGAAGTTTGGGTGTTTGCATTTGTGATTGACCTATTTGGACACTAAGATAAAGGCTTGGTTGTTTACATAACATTTTTCTTTGGTGAATGAGACTAATTAAAAGAATATGAAGAATATTTTTTTTTTTACAAATTTATCTTCCATTCCATAACTATCTCATAACTATCCAGGTGATCCAGCCAAAAACTATGTAGGTGTGTTAGTTATTTGAGATTTGGAGTGGACTACAACCTATATTTTTTCATTTTCTGATGGTGTTTTGATTTACTCTATATAGATAAAATGTGAATCTTTATTATATCTATTAATTTGACAAAAAAAATTAAATAATTAAATTAAATAGCGCAGAGGTTCATCGACTTTTGAACCGCAGGGGATTAGTTGGCCATGCAACAAACACGCGCGTCTGGGAGAGAGATTGAATCTAATTTATGGCCACTGCCATTTCACTCATACATCATTTTTTTACTGTACTATATATAAATAATAAAATAAAATAAAAAGAACTGGAATATCTTTAATAGCATGTTGAAAAGAATATTGATGGTTTTTTTGGGAGAATCTAAGCAATTAACTGTAATAATAGTCTGCCCACCTTAGAGTCCACACATAGTAGGATGTCTGATACAAAATGATCATTTTCTGCTTAGGCCAGCTGGTGGTTGGGTCTTGGGATACAAAGTCTGAGGCCTAAGTCACCTATATAGACGAATAGAATGTAAGATAAATCAAATTTAAATAATCCTCCCAAAAAAATCCTAAATTAATTCATCTAAGCGATTCATATATATCCCCTCTCCCGAACATAATAATTTCGTAGAACTCATAAAATACTGAATGAGCTTATTTTATTGAAACTACGAGAAACTGAATATTACAACTAATCAATCTTGCATCCTATCATTTCTTTCTCTCCTTCAATTTTCTACACGAAGTATCCTATCTTCTTATATAGGCAAAATACCATAATAGGTTAATTAATACAATTAAGATGCAAATGGTGAAAAATAGAGTACTTAATTAAACTCGGTGCAATAAAGGTGGTTCGCCCTTTCACAAATTTTTCAACACTGCAAGAAGGAAGAATCTTCGTCATGCACTTCTACATAAATCCCTAGAAATACCAATCTGGTTGTTGAAACAAACATTTATATTAATGTTCGCATTGTTAATGAAGAATGCGTGCCAATACTAAGATGCACAACAAAGATGTAACAAGATGCACAACAATCATGACAACGAGATGCCATTTGGAATGGAATTTGTAGAAGTGATGACATGGAAGGAGTAGCAACAATTGTGGTTTTTTTTGGCAAACAATGATTAAGGCATTTGCAGCAATCACGGCTTTGCAACAAAAAGGAATTCATGCTCTTAATCCACCAAGGACTTGGAATACTAGATCCGTAACAAAGAAGGAACTTTGCAACAGATCTTGGAAATTTATTTCGCAACAAATAACTTGATGAACTTTTATGTAGTGGATCTTATCTTGCATGTTAGTATATGAAAATCCATCCAAAATTCTTAACAATTTATCAAAATAAATGCCTTTGATGGGTAAAAGATTACCTCTGCGATAAAAGTAAAGCGAATGCTAAGTTCTAAATGTGAAGATGGATATTAATAAAAAGTTGTATAAATGAAGCAAAAAGGTGAATGAAAAGATGGCAAAACTTTGGCCCATCACCCGAATCCCAAGTTTATGAAGATTTTATGTTGTGAAAGCTTTTTTTCATAAAGATCTATTACACGAAATTGTATTTCGTAGTCTGTCTCCTTTATAGTTTGTTTCCAAATAGTTGTTGAACATGAGAATTTAATAGTTATTGAACATGTTCCACAAAGGATCATCGGATCTATGGCAAACAAGGAGGAATATAGAAAGTAAAATCTATAAAGAGGATTGACATGAGAATTTACTAAAATAGATAATAATAAAATATAATAAAACAAAACATATATATATGTGTGCGGACTGGAATGGAATAAAATAAATTACGTTTTATAAAAAATAATATAATTCAAATTATAAATATCTATGAAAGAGTCATAATTTAAATACCATTATATAAGTACAAAGTTTTTAATTTTAATCATGAATTAATTAATTAATTAATAATATTAAATTGTTTTTAAGCATGATTAGAACTTTTATAATCAATAGAAGAATTGGCACCTTAACATGTTAGTAGTAACCTTAGTATATTTAATATTTAATAATTAAATAACAATTAAATTTTTTCATTTATTTTTTTTAGTATTTTAACTATCAAAGAAACAGTGGATTGATTTTAATTATCATAAAGAAAATCTATATAAAATGATGATAAATAGGATTATAAAATTAATAGAATTAGTGACCTGATTAGTCAACGAAAGAGAAATAAATAATATATTATGAATATCTATTATTAATAGTTTGGATTTATAATCCTTTCCGTAGAATATTTGTCCGGTGATGAATCCAAGTTTGAATTCAAAACATCGACAATTAAATGACTATTGTGATACTTTGAAAGGTTATGGCTCTGAATGATTTGACTTTCTAGGGTTAGATGATCTTATTCTTTATTATTAAGCATCTAATACATGCATTGATCCATTGATAAAATTTGTTGGAAATCTAATGTTTCAATGGATAGAAAATAAGAGGTTAAGGGTGAATCCATGAAGATAGGTGTCTATTTTGGGGGTCTTATGAGAAAATAAATTTGATTTTTTAATGTTTTTCAACTTTGGGCGAATGAAACTGATATTTTTGTTTAGAATTTCACTTTTAAGTAAAAACAAAACTTTTAGAGAATTATGTTAGCTTTCTATTCATAATTTTTTCAATTTGTTTTATTGAAATTTGATATGTCATTTTGCAAAATGTTTGACAGTGTGTCCTTATGAAATGAAAGGACTAAAAAATAGTCATGTTTGGTTGCGCCCGTAAAATTATTGCAAAACTTTTGTTTTACAAAAAATAGATATGCTACGACAATCTACACACAATATACTATTGTGATGACTATAACTCTGTAACCAATGGATCTATATACTAATTATAATATTTTTTTGAATTCGATCAATGGGAAAACCTTGTCGATTTTAAACATGTTTTTGGTTGCACCACTTTTCTCTCAATTGACTATAAAACTTAAAAATCTACGAATACCCTTTTGAAGTAGACACTCCAATTAAGTGCACCATATTTCTTTCAATTTTTTTGGTAGTGTATTTTTAAAGTTGTATATTTTTCATTTTACCGCATTTTGAAAGAGATGAAACTAAACTCGACACATGTTAAGAAACAAAAAAAATAAAAATATACGATCTCACCTATACACAATAAAATCTATACCTACGGAAAGTAGATTTAATGACAAAACTAAAGGTATCAAGTCCGACAATCGATTTGTAGTGTAAGGCATCCATTTTACTTTCTGAAAATGGAGAAACCTGAAAACTATGCAGGTTACAGGTCTCAGAGGTTATTCGGCTGAATAACTATTCAGCCGAACAATTGTAATTATTCAGCCAAACAATGTATTTTCGTAACAGAGACGTTACAATCAAGGTTGTGCGTCCAAAAAACTAAGTGCAAAAAAAAAATTATCCGTCGAAAAAAAAAATCATTTTAGTAAAACGAAAAAGCCTCATTATTTTCACACCTCTTCATTTTGTATAAGTAAAATGAAAGAGCCTCATCATTTTCTCACCTCTTCATTTCGTATAAGTAAAAATATTTTTGAAGGGGTTTTCAAAGGATATTTCTTTTGCCAAAGGATTTTTTTTACAAGGTATTTTTCCTCTTATTTATTTTTAAGGGGTACATTCAAAGAGTTTTTTCCCAAGGCACTTTTGCCAAAGATTTTGTGTTCTAAAATATTTTTGAAAATAAGTTATTTCTTTGCAAGAATTTTTTCATAGAGTTTTTTTCCAAGATATTTTTGTAAAGTAAGTTATTTCTTTGCAATGGGTTTTTTTCCAAAGAGTTTTCTTTCCAAGGTATTTTTGCAAAGGAGTTATTTTTTTGCAAGGGGTTTTTTCAAAAAGTTTTTTTTCCAAGGTATTTTTGCAAAGTAGATTCTTTGCAATGGGTTTTTTCCAAAGAGTTTTTTTGCAAATAAGTTTTTTTTTCCAAAATATTTATATAAGTTGTTTTTTCAAATAAGGTTTTTTTTCAAAAAGTTTTTTATTCCCAATTGTTTTACAAAGAAGATTTCTTTACAAGGTGTTCTTATTTTTTTCCAAGGGTTTTTCAAAAGGAAATTAAGCAATCATGGAAAATATAAGAAACCGTAAAAAAAAAAATTGATCATAAACGTGATGACGATGCTAATAGGGAAAAACAAAAACTCAGAAATACAGTCAAAAGAGCAAGGGTTGCAGAAAAGAATTGAAGATATAAGAACAAATTTACATGACACTGTTGATGAAATGGAAATTGAAAATAGGGCACAAGAAGAACAAATGGAAGTTGAAGAGACCATTGTTGAAGATGTAAATAGTGATTTACATGTTAATGTTGATGAAGTCAATATTGAAGATCAAAACCAAGATCTAGAAATTGGACCTGGTATGTATATATCATGTATTTTTGAAATTCCTTTTTTATAATAAACTGTATTTTTGGGCATATGTTAAATTAAATTTTACTTGATGTATAGGTACTTTCACCATTGATGATGAAATGTTATAAGACATTGATTGCGACAAATATGGAGAAAAATTACCCATACATGTTGCACGATATCATGCTACAAAAATTTATGATGATATTCTCAAGGATTGTTCAATAGCAGGTGTTACGGAGGGAAATTCCTATGGCTTGGGGTACCACAACAAACAGCTTGACTCCAGAAATCAATCATTTCCAATATGTAATAGAAATTAAATGTCTAACACTAAAAGATCAAACCTCATACCTTATTCCGGATGGTTGAAGTAGATCCTCGTTGAGCTTTCCAACTTCATCTTGAATTGATAGATTACTTCCTCAACAACAAGTAAACAATACAAGCATTCTATATATCATGGTGTTATATCTATTCTAGCATTTATAATCAATAATGTATAAGCATTTGACATAATCCCATGGATAAAATATTCATTCAAACACACATTATTGGACAGGAAAAGATATTTCTATTAATATAAATAAGATATTACAAGATATAACCTTTGTCGGCACGTCTGCGAACCAGAGAAACTGAATCCCCCACATGGGCCTCCACCACTTCAATCCTTCATCTCTAGATAGAAAACGACAAGCTTGGGTATAACACAAAAGTGCTCCAAGGGACAAAGGAATGCAGACTCAAGCATAAGTTTCGGCAACAATGGACTATAGTTTCCTTGCTCTCAATTCTCTCTTATGCCTTCAATGTACAAAGGAGTTCCTTATATAGCTTTTCGAAGGGGTAATGAAAGGTCGAATCTAAGCGATCTCAAGGCATAGGGAAGGCCAGGAGTCAAGTGAGTCGGATCCATGTCAAGGAAAACTCCAAAAGGATTTGGATTTTGTACACATACCGATGTACGCAGTTTTAGTGGCCAAACCCACATATATACGCGATTATAGGTTTATAATTCACGTGTATCATTTTTCACATGTTTTTAAGGATGGTCAAGAAAATATCAAAGGACAAAAAATGGTCCAAGGGGTCTTAGGAGTCTGCAGCGGGACAGGGGAAGGCCATACAAAGTGTGATTCACCTGGAGTGGTGAAATCAGCTATAACAGCAGGACAAGTGCAAATTTTAAGATGTTTATTGGTGTCCAAGAAGTTAGAAGGTGCTACATCATTATTGGGTATTCACAAGGTGACAAAAGAGTCAGAACTAAAACATAATGTGATAGAAAATATAGGTGATGCAATAAAAAAATTTGAAAAATCCAGAAAGAAAGATACCAATGTTGCACATAAAACAATTCAGACAGCAATTGTTTCAACTAGTACTAGACAAAAACATTTGACAACACAACTAGCACAAGAAATTGGAACCTCAAGAAAGACATTATACAAACATAGCAAATTCAAAATGCAAATAGATGAAAATGATGAACTTGCTTGTTAGGCAATTATTTGTAGACAACCTTACAAATATAGAATGGGAGAAGGTGTTAAAGATATTGTACAGAAATATTGGTTGGAACATGCTCGAGTTTCACCAAATTCAAGGGATGTGATACGACAAAGAGTATCACGAAATGTATATGAAAGCCGTCCAAAACATATAATGGAAATGACGCAAGTATAATTGTTCAATAAATTCAAGGAGGATCATCATGGAATTAATATGTTGATCACTACATTTGTGCAACAAAAACCATGGTATGTTAGACCTATTACTATACGTGACACATGTTGTTGTTGTTATCATTTGCAATTTCAATTATATTATGACATGTTACTTTAATTTGGTAAAATGCTTTGGACAAATTCACCACCTCTTCCCATAGTATGTGAATTCATATCTCAAACCCTATGTGAGAGAAATCACGATGAAGTATTTTATAATAATAAATGTGTCAATGGAAAACATTGTCATGGTTGTGGAAATCTTGTTTTATTCCATGATAAATACCCTGTCGATAATGATCAGTCACTTTCAAATGTAACCGTTGATTGGAGAAGATATGAATACAACATTTATTCTACAAGTTCTAGTGATGCACATTCCAAAAGAATTGAATTGCAAGAAGATAAAATATGTGTGACAGATTTTCTCAAGAATTTTGAAAGTGAAATTAATAAATACACCAAGCATTCACATAGAGCACGATGGAAAGACCTTCAATTCAAACATTCCCATGAAATTTTTCCACCTGGAACAATTTTGTTTGTGGTTGATTTTGTAAAAAACTACACATTTGTTGCACAAAAAGAGATTCAAAGTGAATACTATCTGTTACGGAGAGAAATTCCTATGGCTTGAGGTACCACAACAGACAGCTTGACTCCAGAAATCAATCATTTCCAATATGCAAAATAAATCAAATATCTAACATTAAAGGATCAAAACTCGTACCTTATTCCAGACGATTGAAGTAAATCCCTGTTGAGCTTTCCAACTCCAGCTTGAATTGATAAATTACTTCCTCAACAATTAGTAAACAAGACAAGCATGCTATATATATTGGTGTTAGATATACTCTAGCATATATAATCAACAACGTATAAGCATTTGAAATCATTCATGGATAAAATATTCATTCAAACATACATTATTGGACAAGAAAAGATATTTCTATTAATATAAAATATGAGATTACAATGAATACAGCCTCTGTCGGCATGTCTACAAATCGGAGAAACTGAATCCCCCACTTGAGCCTCCACCACCTCAATCCTCCATCTCTCTATAGCAACCTCACAAGCAAAAGGAAAGCTTGGGAAGAACACTAAAGTGATCCAAGGGACAAAGGGATGCAGACTCAAGCATAAGTTTCGGCAACAATGGACTATAGTTTCTTTGCTCTCAATTCTCACATATTCCTCAATGTATCCAAAGGGTTCCTTATATAGCTCTTCAATGGGGCAATGAAGGGTCGAATCTGAGCGATCTCAAGGCATATGGAAGGCCAGGAGACAAGTGAGTCGGATCCATGTCAAGGAAAACTCCAAAAGAATTTGGCCTTTTGCACACATCCCGATGTACGCGGTTTTAGGGGTCAAACCGACGTATATACGTGAGAAAGGGTTTAAAAGTCGCGTATAGCAATTTAAGCATGTTTTTAGGGATGATATTGGAAACATAAAAGGTATAAAAAATTTCCATAGGGTCCAAAGAGTCTGCAGAGGGACAGGGGAAGGCCATACAAGTGTGATTCACCAGGTGTGGTAAAATCAGCTATAACAGATGCCCCCTAATGTGTGAGGTCAGAGGGGTCATACGATGGCCAAAATATATTATAAGTCCATCCCAGAAGTGGAGTGATGAAGAACCTAGTGGAATACCAGCCACCCAATCAGCATAGTACAACGATACAACTCTACATATAACTGCAAATAGATATAGCAGTCCCGGATACATAAGATTACAATGGCCATGAATAGGTATGATACAAAATATGACATTAGTGGTCATCGCCATGTACAATATACATAGATCAGAATCTCCATGATGAATATATACAAAGGATCAAGATCTCCATAATGGCTAAAGATATACAATGGATCAAGATCTCCATAATGGCTGGAAATGTCTGACATATACTGGAATCAAGTCATGACAGCTGAAATCTCATGAACAATGGCACGATCAAGGAGGTAGCATATAAGATATGCCACCAATCTGGAAGGTCTTCTACACAAACCACTACGAGTACAAGTCCTACTATGTGAATAGAGGTGTTGAGGTCGAACATAGTAGTCCATCATCTGATTACCAGTCATTGATGTATACCATTAATAGACGCGAGATCACCCACCGATAATGATAATGGGAATCAAGGTACTGGAGTGAAAACTAACAAGTGTGAATAAATTTGTTGAGGTCGAACACTTGATAGAATCCATTGATCAAGGGACATTGATGTATTCCCAAATAACTGTCGATGGCGAGAGAACCTGCCACTGATGATTGCAAGTCTCAAGGCACTCAAAAATGACTCTAGATTCCAATCCTAGAATAAATGATCTGAAGTCGATGGGATGAAATATGTTGGAAGGAGGAAATTAAGGTGTCCCCCATCATCCAACACGAGGTACTCAGCAAAGTTGTATAATGTGGAAGGACTCGATCATAAGGTGCCCAAACTAGTAACTGTACCAGGAATGGCCAACATGCAAAGTCGAGATAACTGAGGAATGGCCGACTCAGGTTTCAAATTCCTTAAAACAAGAGTATAACGGTGAATGGTGACTGAATGTAGGCAGCATAGACTCAATATACAAAATTGAGACATCTTTACGACACAAGAGGCATCGATAGAGGCTCCATAGGGACTGGAAGCTTAACCAGTCGATGGAGATAAACTCAAATAAATGAGTACAGCTCCTAAATTCAAACTATAAACCCAACCAATAGATGTGATATACAGTGCTATGTTCGAAGGTGACACGACTCGACAGCTACCAAAGATAACATCTTTCCTTGTCCGACTTTTTGGTTTTTTAAATTTTTTTTTTTTGGACTTTTTTAAATATTTAAAAAGCTTGAAAAAGAATAAAACTGCTTTATAGTTACAGACTCGGAGGAGATGAGTGTCATATGGGTAAACAAACTAGTTCCAAGCAGTGGAACATACCTATGCTCAATGCAAGGATACATGTGTAGGATAGCGGCACTTGGGGGAAAGTCCCCTCTCGGTAAAATAGGGAATCAAGCTGCAAAGGATATAAAAGATGGCTCTGCATGGCTAGACATGAGACAAGCTCAGGCTATATGTCTGATACTCAAAGTCAGGGAAGCCGGCATAAGGCTCAATGAGGCAAGCAAAGCTCATGATAATGCAATTACAACTTGACATAAGGGAGTCCCAGTGAAATGGCCAGCATAAAGTTCAAGAGGAGTATGAAGCTCTTGTTCAAAGACATGGTGGGGCTAAAAGGGACTCCTGGACCTAAGAGAGGACTCACAGCATGGGTACCAAATGAAAAAGGGAGATAACTAGGACACCCATGTATAGGAAAGCTCTACCATTCACATAATATCACTTCTAACAACAACATGAAGGTTCTGTGATACCATTGTTATAGTTTATTTCACCACTCCAGGTGAATCAAACTTTGTATGGGCTTCTCCTATCCCGCTGCAGACTCCTAAGACCCCTTGGACCATTTTCTGTCCTTTGATGTTTTCCTGACCATCCCTAAAAACATGTGAAAAATGATACACGTGACTTTTAAACCTATAATCGCGTATATACGAAGGTTTGACCACTAAAACCGCATACATCAGGATGTGTACAAAATCCAAATCCTTTTGGAGTTTTCCTTGACATGGATCCGACTCACTTGACTCCTAGCCTTCCCTATGTCTTGAGATCGCTCGGATTCGACCTTTCATTACCCCTTTGAAAAACTATATAAGGAAATGTTGAGGCCTGGAAATTCTCAAGCGACAACAGTAAGGGATTCTCCCCAATCAACGTTCCCAACTAGCCCATTGACTGTTTGTTATAGGGAATCCGTCCGGTTTACGGTCCGGCTACCGTAGGTCAAGTACAAAACAAAGGTTTTATCGGTTGCGGCCCGGTCCACCGAGTTTTTTGTATTTTTGACTTAATGTATGAGATGCATATACCTAATTAACTATGCAGGGTGATGAGGATGCAGGGAGCAGTCACAATGTGATGCGTAGGTTCTTACCTCTCGTCTTAGAATCACTTGCATCTAAATCACATATGCAGCCATGAAATGAACTAACTATCTACCTAACTATCTATCTATCTTTCTATCTATCTACCTATCCCCGGGGAGCAAACTGAAATTTAATTATGAGTAATGTAAAGTGTACATGTAACATAGAGAGAAACTACAGTTAGCTGATATCTCTTCCCACAATGCATGAACAATTAAATATATTTCAACAACCAAATAGCCAATTGTTTATGAATTACATTCATTACTCATGGTGGAAATTTTCATAAAATAAACCGGAGAACATTCATACAGGAACATAGGTTCAAAGAGTTAGAACGGTCTCACAGTTAATGGATACAAAGTTGAAAATGAAATAGTTCCTCTTCAACAAATCCATAGCACAACATTTGAATATTCCACCAAGCTTTCTCCAATAGGCAAACTGTAATTATCTATTGCAAAAGGAAATAGTTCTTCTTACAATATGTCTTCATCAATCTAACTGGGAAAAAGTCATTTTTCCCTTCTAAGCTTTCTATCTTTATACAAAAGGGTGAGACTGTTGGGTTGCCCAAAGTGACCTTTGGGCTTCCCAACCCCTCATTTCCCAATGTTCTGCTTTTCTTAAATGTTTTATAAAAAATAATTACAATAATGACCAATCCTTTATGAGGAGGGTCCCACTTGAGCATCTAGAAACTTCTTCCATGACGCAGAATCAGAGGCAATGCCTTCAAATGCACAAGGTTCCAAAAAATGAATGTTGATTTCAAATTTTTCGGCCTGGTTCTTTATGGCTTCCACTCTGGCTGCGCTTAACCGAAGCTAGTCTTCCAAGATTTGCACACTAACTGCTGAATGGCCTACTTCGCTTCTCAGAATCTGGTCATCAATGGCCTTGATGTGCTGCATTCTTGCTTCTTCATCCTGATATTTATTCTGCAAAAAATCCGAAAATGAGTCATGGTCCGGGAAAGCCTCGAGCCTCTGCTCAGCCTCTATTTGGCACCGGTTGTAGGTAATGAGAAGTCTTCTGAAAAACTCGGTGCATAATCCCTTTATCTTTTTAATTGCCTTCTTGAAATCTTCAGCAGTGTTGATGGCGAAATCTACCAGGTCATAATCCTGCTTAAGCGCCTGTTTATCTTTTGATGGTAGCTCTGCTGGAGCTTCTTCGTTGCTTTCCAACCTCGCCATTCTTGTAGTCAGGACCTTGAGGACGTCCTGAGATCTGTCCACAAAGTAATATGTTGTTTCCAAGATCTCTCCTAATCATCCATCGATCTGCAGCACTCTACATCTTTCTTCTTCAACAACAGTCTGTAGCTGTAGCATCTTGGCCTTTTGGGCCAAGACATGCTCTTTGAATGGTTGTAGGTTAACCTGCTATTCTCTTGCTTCCTCCAGAGTAGTTGTTAGCGAGGAAATCTGTTCCTGGTGTTCCTTTTTCAGTTCTTGGGTGTGCAGATCATTTGCCTCCAAGAGGATCTTTTGCTGCTCTTCTAGCTCCTCCACCTTTGCTAGTAGCTGTTCCTTTTCAGTTCTTAATTCTTGGTATTCTTTCTATACTCTTTCCAGAGACTCCTGTGTCATTTCCAAAACTTGTATTTCTCCTTGGAGGGCCTGTACTTCAGCTCTTGAGGACTTCATTTCCCTTCGCATATCTTCATATTTCCTCCTGAGCATGTTGCTTTCTTCCCTCTCTTTCCTCAATGTATCTTTCAACTGAGCAAAGGATTTCTTGGACTGCTCTAAGTCAGTTCTTACCTTGTCCATGTTATCTTCTGAGGCGTGGAGGAGTGTAGTCCCGGCTCTCAGGGTGAGCCTCAGATCTTGGTATGTTCCTAACATAACAGCCGTATCCATTATCATTTTACCAGGCATACTTCCTGCTTCTACTTTCCTTTCTGTTCTCTTTATTATTCTCTTTGTTGCCCTATCATAATATACAGTGTTGAAATCAGGGATTTCTTCCCCTATTTTCTGAACAAAAGGAACCAGCTTGAGAGTGGGGACCATGGGAGTGCTGGCAGCAGGTACTTGTGGGTTCTAAACCTCGAGGTTCTCAACATCTTGGGTCTGCCCTCCAGCTATGTCAGAAGCTGACTGTTCTATCTCAGTCTGTGTCAGCTTCAACCTTTCTGCCTACTGCTTTTGCAGCTCCTCATCAAGATTTCTCTTCGCTTATTCAGCTGCTTTCCTAGCTGCTTCTTCTTCCTCTTTAGCTGCTTCCTGGGCTTTCTCAGCTGCTTCTTCAACTGCTTTTCTTTTCCCTTCTTCTTCAGTATGCAACCATTCTGTAGCTTCTTTTGCCAACTTCTAAGCTTATTCATTTCTCCTTTTGGCTTCTTCCTCAACCTTAGCTTGTTCATCCCCCTTTCCACCTTTGATGGTGATCTTCTTCGTGAATCTCCTCTTCAGTGCTGTCATGTTCGGGGCATTTCGAAATACAGATTCATCCCTATCAAAATGGTGGGTATACTCAAAATGCACCTTGTTTTCCTTAAAATGCTCCGCAACTTTACCATGAGAGTCATTTCTGTGGTAGGGCATCTCGCCAAAGTGGAACTTCTCCATCTCCTCTACGAATTCACCAGCTTGTTTCACCTTAGTGAACCTGTATCTTCCTAGTCTGAAAGGTAAGGGAGGATAAGCAGTCTTCTTATGCTCGAACAGGAAGCTGCCTATTCCATCCAAGAACACTTGTCTGACTGCCTCCTTATGGGCAATGTAATCAGTTGCGTATTTTGGCAGTAGAGAAGGTGCTCTCGAGCCTCCAAAGATCCTGAAGTACATGCCATGTTCGGCTAAATAGTAGTCTGCATAATCTTGTATCACTTGCATGGCCTCCTCCGACACACAATCACACTCTTTCTGGAAAATGAGTGTGTATAGTGGCATAATGAAGTGCTCACAGGCTTCCCTGTAATAACTGTGGTACTAGTGTGCCCACAATGGTCTATAAGCAGCATAAACAGGCATTCTTTCCCTATCCCAGATGCACCTGAGACCAGGGAAAGGCTGGTTGCATAGTATACAGTCTATGAGTATTGAACTCATATAAAATTCAGACCTTTTCTGGGACTCTCCTTCCACGGCTGAGGCCAAGCAAGAAGAAAGACTGCTTGATACAAGGCTGGCCCAGTTGAAGATTGTCCCTTGGGTTGCCACATGAAAAATGATGGGTATCCACTCTAGCTTGAAGAATCTGTCATGAGCTCTCCCAAAGACCCTATTAAGCATCAGAGCTATAAATCTATAGGGAGCCCTCAAGCTCACTGTATCATACTCACCCATGGGTCTATATCGGTAATGTTTTCCCTGCAACAGCATTCTCTTAAGAGTCTCTACCAGGTCCATTCTAATGCTATTCATCCAATCATCAGATAAGAATACTTGGGCTTCTGGCAGGTGATAAGCCAACGCCACATATCCAGGGATAAATGCAGCATAGCTCTGTCTCTCAACATTTTCCAGAATCATTGTGGTTACATCTGCCCGGGGTAGAATCCAGCCAATTACCTCAGAGCATGGGAACAGCTCTGGTCTTGTGGTGACTTTCATAAGGGAAGATCTTTCAATGTTTGCATATATGGACTCTTCTTCTAATCCCATGTCGGGAACTTCTCTTCGGGTAATCAGTCTATAGATTTTCCCCCACTGGTATTCAAGTTCCATGCCAGAAATGCATTTAGTGTCTTCATATACGTATTCTATCTTGGTGACCACTTCTACTTCTGGCTCTTCTTTGACCATAGGGGCCTTCTTCTTTTGTCTCTTTGACATTGTGAGCACAAATTCTTCCTGCCATATATAACATTGTAACATTAAGCCATTCCAGTTG
Organism: Pseudotsuga menziesii; assembly: GCA_001517045.1. Lineage (NCBI taxonomy): Eukaryota > Viridiplantae > Streptophyta > Pinopsida > Pinales > Pinaceae > Pseudotsuga > Pseudotsuga menziesii. Next base: position 129,549 of record LPNX011110577.1, on the reverse strand, counting down.
CATACACTTATATGACAATGTGCAGTGTTTTACTTCTTTTATGTGTATCATGACAGCAATTATTTAGCGAAGCTAACATATGTGTATGACCTTACTAACAGAGCTATTGAAACACGATGCACATTGTTCAGTGAATCAGTCTAGGTCTAGCATGATTGAAAAGAGTTACATGCAGTAAGATTATGCAAACTAGCACTGATTGCCAATACCAAACATTTCTCATAATGCAATCGGATGGAAAAACATCTACATTATCGCGAAGAAAACTCCCACTCTCTGCGGGTGCCATTATCAAAACACTACGCGGGACAGATAGGGGAAAATTATGCAAACCCTCAAATGAAGCTTTTAACAACACCACTACCCTTGCGACTTCTGAACGTCGTGACATATCCCCTCCACAGGTTAGGGTTTAAAAATAACTACGCGCAGAACAGTGGGGCTAAATGATGGCTATTCGAGGATGCGGGTAAAAGGGAAACCCCCAAATGCTACAGAAAACCACAAAACTCTCCCCCTGCAAACCTATCATTACACACAGGGTGGCTTGGCGCAGACGGCGTAATGGCCGTCTGCACCAAACCCCCATCCACTACGCGCGAGGTTGCAAACGGAAAGCCGTGGGCAAAATATTGCTTTGGGGTTAAAATGCCCCACCCCATGGTCAAAAGGATAAAAACTCCACCTTTATAGGTGTCTAATTTAATGGGACAAGGAATACGGTCGGGGAAGCAAACCATCATAGAAAACCACCAACAGTTCAAACGAAAAAGGAAAAACGAAGAGCCTACCTGGCAATACGGCGAGTATGGCGGGTCGACGACGGTCAGGACTCCACAATTGCCACCTGGATGCAAGTACACTGATCGAGGGGTCCTTCACTAGCTTGAGAACATGACAATGCGACAATGACAATGCTCGACAGTCAAAAAATAACAATAGAATAATACAACAACTTGACTCCATTTATATACACACGGCCAAACTTCAGTGGCGGGTAAAAGATCGGATGGCGAACCGTTTTCGAATCGGAGGACGAAAACGAACGCTCTTCCGCAACGGCGGATGATCAAAGCTCTAAGACTTCCATAGGGTCAAACATATCGGATGGCAGACCACTTCGGATCGGAGACTGAAAGCCAACTTTCTTCTGCAACGACGGACAACCACAACGTCAAACCACCCGTGGAGACATGCATGGCGGAGAAAGGCTAAAATATTGGAATATGAAAGGCCATTTCTTTCCACAATAGCGAAAGACCGAACCACAGATCTATCCGCAACGGCGAGTGGGAGTCAGAAACCAAAAGTTATTGGGAGAGCTAACGGTGTGCCGTCCGCAACGGCAGAGGAAAAAGTCATAAAAATTTCTGATGTGAAACCAAAAGTATCTGACATAGAATCAAAGAAATTGGAAAAAATAATCGAAGTCAAACCGGAAACCCATCCGCAATGGCGGAAGAAGAAATCACAACTGCTCTGATGTGAAACCAAAAAGCATTCGACGTGAAAACAAAGAAATCGGAAAAAAGTAATTGAAGTCAAACCGAAAATCTATCCGCAATGGCGGAAGCAGAAGTGACAATGGTTCCGATGCAAAACCAAAACCCAGCCGATTTCGCCAACCGAATCGAGAGCAAAGTCGAAGTTAAAACTAAAAATCCTTCCGCGATTATGGAGAAAGAGATGACAAGTCTTTCCGATCTAAATCCAAAAATCAGCCGATGTGAAAGACCGAAGGATCGAAAGACGAAAATGCATTTCCTTCCGCAACAGCGAAAGACCAAAACGAATATTCACCCACAACGGCGGAAGATCAAAACAAAATACCTTCCGATTCAAGCATGCTTCAAACGCAATTAAAGGCAAATGATGAAGGTTTGATCAATCATTGAAATTCTTAATCATTTTAGAAAATTGAAAAACAACTGTAGATCAATCCAAGCATAAGCAAGTCTTTCTAAAACATTCTCAAACCAAATCCAAGAAGACAATCAAACTAATTCAAGCAAAAGGAGGGTCCTAAAAAATTTTGGAATTTTGGGAAGTTTGTTGCAGCTGCAATAATTGGCAACTACCTGGTGAACCCCAGATTTCTGAATTAACTCCTTCCCAGTGCAAGACCGTCTAAATAAAAGTTGAAATCTTCTAGATGTTTGTATCCCTGGGCTGGCCAACTTAAGCATTTAAACCATTGAGAAGTAGTCTATTCTTTGGGAAATGGTAACATCAGAAATATTACAAGTCTGAATAACTCTTTTGAGGCCAAATAAGTGAGGTTTATTTTTCCTGTCCTTAGGTAGTTTCCAGCCTGGACACCACAGGATTGTAACAGATAGTAAACAGTATTATCCTTTTGTTCCTCATTCCCATGCCAACTACACTTTTGTGCCTTTTGAACTTTAGTTCTTTTGATATGAGTCCTCCTGCATGAATTTCTTACTGGATTTTAATTCAGGATCCTCTATCCCATAGTGTCCTTTTGTGTGAACAGTGTACTTCATATTTCAGTTCACGGACGAAGAGGATATTGTGGCAATTTAGTACTTCATGCTTTGATACTTTGCTTTGATATGTCTTGTTTCTTTTGAGGAGTTTTTTTACTCTTGATAGCTTTTAGCTTTTTTGAAATTATGGCATGGGATCATTTATATATGATATACCGTTTACCCTGCTTCCTTTCCGTGGGTCTTTCGCTGTCACCCCCTTGGATATTTAAGATGTGAAATGGATGGAGCCTCGAAATAGTATTCCAGACCTCTTTACTTCTGAGTTATTTATAGGGGTTAAATAAGACTTCAATGAATGCATGGCCGGTTAGGAACACTGCTACTAGAAGACAATCTATACTTTAAAGCACAGTTTTTTGCTCAAGATTTCAGTTAATAAAGAACCCTGATGTTTCCATTGCAACCCAAAAGTTTGCCTCTTTATTCAAAACCAAAACAAATGCTAACAAAGCAATAAAAGAAAACAACATCAAATCAAATAATCAAATGAAAAGGCATCAAATCATTTAAAGAAAACAAAACAATTTATTTATGTACAAAGCAAAAAGAAAGAAAAATTTCACACACTCCTGAAAAAAAAAAAAAAAAAAAAAAAAAATTAAATCTAGAGAGCTAAAGGGTGGGATGGATCATAGACATGAGATATCTAACCATGGTCTAGCTGGGCTATTTTTGAAACTGAACACATGTCTACTATCCTACAATCATATCTTACAACCTGAAGAAGTTGAAGGAGCTCAGGCTGAGCGTCAGTCATAGAACTGGCCTTGCTTGAGGTATGATGTCTTAGCTTACACTCAGTGAGATAGTTTCCCAGGACATAATTAGCAGATTCATTTCCTTCCCCTAGCTTAGTGACAGTATACTTCATGTAAGGTTCTCTCAAAATCTTAATCTTATTTGGGGTACCTGTGAGAGGAAACAATAAATGAGACCAATCTGAAGCAAAATAGCCTTTTAACCTGGAAGACCAATCTCTGTTGAGAATAAGCCCATATCCACTAGGTATGTCAGCCACAGTGATGTCAATAAATTGACAAATCTTGTTGTTTGCAGACAAGCGAATGAGGACATTTTTCATTTCTCCCACTACTTTGACACCTGAGCTGTCTAATTGCGTTACTTCACAAAATGTGGACTCTGGATTTCCCTAAATATTTTTGCAAATCTCTAGAGGCATAACATTCACCGCTGATCCAGAATCTACCAAGCAATTATGCACATTGTGATTCAACATTTCTAGGGTCAAAAGAAAAGGTGGGGTATCATCTTTATCTTCCCAACCTAGTTCTATGTCTTCTTCTACTGGTTGGTTTTGAGTAGGCAAATCCTCTTCATGCTCTCCAATTTCATTAGTGTTTTCCTCACTAACACCTATCAGTTCTTCTACAGGTTTGACAATCTCAGTGATTGGCTCTGCCTCTTGGTTGAGGGTATTGGCTCTAGGGGTTTTGTCCTCAACCTTCACCTCTACTTGTCTCTTGACATTCTTTTGCAGTCTTTTGATCTTCAAAATTGTCAAATCTATATCCTTTGTCGCTATAGGTGTGCATTCAATTTTGAGAGCACTCTCTTCAGTGTCAAAAAGCAAGATACCATTCCATGAAAGCATAGTGTCATTATCTTGTTTCTCCATAGCCTAGTTTTTCTTCTCCTCCTTGCCACTTTTCTTGGTTACTTTAGAATCTAGCAGCTGATTCATAACCAGTGTTATCGAATTCAACCATTGCGGGCCTTCTTTTCCGAATGAGGTTGTTGGTGAAAAATGCAGAAATTATCACCCCCTACTTCTGTTATGTTTACTGATGGTAGATGTGGGGGAGGGACTTGCCATTGGTTGTTATCCTCTCTTTTTGGATAATAGGGTTTGTGAGTTTTTCCAGCTTCCCTCCCTTTCTCTAGGTCTATTATTCTATTGGATAGATTCTGCATCATTTTCAGCATTCCCTGATAATCATGTGAGTGATCCTCTTTAGGTTTAGACAACAGTAAAGCTCTTCTCCCGGTAGTCTTCTCTTCAAGTAAGTCAGGTTAATATTCTACACTTTCCATTTCAGCTTATACCCTTCCTACCTCTTCATAAGTCTCTACCAATGTAGGCTTGGCTTTCATTTTAGTGAACATAGCTAACTTAGGTCCTAGGGTAGATGTATAATATTCAATTAAGACCTTGTCTGAGGGTCTGTCAGCTTCAGAAAAATTCTTTAGGTATAATGAGAATCTTTGAGTGAACTTATGTACCTTTTCATTCTTCTCTTTTCTTAACAAACCAAGACCTTTCATCAATGAGGCATGCATTTTTTGAGCTTTGTATTTACTCCTAAAAAACCTTTCGAAAGTGTTCCAGTCTGGGATCGAGTTTGCGGGCAGGGCAAAGTACCATGAAGCAGCTGCCCCTTTCAAGGTATGAGGGAATAATCTACAGACAACATCTTCGTACTCCCCAGCCCTCAACCCTTCTACTGCTAAATAAAAACTCTACAAGTGATCATCTACAGCAGTCTTTTCCTCAGGGTCAAACTTAGGCAGCAGCTTATCAAAACCCTAAGGTAAGTTATGCAATGGAGGCGTAAGTTTCAAAGGTGATCTAGCTCTCCAAGAAGGTAATGGGTTGGGCTGGTTCACAATCACACCAGCCATGAGTATAGGCAAAAGAACAAAAATCTGAGCAAAGAGCAACGTAGGGTGAGAACAGGATTTCCTACTTCAAAGGTATAACCGAAACTGGTAAGTGCTTGGGTCAGGCTGAAAGATTCAAAAATATCTACTGGTAAGGTAATATTGAGAAAACTAAGTTTCCACGGCCAGCCATTCACTGGCATCCCTCCTTCTAGCACCAAAACTGTTGAGGCCTGGAAATTCTCAGGTGACAACAGTAAGGGATTCTCCCCAATCAACGTTCCCAACTAGCCCGTTGACTGTTTAGTATAGGGAATCCATTCGGTTTACGGTCCGGCTACTGTAGGTCAAGTACAAAACAAAGGTTTTACCGGTTGCGGCCTGGTCCACTGAGTTTTTTGTATTTTTGACTTAATGTATGAGATGCATATGCTTAATTAACCATGCATATGTGATTTAGATGCAGGTGAGTCTAAGACGAGAGGTAAGAACCTGCGCATCACATTGTGACTGGTCCCTGCATCCTCATCACCCTGCATGGTTAATTAGGTATATGCATCTCATACATTAAATCAAAAATACAAAAAAATCGGTGGACCGGGCCGCAACCGGTAAAACCTTTGTTTTGTACTTGACCTACGGTAGCCGGACAGTAAACCGGATGGATTCCCTATACCAAACAGTCAACGGGCTAGTTGGGAACGTTGATTGGGGAGAATCCCTTACTGTTGTTGCCTGAGAATTTCCAGGCCTTAACAGGAACTCCTTTGTACATTGAAGGCATAAGAGAGAATTGAGAGCAAGAAAACTATAGTCCATTGTTGCCAGAACTTATGCTTGAGTCTGCATCCCTTTGTCCCTTGGAGCACTTTTGTGTTCTTCCCAAGCTTGCCTTTTGCTTGTGAGATTGCTATCTAGAGATGGAGGATTCAAGTGGTGGAGGCCCAAGTGGGGGATTCAGTTTCTCTGTTTCGCAGATGTGCCAATAGAGGTTGTATCTTGTAATCTCTGATTTATATTAATAGAAATATCTTTTCATGTCCAATAATGTGTGTTTGAATGAATATTTTATCCATGGGATTATGTCAAATACTTATACATTATTGATTATATATGCTAGAATAGATCTAACACCATGATATATAGAATTCTTGTATTGTTTACTTGTTGTTGAGGAAGTAATCTATCAATTCAAGATGAAGTTGAAAAGCTCAATGGGGATCTACTTCAACCGTCCAAAATAAGGTACGAGGTCTGATCCTTTGGTGTTTGACATTTAATTTCTATTGCATATTGGAAATGATTGATTTCTGGAGTCATGTTGTCTATTGTGGTACCCCAAACCATAGGAATTTCTCTCTGTAACAGAATTGGCGACTCCCCTGGGGAGTTCCTAGTAGTTGTCCTTTGGGGGTTGTTCTATCAGCATTCAATGAATTTGAATTTCTCTTTCTCTCTTGTTTCTATGTCGGTTCTGGGGGCATGTTTGCCTGGTAGTGTCTGATTGGTGTGAAGTTTGTCTCATCCTGTCTGTTTGCCTTGATTTTTATGCACCTTTCTTCCTGTACGCGAGTTTTTAACTCACAGTCGCGTATACACGCGGGTTTATTGTGAAGATTCATGTATGCCCTTAGTTTTGCCTTTTTGTGGAAGTTAAATGGTTGCTGGGTGAAGTTTGATGTTTACTGAGTCTCCTTTGGCACTGCCTGAGTCTGTTTATACCTCTGTTTCTAACCAGAGACGTTTTTTTTAGGCTAATTTTTTTTAAGAAAGTTCTTGTCATGGCATTTTTTATTTTTTGTTTGAGATTAGTGCATTAGATTTATTTTACCTTAGTGCTTTCCTTGAGTACTGTTTGTGTGTCCTTGTAGAGTCTGGGGGTTGTAGAATCATTCTTTTGCTTTTTGTATCTCATTTTATTTCAAAAAATCCAAAAACATTTGCTTATCATCATGCATTGCATTTTGCATTGTGCATTGTACTTGCACTAGATTTGCTTTGGAGTATTAGTTAGAATTTCATATAGGAAAGCTTGCATTCCTCATTTGAAGAAAAATTGTGCATTTCACATAGTAGCATACCCTGTTTTCATGGACACAATGCATTTGCATTGATTGTTAGGTGTGCATTTTACTTCATGTTGTGTCATAACACCATTAGTTGCATGGCCATATCCCTCTTTTGAGTAATAAAGCCAATTAAAATCAACAATTAAATTAAAATGAACTACACTATTTTCTTTTATAGGGTGCACCAACAAGCTTAGGTTTTAATATCTTGGAATAGTTCATTGTGAGTAAATTCTCCAAGATCACTAAACAACAACATATATGTGTCTGTCTAGGTGAGTGTGTGAAATCCTTGCTATAACCAGTGTTTCTCAGGATCCTCCTCTCAAAAGGGAGTTAAGCACGAGGCAGTGTGAGCGGTTACTGATTGGGATGACCCCTAGTAATAACTAAGTAGCACCAGAGATATTTCCAGGATTGTATTCGTATTTGGGGGCTCTTTCGAGAGTTTTTGGCTTTGCTACACTGCCCATATGGTCAATTCTTCCTACGACTGTCCACCTGAGCATTGATTATATTGAGGTGACCTTAGTGGCCTTACCTAGGATATCGAGGGGGTACTTTATAGGGGTTATTATGAGGGTGTCCCAGCTAGGTTTGGGTCAGAAAACATAGTCTCTTTACGCGTTAAAGCTGAGGGCCACAATAATTGGTTACATACCTCTTCTTGTTGTGTATGGGAGTCTCAAGCCTCTCCTAGGCGAGACATACCTGGTTCATTCGAGAGCTCACTTATCATGCCTTTGATTGCTTGCATTTGGCTTTAGATTTTATTAGTGATTGCTCTATGCACGATAGCTTGCCTAGGGTTTACGTAAATAGAGAGTCTTTTCTATTTTTTGAGTCATTGTGGATTCAGGCACGGCTCCTCGCTGTTCTCGTCATTTAGCAGGACTTCCACCTTCTACTTCTCCTCCTCCTTTGGGAGAGATACCTAGATAGTCTAGGCAGACTACTTTGCAAATTGATTCACACACCATGGGAGACCATATAGAGGGTATTCCTGAACCACCTTCTCCCATTCATGTAGACAATGGGGAGTTTACTCCTACTTACGATCCTTCACCCGACTTGGATGAGTTAGGTCTTGTGATTTCTAAGATAGGAACCTTGCATGATAGACCTACTCACTCTAGGGTTGATTCTCCATCGACGCATTACCGGTATGGAATGCCGGAGGATGCCGAGACTCATTTTGAACCCACCAACACTAGTTATGGTAGTTATGGTATGTATGGTTTTCCTACACATGATTTGGCATTTCATGTCGAATCTGACTTCAAGCCTAACACTATGCCTGTGGGCACTCTCATTCCTTACCATGCGGAGAGGTTTGGGAGCACTAGTCACATTGCACCTTCCATCCCGGTGGTGGAAGTTACATCACATATCCCTCCTAGGTCTAGGGTTAGTGATCCTATTAGGATACCAAATCTGAGATGAGTGACTATAGGGAATACTACGTACTTAATCACTCAGATCCCTTCATCCTCTATCCCTAGTTCTTCAAATGTTCACCCTCCACCTCATTCACGTGGTCCTTCGGGCCGAAACGTTGCTACGAGTTATGTCTGTACTACGGTTACTAGACCAGTTGTGTCTTAGCGTCATGTACTTCCCGTTGTTTCAGGAGCTCATGCTCATATTTCTAGAGGTCACATTCCTACTTCTGGAGTGTATATTCCTACTTCCGGAGCGTATGTTCCTACTTACGGCGTGTCTCATGGGACATCTCATGCGATAACTTATGGACCCTATTATGGGACGTAGTATGGACAAGGTTCTTCACCTTATGGAGGCGGGTATCAACAACCTGCTTACTCTCCTAATTACAGCTTTGTAGCTCCTAATAGTCAAGGTCCACCACACTATGGTGCTTCCACGCCACCCTATACGGGTCAAACAGGAGGAGGGCACTATGGCCAAGGCCATGGTGGTAATCAGACCTATATGAATCAGGGAGCGGTCCATCGAGCTCATCATCCTAGGATCCCTTTCCTCGCGACACTGAATCTTCCTGACTTGTCGAGATTGACGAATGATCCTGTAGCTCATGACTTGGCTTGGCTGACTATCCCTACTAAGCTTCCCTTGGACATACCTAAGTTTGAGGGCAAACCGGGAGAGGATCCGAGCGAACACGTTACTACGTTTCACCTATGGTGCTCTTCAAATTCCTTACATCGGGACTCAATCCATTTGAGACTATTTCAACGCACCCTTACAGGGCCTGCTACGAAATGGTATATAGAGCTACCTAGAGTGGCATTTGCTTTGTTCGACGACCTTGCGATGACTTTTCTTAATCACTTCCAGGTACCAGTGCGCTATAACATTGGTACTGAACTCTTGTCAAAATTTTGATAGGATAAATCCACACATATCTTGGATCATATTCAAGAGTGGCATAGACGGAAGAGGTTAATTAAAGCCTTTATACCGCTAGAATTCCTCCTTGAATGGTTCCTTAATTCGTTATTGCCATATATAGTGAAGGATGTTTCTACATCCGGAGTGCAGAATGAGGAACAAGCAATTTTTAGGGTGCATGAACTGGACTTGATTTATGCTCAGTTCAGTTTGTTATATGAGATTATTCCCAATGCTCTGCATTCTAGTTTCGACCCCAAAGTCAAACCTGGACCACATACCGATGGCATTGTGGGTTGTGCAAGTGCAAAACCTACAGATTCGGTTGCAAAACAAGTTAGCCAATTGTCAATCAACCAATCTACTTTGGGACAAGCTACGGCTTCATCTCAGCCCGCCCAAATGGTGAGTGTACTTTCTGTGCAGTCGTCGGACCAGAAGGGTAACCAACAGTCTAGACAGAATAGAAAAAAGGGTAAGAATAATCGTAAGGGTGGGAATAAGAATGAGAATGCTAATAATAATGACAAGAATGGCTGTAATGATCGGGGGAACAAGCAAGCTAAACGTAAGGTTAAGTTCCCTTGCAAGTTGTGTAAGGACGATCACCTCACTTACTTGTGCCCTCGTATTGATGAAGCTTCGAGGTTCTTGGCATAGGGCCCAGCTGTGCTAACTAACCCTTTACCGCACAATCAAAATATGAACTCAAAGTCCCATGACTAGTCTGGTGCTAATCAAGATCCGCCGAAGGGTAGTGGTCGTGGTTGCATTAACATGGTCCGTGCTACGAAAGTTGTAACCCGTGCGAAAGATTATGGTTCATCACAACCCAGCCCAGGAAAAGAGACTGATCCACCAGGGTCTCTTTTGCATATTGAGAAACCAGTGGATAAACCTGAAGATGCACCTCGCATTCCTAAGGGAGTCCTTAAGCATTCGGGGCACAATCCAAATTCCCGAGATACCTAGAACTATTCAGTTGTCAAGGATTTGGGGCACACTCCTTGTGCGATGTCTGCATTGGAAGTGCTTCAGAGTTTTCCTTCGCAAAGGAAGGAGTTTCTTTCTTCCCTTGGTGTGAATGATGATGATTCTTCCTCCATGATTGAATTTGAAACTGTAGGACTTCAGCCTCGCTTGCCTTACTATGTGTCTCTTTTGATTCATGTAGAATGTCTTAATATGATCGTCAAGCACACTGTGGTTGACGAAGGCGTTGCTGCTTCTGTGATTTCTTTATCGTGTTGGAAGGGTTTAGGTTCCCCTAAGTTGTCTAAATCAGTGACCATGTTAACTGCATTCGATGGGAGATCGTTTAGGCTGCACGTCATCCTTCCTTCCCTTAAATTCCATTTGGGAGGGAAGACCGTTGGAATAGAGGTCGAGGTGGTTGATGCACCCCTTGACTACAATCTCTTGCTGGGTAGGAATTGGATGTACAGTATGCAAGCCGTTGCTTCTTCCCTATTTTGCGTTGTATGCTTTCCACATAACGGGAAGATAGTAATGATTGATCAAATGACATTCGAGAATCCATCCATTACCACATCTTTAGGAGCTTCGATCCTGATCATTGAGCACTCTCAGCTAGCAACTGGGAGTGTGGGTGTATGCATGTATCCATCCCTCATGGGAAGCTTTAGTTGTCCTGCTCCGATTCTTATGATAGGTTCTAGTTCCAGTGAGGCTTCGACATCTATGAGATCGATGTCTTTTCACATGAGTCATATGGAAGATCCTTGGATTCTTCCTACACCGAGTACTCCAAATGAGCCCATCGTGATGGACGTGTCGCTGCCTACAACTATGATAGCTTATCAAGCTAACCTTGAGTGTGTTGCAAAGCCTAGTTCTTCCTCTTCATGAACAGAATAGAAGGACCCTTATGTGCTTCTGGCATGGGCAGTACATTCTTCTCACGTGCAGGACTACCTTGATATGGTTTTCCCTTCATATGAAGCAATTATTGAGGCTATGTCAGGAGTTGAGCCACCATGGGAGGAACTCCATCATAGATCATACTTTCTTCCCGAGCTTGACCGCTTGGACCGTGAGGATTTTAGGGCGGTTCTTAGTGCGAGAGTTGGTAGTCCTATGGTTCTGTTAAGCTCTCCTGGTCAGATGGCTGACAAAAACATGGCAAACATATCTTCAACAATTCCTATCAACATCTGTCACGATCCTGGCAGGATAGATAATGTCTATATTGGGGCGGAATGTTCCCATGTTGAGATTCTAGAATACACTGAGCTATTTAAATAATTCCGTGATATCTTTGTGTGGTCTTACAATGAAATGTCAGGTATCAACCCTTGAATTGTCAAGCACAAGATTAAGACTTACCCCAATGCTAATCGTGTTCGACAACGATTGCATGCAGTGAATTCGAGGAAAGCACCCATGATTAAGGAAGAGATAGAAAAGCTATTAAAAGCCGGTTTTATCTATCCCGTTCCCTTGACAGAGTGGGTTTCAAACCCCACTCCAATGTATAAGAAGCAGGGAGAGATCCACATATGTACTAATTTCCGTGATTTGAATCGTGCCTGTCCTGAGGACAATTTACCCACACCATTTATTGATCAGATTTTGGATGAGTGTGTGGGGAGCGAGGTTTTTTCCTCTATGGATGGATTTTCTGGGTATAATCAGATATAAATTAAACCTGAGGACCAACATAAGACTACATTTATTTTTCCTTGGAGAACTTTTGCATATCGAAAAATGCCTTTTGGCCTTAAAAATGTCGGAGCTACATTTCAGCGGGCAATGACCTTGATCTTCCACGATCTCAAGTCAATTATCAAAGTATTTTTGGATGACCTTGCTGCTCATTCTCGTATGAGAATGTGTCATCCATATCACTTGATATTGGTATTCGAAAGATGCCGGCACTATTTGGTTAGATTAAATCCTCATAAGTGCATCTTTTGTGTGAAGTTAGGTCGTTTGTTAGGATTCATCATTTCTAAAGAGGGCATAAGAGTTGACCCTTTGAAGGTTGAGGCAATAGTTCAGTTGTCTCCCTTGGAGAATATTTGTCATATTCAATGTTTTCAAGGCATGGAAAACTTCTTACAAATATTTGTTGTCAAATTTTCCAATTTGACTAGAGGCTTCATGTGTCTCTTGAAGAAGGACACCCCCTTTTGTTGGGATGAACGAGCCCATGATTCCTTCAATGCACTCAAGCGAGCCCTAGCATCAGCCCTGGTGATTAGTCCCCTAGACTATAGCTGTGATTTTCTATTATATGTGGTCGCATCCTTAGAGACAATTGGTATGGTTTAGGTTCAAGAGGATGAGGAGCTCCAAGAGCATGTCATATACTATCTGAGCTGGAACCTTATTGACGCAGAGATTCGTTACTCTCATGTCGAGAAGCTTGCTTTAGCTACCGTACATGTGGTTCAGTGGTTGAGACATTATATTCTCCTTCACCAAACCTTGGTTGTAGCCCATGTCAATCCATTTCAATTCGTCTTCACTCGAAGGATGATTGGGGGAAAATATAATAAATGGATTGTCATTCTGCAAGAATTCGATCTCGAATTTGTTTCGGCAAAATTGAATAAGTCTTTAATTTTTTCATATCTTATATCAAATTTCCTGAGCAAGGCCGAGGAGTTGGTTTGTGAAGATATGTTTGTCAATGAACACATCTTCTTAATCTCAACTTTAGACCCATGGTATGGGGATATCATAATATATTTACAAACATTGAAGACCCCTACTCACCTCTCACGAGATGAACGACGACAATTACGTCACGTGTCTAAGAACTACCTCATAGTGGATATCACTTTGTACCACCGTGGGGTAGATTCCATTTTACGACGTTGTTTAACTCATGAAGAGGCAGAGTTAGTGCTGAATGATTTCCATGGAGGGGCATGTGGTGGTCATTTATCTGGGCTTTCCACAGCTCAAAAGATCTTAAGAGCAAATTATTTCTGGTCGTCGATCTTTAAGGATTGTGTATATGCGGTCAAGAGGTGCCACCCTTGCCAGGTATTCACACGTAATATGCAATTGAAACCTGCCCCATTACATCCCATTATCACCGCCGGTCCCTTCACTAAGTGGGGGCTCAATTTTATGGATTGCAACCCAGCTTCGGCTGGGGGGCACCATTATATTATAGTGGTTTTTGATTACTTCATGAAATGGGCTGAGGCTATGCCTACAGTTAAATTTGATGTTGAAACATCCACCCACTTTGTATTCAACCAGATTATTACTCAGTTTGAAATTCTAAAAGAGCTTGTCACTGACCATGGCTTGCACTTTCAGAATCGTATGATGGAAGAGTTGGCATCAAAGTTAGGGTACAAGCAAGAGCATTCCTCCACTTACTACCCTCAAGCGAATGGACAGGTAGAAGCAGTGAATAAATCACTCAAATCCATTCTCCAACAAACCATCACACAAAGCAAGAATAATTGGCACATTATGTTATATCCTGCTTTGTGGGCATATAGAACCGTTGTTAAGACTACCACAGGTTTTTCTCCATATCAACTTGTACATGGAGTGGAGTCGATATTTCCGGTTGAATGCGAGATTCCTTCGTTGAAGCTAGCTATAGAAATATTACCAAACACTTCACCATTGGAGGAGCGTTTGGTCCACCTTGAGCAACTTGATGAGCAGCGTCGAGATGCTTTGGTGGCTCTAGAAGTCAATAAACATTGTGTAAAGGTCTAGTACGATAAGTCTGTCCGTCCAAGGAGGTTTAGTGAGGGATACTTGGTCCTTTTGTGGGATCAACCAAAATAACCCTTGGGCGCAGGAAAATTTAACCCTATGTGGCGTGGTCCTTACGTGGTCAAATGTGTCTTAGAGAAGGGAGCTTATGAGTTAGTGGATTACGAAGGAACAGCCTTGGCGGAGCCTAGAAATGGGCTCTATCTAAAGAAGTACTATGCATGATTTTCAGCCAAGGCTGGTTATTGTATATTATTGTACTGTTTTGCATAGTTAGGTCTTTTTCTTATCGTGATCGGGTTTGTGATTAGTTTCCATTTATTTTGGCAGATGTCAATGGAATCTTCCACCTACATAGGATTCGTGGATGGTGCAAGCCGTCACACTCAACACTCAGCCTCTGTTGCTTGGGTGATTTACACTCCTATGGGTCAGGTACTGTCTTCAGGAGGCGTATATCTGCAGCCATCTTCCAACAATGTTGTTGAATATAGTGCCATTATTGAGCTTCTACGGGATTCCATTTGACATGGCATTCTCTCTCTTAAGGTACGTCTTGATTCGGAGTTAGTAGTGTCACAGCTTAATGGTTTGTACCATGTTAGAGATCTGATGTTATTAAGAAGATTCTTATGTGTAATATTATTAGAACGGCAATTTGAAAATATAACATATATACATATTCCAAGAAATAATAATCAGGTTGCTGACTCATATGCTAACTACGTGTTAGATTGGCATTTGTTTCATTCACATTAAATTAAGCACAAACACAATTTTTACACATGTAAATAAATAAACCAATCACCATCAAACTTTTTATGTACATCCAAAATGTGGTAATACATAATGTCATGATACAAAATTGGGGCTTTCAAGCCACCAACATATAATACATGGTAGTACAAAATGTATACACTCCCAGGTATCTAATCCTGTGGAGGAGGAGGAGGGTTGTGATCATGGAAG
The DNA here is from genome assembly GCA_001517045.1 of Pseudotsuga menziesii. Classification (NCBI taxonomy): domain Eukaryota; kingdom Viridiplantae; phylum Streptophyta; class Pinopsida; order Pinales; family Pinaceae; genus Pseudotsuga; species Pseudotsuga menziesii. The sequence continues at coordinate 114,302 of LPNX011110577.1, read as the reverse complement.
GTCACTACAGCTCTAGCTAGCCATCGAAATAATCGCACCCATGTGCGTGGTACACCCACCACCTACCACTGCATAGCCTCAGGCAAGTCCTCGACTTGCACCATGGGAACCCTATGTGTCAGTCTCACAAAATTGGTATGAATGCTCTAGAGCATCTGCTCCGCATCCACACCCGTCATGTCATCTCCTCTTCCCCTCCATCTATGACGAGGGAAGCCTTATGGCCGTCGTGGTCCCACATCTACACACAAATGGTAGATGTCACTATGTATTGTCACACAAAAATATGTCTTTTGATTCCATATAATCGGAAAACACAAAAAAAATTAAATAACCCAAAAATTAAAAAAGAGAGGGTCGAGATTCGTTACCTATATCACCATATGCTGATCCTAGTGGTAGCAACATGTCCGGGTCCCCCCGAAAATCTATCCCCACATAGGGGTAGTCATCGATGGAAACTATCTGTCATCGCCACCACAAAAATAAGTGAGCTGGATAGGGGTTGGCCACCCTACCACCCCCTAGTCTATGCATGGCATCTACCCAATTCCATTGGACCGGATCTTGAACCCCATGAAGAGGAACATCCACTCTGGGGCTCAATCCTGAAACACGCTCGAAGAAAAATGTGCTCAGTATACTACTGAACCCGAAGTTCCGCACTCTACCTGCCTTACACTCACTGAGCTGATGTTTCATGTTGCTCAGTAGTGTAGTGCTATAGTCATAAATCTTGGGTCTCATGCACTCCACTGCATAGAACATCAGAGGCTGCGAGGCCTGGTGGAGTGATGCCAAGCCTGCTATCCTGCCCAATGTCAATAGTATGGCCTTTAGGCCCAGCACCTGTATAGCGTTGGTAGGGACCTGAATCCCCACCTTCTCTATGTTTGGATAGTAGTACACCACAATGTACTCGTCGATAGTTAGGCCACCTCCTGGCCCACCACGAGAACGAAGGTTCACCACTTCCCCTCGTCTAGAAATCCTAGTAATGAAGTGTATGTCCTCCACCTCTATGGTGAGGGACATCCCATCTATCTAGAAGGACTCCGAGTCTGGATCCTAGTAATCCACCAACATCTGTAATAGTCTTGGTTTGGCCCTCAAACCACCAAGACACCAAAAATTGTAGAGTCTGCATGCACGTAGAGCTTATTGAGACATTAGATCAACCCTTACTACTTCCTCTACCTCACCATGTTCATGCTCTCTCCACTCTAGGACCATCATGTATAAGAAATTACAAATTTATCCATTATATTATTGAAAAAACATTATGCGCGGCCTCATACATGAATGTTTTCAAAATAGCCACATATGTACGCGTCTTTGGGGGCATTTCTATCGTATATCCATCCCTATACGCGGAAAAACCCTCGATTTCTGTGTGGGCCATAGTGCCCTTTTTAGTTTGGCCTATAAAGCTTAATTGACCATGGAATTTAATAAAAATTGCATTTAAATGGAAGAGAAGAGCATGGGTAAATACCTGGAAGAAACGGTAGTGGATTCCGTTGGCTGGATCTCCTGGAATTCACTATGGAAAATCTAAGCTCAAATGGGTAAAAGTTTCGAATATTTTATAATATTTTGAATTGTTTACTATTTATAGAAAATTTTCAAATATTTGAAAATTCTTACCCCCTTTCCTATAGTTTCAACATTTTCTAACCATTTTGGACCGTTTTTGACATAATTCATGATGTAGAGGACCTTTTTCAGTGCCGTTTCAGCCATTGGATTGACCCATTCATGCTGATCTTAGGCATCATATCTAAACTGGCATATAGGTTAGGTTTCATCACCATTTTCATTTTGCATGACCTTATGACCATCTCATCATGACCTTAGGTACGAACCCACTCTATTATGTCACAGAACCTTCTTGTTGTTTTAGAAGTGGCATGATATGAGTGGCAGAGCTTCACCTGACATGGGTATCCTAGTTAGCACCTTATTTGCATTTGGTTCCCATGCTGATGTTTTCTCCTTTAGGGTGTGGGATTTCATTGTATAGTATTGCCATGACATTTCGCAAGAGCCTCATACTCATCTTGATCTTTTGCTGGCCTATTTCCCTCAGGACTCCCTCATGTCAAGTTGTGAATGCACTATCATGAGCTTTGCCTGCCTTATTGAGCTTTATGCTTGCTCCCCTAGCATTGCGTTTTAGCCATATAGCCTGAGCTTATCTCATGTCTAGCCATGCAGAGCTATTTTTTTATATCCTTCGCAGTTTGTTTCCCTTTTTACCGAGAGGGGATTTTCGCCCGAGTGTCAATATCCTACACATGTATCCTTGCATTGAGCATAGGTATGTTCCACTACTTGGAACTGTAGAAATAATATATCAATTCTATGTGCAATAATGCTAAAAGAAGCACAGGAAATAGATCTTGCTACTAAGAATTCTCACAAGCATACACAGAAAAAATAGAGAGAAGAAAAGAGACTGAATCACATGAATGAAGAGATGAATATTGGTGTGTATCCTTCCATCGAATAATTATGAATAATATTGTACATAAATAGTACATCCCTCATAGGAAAATCGAATTGTATGGAAACAACTCATAAAGCTAAAAAAGGCTGACTTACCAAAATATAGCAAACCCCCATAGGTGGCTAAAGCACTTACCAAATCTATCAAGGACCTCACGAGTTGGAAAAATAATGAGTGAGTTGTCAAGGAGATGGAAAAAACATGCTAATCCTAGAAAATGGAGAAAAACTAATGGAGGATGGGTTGGAAACAAAAGCTCCCAGTTTCCTAGTTGACTAGCTTTTATCTTATCCATAGAAAAGAAGAATAAAGTAGAATCTGCTGTAAAGTCCTGTATACTAATTCTGGATGGTCAAAAGGTGGTCAAGATCAACCCAAAATCGTAAATAAATCATTCCTAGGATATAGATGGCATGTATTGACTTTAAGGTGTAAGTGGATGCCAACTAATTAAGCTAGTGGATGAATAATTAATCAAATAATGATTAATTATTTTATCCTAAGTTACGAGTGGGTTTAATATATTCCAATAGGAAATAGTTTGTTTGCCCTTATGACACTCATCTCCTCCTAGTCTGTTACTATAAATCCATTTTATTCTTTTTCAAGCTTTTTAAATAACTAAAAAAGTCCAAAAAAATCAAAAAACCAAAAATTCGAACAAGGACAGACGTTATCTTTTGGTAGCTGTCGAGTCATGTCGCCTTCGAACACAACACTATATATCACATCCATTGGTTGGGTTATAGTTTGACTTTAGGAGCTGTACTCGTTTATCTGAGTTTATCTCCACCGACTGGTTAAGCTTCCAGTCCCTATGGAGCCTCTGTCAATGCCTCCTGTGTCACAGAGATGTCCTAGTTTGTATATTGAGTCTATGCTGCCTTTATTTAGTCACCATACGTGGTTATGCTCTTGCTCAAAGGAATTTGAATCCTGAGTCGGCCATTCCTCAGTTCTCTTGACTTTGCATGTCGGCCATTCTTGGTACAGTTACTGGTTCATGCACCTTATGATCGAGTCCTTCCACATTATACAGCTTTGGTGAGTACCTCATGTTGGATGATGGGGGATGCCTTAATGAACTCCTTCCAGTCGATTTCATCCCATTAACTTCAGATCATTTATTCTGGGATTGGAATCTATAGTCATTTTGAGTTCCTTGAGACTTGCAGTCATCAATGGCAGGTTCTCTTGCCATTGACAGTCTTTTGGGAATACATCAATGTCCCCTGATCGATGGATCCTCTCAAGTGTTCGACCTCAACACATTTATTCACACTTTTTAGTTTTCACTCTAGTACCTTGATTCCCATTTTCATTATCAATGGGTGATCTTGCGTCTATTAATGGTATACATTAATGATCAGTAATCAGACGATGGACTACTATGTTGGACCTCGACACTTCTATTCGCATAGTAGGACATGTACTTGTAGTGGTTTGTGTAGAATACTTTCCATATTGGTGGCATCTCTTATATGCTACCTCCTTGATCATTCCAGTGTTCATGAGATTTCAGCTCTCGTGACTTGATTCCAGTATATGTCAGATATTTCCAGCCACTATGGAGATCTTGATCTGTTATATATCTTCAGCCATTATGGAGATCATGGTCCTTTGTATATCTTCATCATGGAGATTCTGATCTATGTATATTGTATGTGGTGATGACCACTTGTGTGATATCTTGTATCATGCCTATTCATGGCCATTTTAATCTTATGTATCTGGGACTGCTATATGTATTTACAGTTATGTGTAGAGTTGTATTATTGTACTATGCTGATTGGGTGGTTGGTCTTCCATTTGGGATCCTTCATCACTCCACTTCTGGGATGGACTTATAATGTATTTCAGCCATCGTATGACCCCTTTGACCTCACACATTATGGGGCATTTGTTATAGCTGATTTCACCACTCCAGGTGAATCACACTTTGTATGGCCTTCCCCTGTCCCGTTGAAGACTCATAAGACCCCTTGGACCATTTTTTGTCCTTTGATGTTTTCTTGACCATCCTTAAAACATGTGAAAAATGATACACGCGACTTTTAAACCTATAATCATGTATATACATGGGTTTGACCACTAAAACCACGTACATCGGGATGTGTACAAAATCCAAATCCTTTTGGAGTTTTCCTTGACATTGATCCGACTCACTTGACTCCTGGCCTTCCCTATGCCTTGAGATCGCTCGGATTCGACCTTTCATTACCCCTTTGAAAAGCTATATAAGGAACTCCTATGCCTTGAGATCACTTGGATTCAACCTTTGATTACCCCTTTGAAAAGCTATATAAGGAACTCCTTGGTACATTGAAGGCATAAGAGAGAATTGAGAGCAAGAAAACTATAGTCCATTGTTCCCGAAACTTATGCTTGAGTCTGCATCCCTCTGTCCCTTGGAGCACTTTTGTGTTCTTCCCAAGCTTGTCTTTTGCTTGTGAGCTTGCTATCTAGAGATGGAGGATTCATGTGGTGGAGGCCCAAGTGGGGGATTCAATTTCTCCGGTTCGTAGATGTGTCGACAGAGGTTGTATCTTGTAATCTCTGATCTATATTAATAGAAATATCTTTTCCTATCCAATAATGTGTGTTTGAATGAATATTTTATCCATGGGATTATGTCAAATGCTTATACATTATTGATTATATATTCCAAAATAGATCTAACACCATGATATATATAATGCTTGTATTGTTTACTTGTTGTTGAGCAAGTAATCTATCAATTCAAGTTGAAGTTGGAAAGCTCAACGGGGATCTACTTCAACCATCCGGAATAAGGTACGAGATCTGATCCTTTAGTGTTAGACATTTAATTTCTATTGCATATTAGACATGATTGATTTCTGGACTCAAGCTGTCTATTGTGGTACCCCAAGCCATAGGAATTTCTCTCCGTAACAACCATGGAATGGGTTCATACCTAAGGTTAAGATGGAATCGTCATAAGGCAATGCATAAATGCAAGCGGATGTGATATCCTAACCTATATGCCAGTTCAGACATAATAGCTATGATAGGAACAAACAGGTCGAAACCTCAGAGAGAGTGTACAAAACTTGGACCCTACATGACAACCATATTAGTCCAAAATAACCCAAAATAGTCAATAAAGAATCCAAACTATAGGATATGGGGGGGAATTATCATGACAACTGCACCCAAAGGAAACAATGCAGTGAACAATGGGACATAAGAAGGAAAGTAAGGTGTAGATCCAATGTTCACGCATCCACTACCACCCCCATGAGGGTGACCACCAGTGTAAAGACTGAGCGAAGGGAGTAAAAATCCTCCACAAATGGAGTAGAGAATGGAATATGACCATTCCCAAATCTATGAGCATGGTAAGGGGCTGTGATGCCCCCAAGTTTGAAACCAGGGTCCGTACTAGGACCAAGGACGGGCTATAGGATACCAAGCATGCTGAAAATAAAAGGACCCGAACTCAAGAGAGCATAAATATACTCAAGCAACCACGATCCCAAAGGCCAATTAGCGCACAAAGAGCACACTCCTAAGAAAATCTATAGCCAAAATACAAGCAAACCAAGGGGAGGATATGTGAGGTCCTGAATGCAACAGGTATGTCTCACCTAGGAGAGGGTCGAAACTCCCATACACTACAAGTGGAGGTACGTAACCAATTATAGTGGCCCTCAGCTTCAACTCATAAAGTGATTGTGATGTCCAACCTCTAACTTGTCGGGACACCTACAGAATAACCTCTGCAAGTACCCCCTATGATACCTAGGTAAGGAAACTAAGGTCACCCCAATATAACCAATGTTCATGTGGACAGTTGCAGGCGGGATCGAACGTATGGCTAGGGTAGCAAAGCCCGAAAGTCTTGAAAGAGCCCCCAGATACGAATACAATACTGGAAATATCTTCGGTGCTACTCAGTTACAACTAGGGGTCATCCCAATCATAACCGCTCACACTGCCTCGTGCTTAACTCCCTTGTAAGAGGAGGATCCTGAGAAACACTAATTATACCAAGAAATTTCATACTCTCACATGGACAAACTATTATGGAGAGAAATTCCTATGGCTTGGGGTACCACAACAGACATCTAGACTCCAGAAATCAATCTTTCCCAATATGCAATAGAAATTAAAACCATCTAACACTAAAGGATCGAACCTCATACCTTATTCCGGACGGTTGAAGTAGATCCCCATTGAGCTTTCCAATCTTCAGCTTGAATTTTTATAGCACATCCTCAACAACAAGTAAACAATACAAGCATACTATATTTCATGGTGTTAGATCTATTCTAGCATATATAATCAATAATGTATAAGCATTTGACATATTCCAATGGATGCAACATTCATTCAAATACACATTACTGGACAGGAAAAGATATTTCTATTAATATGAATCAGAGATTACAAGTGACAACCTCTGATGGCACGTCTGCGAACCGGAGAAACTGAATCCCCCACTTGGGCCTCCACCACCTCGATCCTCCATCACTCCGATAGCAAGCTCACTAACAAAGGCAAGCTTGGGAAGAACACAACAGTGCTCCAAAGGGACAAAGGGATGCAGACTCAAGTATAGTTCTGGCAACAATGGACTATAGTTTCGGTACTCTCAATTCTCTCCCCCTTTCAATGTCTCAATGGTTCCTTCTATAGATTTCCAAAGTGATACTGAAAGGTCGAATCCATGCGATCTCAAGGCATATGGAAGGCCAGGAGTCATATGAGTTGGATTCAAGACAAGGAACGGTCCAACAGTTTTGGATTATGCACACATCCTGATGTACGTGACTATATAGGGAATA